>OZ020626.1:13745837-14345837 GCA_963971575.1 Liopterus haemorrhoidalis | reverse complement strand
GGCACGACCACGACGAAATTCTGCAAATGAATTGTAAATAGTTTTTTCTGATGGTGATTCATTACCAAAAGTTGAACGAAGCGAATCTATGCATTGTTGTTGAGAAAAAATCATCCAACAAAAACCTTCACGAGTAATACCCATTTTTTGACAAACTTGTTTTTTTAAACGCTCATTGTCAACAAACTACCCGGTTAATTTATAAGCTGCCACTGATTTCACATTAAAAAGGTCAAATTTTACGAATATAGTAATGTCACATTTCAATATTGCCATCTAGGGGTCGTTTATAAAATCATATAAGGTAACCCTCGCACGTAGTATTTTAAATACTTATTTGTTAGCAGGTTGTTCAACATCTTCCTGTGATTCAGATGGAAGTTGGGCGCCAGAGTACATTGACAAGTCCAAACTGATCAAAACAACAGGAACAACAGAGGCATGTTACACAAGTGATGTATGTGAGACAACATTTGAAAAAGCTCAAGATCTTACTGCACATAAACCACTACATACTGGCGAGAAGCAATTCAAATACATGCAGTGTGATAAAGCATTTTCACAGTCATCAGAACCCATTAATCACAAACGATTACATTCTCGAAAGAAACTATTAAAATGTGATCAGTGTGATAAAGCATTTCCTTACTCATCAGATCTCGTTAGACACAAACGGGTACATTCAGGAAAGAAACCATTCAAATGTGAACAGTGTAATAAAGCATTTTCACAGTCATCCCATCTCACTGTACACGAACGAATACATTCTGGAGAGAAACCATTCAAATGTGAACAGTGTAATAAAGCATTTATATGTTTATCAGCTCTCACTATACACAAACGAATACATTCTGGGGATAAACCATTCAAGTGTGAGCAGTGTAAAAAAACATTTTGTTCTTCATCAGCTTTCATTAGACACAAACCATTACATTCTGGAGAGAAACCATTCAAATGTGATCAATGTAATAAAGAATTTACATATTCATCAAGTTTAACTATACACAAACGAACACATTCTGGAGAAAAACCATTCAAATGTGATCAGTGTAATAAAGAATTTAGTTATTCATCAGCTCTCACTTCACACAAACGAACACATTCTAGAGAGAAACTATTCAAGTGTGATGAGTGTAATAATACATTTACACAACTACTAAATCTCATCGCTCATAAACGAATACATTCTAAAGAGAGACCATTTAAATGTCAGCAGTGTAATAAAGCATTTACAAGTTCATCGACTCTCATTAAACACAAACGAATACATTCTGGAGAGAAACCGTTCAAATGTGAGCAATGTAGTAAAGCATTTTCAGATTTATCTAATCTCACTAGTCACAAACGAACACATTCTGGAGAGAAACCATACAAATGTGACCAGTGTAATAAAGCATTTACACACTCATCAAATCTCGTTAAACACAAACGAACACATTCTGGAGAGAAACAATTGAAATGCGAGCATTGTGAAGGAATACATTCTAATAAAAAAGCCAGAACCGGCTGCATACCTTATAAGTAAACGCAGACTGTACTTCATTAATCCATTTTTGTCCGAATTAAATAATTCCGATAATACTTCAGTGTAATCACGTGGTCTGCATGACGTCATCTCATATGTTGGAGGTATCACAAACTGCTAGAGCCGTATACTATCATATTAAATAGACGATTTTCAAATTAGCATTACCGTTTCCCCACTGATAAACTTTTTAAAGAAACAAATCTCTTCGATGATGCTAAACTATATTTACTCAATATAATTTTTTCTATTTAAAAATAAAAATATTATTCAGCACTTTATAACTTCATACATAATTACAGTACTAGACGTAAAGTTAATAAAACCTTTAGAACATTCAAAATCAATAAAAATATTGTTACCAGAAATTTTAGAATTTCACTTTCAAAAATATTCAATGGATTCCCTGAGGATATCAAATCTCTCTTTTTTTTCATTTTTCACAGCGTGTTTTCGTAATAAAGATTAAAACTTGGCTCTCGGATTTGAATAGTGACTGTATTTGTTACATGGTTAAGAACTGTTAACATTATTAAAACTATTAACTGATTTATTTTTGTTTATCTCAGATTCAAGATCATTACACTGTATAATTTTTAGTAATACATTTAAAATTAAATTTAGTAGATCTCACTAGCAAAGATTATTTATATATTACAGTGTGAATTATTTACTGTGCAACATGCATATTTCACATTCAGTGTAAAAGAAGTGAGTTGTTTCAAAAGCAACATAGCCATAAAACAAATGCTTATCGTGTTCATAGAAAAGACAAAATATTATTATACTAGCTATCAAATCAATTAAATTTATAATGTACTTTACGGAACAAAAACTTCTGCTTTATAACTGATATATTGGGGGATTTAGTTTTAGAGAAGCTTGTGCTGTATTTATCGTTAAGTATCCGGACAGATCAGTACCAAATCCAAGTACAGTATTAAGAATTGAAAAAAAAATCAATCTTCGGGCTGTTTACACTCAGAATATAATAGAAGAAAAAGAAATCCTGTGGTATTAAATGAAAATTGTAAAATTAATATTTTGGCTTAATTGGAAATTAATAACACGACATCAACCAGAACACTGGCCGAGGAAAATGGTATTAGCCAATCATCAGTTATGCGGTTTCTAAAAAGTGAATAATTTCGTTCTTATAAATATCAAAATCACCAAGAACTACTTCCCAATGATCCAGAAAAAAGAATATTATTTTGTGAAAAACTTTTCGAAATAAATCAAAATCCAGAATTTTTAAATAGGATCTGTTTCTCTGACGAAGCTACATTTACTTTAAATAGGGAAGTTAATATTCAAAATTGCCGGTATTGGTCGAGAGACAATCTACATTTATTTAATAACGCCAGAATCCAATACCCCAGAAATTATTTGCACGAAATTTTTGGAAATCATTAGATAGGATGCGCTGGTACTATCGCCTGGCCAGCCAGACCACATGATTTATCACCAATAGATTTTTTTTACTGGGGTCATCTTAAAACTAAAATCTACAATGGTATCCAAATTATTAATATAATTGAATTAAAAGAAGATATCAAAAATACATCAAGAGTTATTAATCAAAATCAACTATTTAACGTTTTACAACATTTTTTTTTTCTGTGTACGCTAAAAAATGGACGAAAAAACTGACCATATTACTCCTGAATGTACATAGATTGAAAACATGGTCACGAAACCTGGAAACAGGAGGCCCTGGTTCATTTCGGGCTGTCGCGCCAATGATGATGACAACATTTTTACAATCGGTTAGAATATTGTCTTGCTAGGAACGGTGAAATTATTGAAAATTTATTGTAATAAATTATTAAGCGTATAAAGCACCAATAAAAACAATATATTTGTCTATTTATTTTTGTTGGTATGTTAATATAACCAAACTAATAAAAATTAATGTATTGTTTCTAATTTACTATTTTTTAGCCGTCTAGGAACTTTATCATGTTAAATTACTATTATATCTAATCATCACTGCATATCTGTTGCCATGAATATGAGCTTGCTTTCATAATTTGCTATGTTGCAAATAAAATATTAGGTCGTCAAGGATGAAATTTGTAGTTAATTACTTTGCCAACTTTAACAGCTTATTATTTGACATTGGTTTAATATTTTACCGTTCTATTTTTTTTTTTTTTTTTGATACACATCTCGCTTGTTTAAAGATATCATTGTATGCTCTAAAAAATATCAAAAACTATTTTTTTAAATTAAATATGTTGAAAATGGAACGGTCGGATTATAAAGTATGAGTTCTTATGTGGAACTACAGCATCGCAGACCGCGCGAAACATTAATAGTGTATTTGGTTCTAGTGTTTCTACGCAGCAGACAATATCAAATTGGTTCGTCAAATGTCGTACAGGTAACTTAAAAACAAAACAAAACAAAAAACTGGCTCATCGATTACAGCAGAAATATACTGCAACCAACTGGACGAAATGATGCAAAAACTTAAAGAAAAACAGCCTAGATTGGTCAACAGATCGACTCTCTTATTGAATGATAATGCTAGACCACACACTGCACAAATGACTGTGGCAAAACTACAGGAATTGGAGTTAGAACTTCTTGATCATCCTCCATACTCACCAGACCTAGGGGACTGACTACCACTTCTTCCGTAATTTGGGCAACTTTTTAATAGGAAACATTAATTTCGACAATGCTGTAAAATTGGCCTTCCAGGAACTCATTGACTCTCGTCCGCCAGGGTTCTATAACACCGGCCTGAACAACCTGCCGCTTAAATGGCAAAAGTGTATAGACAATATGGGTGTATACTTTGATGAATAAAATAATTCCTTATATTTGTAAGTTATCAACCAACTTTGCCTTTTTTTCTACAAATTTCATCCTTGATGACCTAATAACTCACTTCATTAACATTATATATGAAACATGTATGTTGCTCGTTAAATAATTCACCCAGCATAATTAAGTCCATGTTTTGTTTTTTATGCCACCACAAGACGCTTTGTCTTCTGTGGTTTTGTACTTATTGCTAAATATTATGTATATATTATATATACATTATAAATAAATAAACAAAAATAAAAAAACTAATAAATTTGGCACCTCTAATTATGCTTTTTTTTATGTCCATGTTGTTTCTAAGGTGTATATTTAGTATATCATTGAGAATTGATAAATTGCCATGGTGTAATTTAACGTAAAATTGTATTTTAAATTTGACATTTTACGGTTAAGGGATATTATAATTTAAATAAATAATAGGTACCCAACGTGTTTAATTTCCCAAAAATGAAACATAACATTTAATTCATTTTTTTCTTACATTGCAAAAATTAAATATTCTAAAGTGACGTCAATGATGTTCTAATTAAAAGGCGCATCACACTAGAACGCTATCCAAGTCTTATTTTTGTAGGTTTTTTTTTAGAATCCAAGTCTTCAGGTCTTGACATATCACACGGTATTTGAATATTAGATAAGACTTGGAAATTGTTTGTTTACCCATGCGCACATCGTGAAATTATGACAGTTGACAGTTATATTTTGAAAGGTTATTTTAAAACAAAGACGCGTCAGCTGTAAGACCTGGGTAAAGAGACCGAGAAATTGTATCCTGTTTCATTTGCCTGGTCTTCAAAACCTAGGTTTTTTCTTCATACTATCACACGCACAAGACTTCGATTCGAATGCAAATACTTTAATTTTCCAAATTTAGACTTGAATAATAACTCTAGTGTGATAAGGCCTTTACATTGACGTCATATGTTATGGTTAATTGTATTTTATAATTTTAATAATATTTACATGAATAGTTTTGTATATATGTTGTGATTTTTTACAAATAAAATTAGTATCAACCAAACTGTGTTTTTACTCCACAACTGCTCTAAACATCCTTGAGCCTAGCCTTAGGGTACGGTGAGTCTGCCGTACCGGTTGTTCAATGTACAGGGTACGGTGTACCCCAACTACAACATAAGCACGCTGTGCTTATTCGCGACTCCAAATAACAGTGAGACATCTGGTGGCGGCTTGTTAAATTAAACAGAAGCGTATATTTGTATAATATTAGTAGTGTGTTGTGCTGCAGTTTATGTGAATTGAGACGTATTTTTAAATATAGTGACTTAAATACAGTGCTTTTTTGCTGAAATATTGTTTGAACAGATAAATATTAAGAAAAAACTTCTGACATATACGCTTCTCGCCGGCCATCAACTGTCGTACGCTGCGCCGCCAACGTTAGTTTCAGTCACCGCCGCACGAGGTATCCACCAGGCGGATACCAATCAGCCACTACACGGCCGCCGAGGACGTCGCCAACTGCACGATCCCGCCGCCACCCAGGTACTTCCATCTCAGGCTCAACCGCTTCTCAGGTACCTCCTACTACAGGCCAGCCGCAGCCTAGATGCTGCCGACGTACGCCCAGCCGTCACGTTCAGTCCAGGTAGCACAACTTCCAGGTCCAGTCGCCTTCAGTGTATCACCGCCTCAAAGGTGATACCAACGCCATCCTCAGCTGCTCTCACAAACGAACAAACTGAACAATAAAGCGGCATCTCCACAGAAGCAAACAGCATTCTGTTCACAACGTCTAGATAGGCGTATAAGGGGCAAAAAAGGTAAGTTTTCCGTGTCTAGACCACCGATCATAGTTATGAAAGCCACGTGGTCAATGGACGTTTCGATATTATAATTTAGGTTATTCTAAATATGAATAGGATTTGTCGAAATGCTGTCCTGTTGTTTTCATCTTGGTTCCTCATCAAATGCTGTAAAACAGCGTTTCTTAACCGGGGGGCCGCGTTATAAGTCATGCAAGACCGAAACATGAAAATATTATAGACATGCGCTCAGTCTTGCAAGATATAAATTTTATCCATATTTATAAAATCATACATTCATATTCATAAAAATATACCTTTCATAACATAAATAAAATAGATATTTTATTTATTTTTATATCTAATATACTTATTTTGACAACTGATTGTAACTACAGGCTATTCCAAACGTTTAAGCAGAACTAAATGGAATATTAATGTTCTTATGTTGTACTAGTTAACTTTATACTGAGTAATGTGGGCTTTTGCTAAACAAAATGATCAAAAGCTTCATAATAACTTTCTGTCGATAAAAATTACTAGATTTCAAAAAAACTAATTCCACTTAAATCAAAGAGACTATAAGTAAACTATATCAAGGTCAAATAAAGTGTATGTGTCGGTTGATGCGTTCCTATGACAGTGGTTCGCGTTGAAGGTGTTTCAAGTAGTTTCAAGTAGGTACGACTTGAAAGTGCAATCTTTTTTATTATCATTTATTTTTTAACATGCTCCGAGGTACAGATAACTCAAGAGTAAGGATGCGAAAATATATTCACAATATAGTCATCTGTGAATATACTTTCAAAAGTATAGAAATCAAAATGGAAGGCACTTTGAACACTTGTAAATAAAAATACTTTACTTTCAAGTCGTTATAGGGAACATAATCGTCATATAGAAATATCACAATTTTTTGTCAACCTTAAAAGATATTAAAAAAATATTTAAGTAAAAGTTGTTTCTCCTCAAAAGTTCTATCCAAAGATATCCAATTTAACATACGTTCCTATTTAAAAATTCTAAATTGTCTTTGATATCGTATACTTCGGGTTTATTAAAAAAAAGTCAATAATACTATTCAAAGTTTTGGATAAATTTTGGTTATCAAAATATTTCCCAACTTGTTCACACGTCGCCTTTTCGAAAAAATCATATTCCCTCTAGTTGCAATCAAAAGTTAATGTTACAAACAAAATGAAACATTAAAGTTTAAACGCGGTACAGACAACACGAGGTAACCACTAGTAAACAATAAACAGTTACTCGTTCCATTAGTTCAAATGCTGTCCGCTTGGTGTTACTTGATAGCGCTGTTGAGCCCAATAACTGTATTTTAAAACTGGGGATTTTTCGTCCTAAATCTGGGGAAATAGTTATTTCAACAAATCAACTCTAATCAGCACGGCGTGCTACATACCTATCTTAAAAGAATAATAATATATTTCTGTATAATACTGTAAAAATTGTATACAATTAGCATGTTTTAGCAAAAATAATTTTGCGTTTTTTGGACGTATTTTGTTTCAGAAATGAATATGAATAATAGAACAGATTGTGACTTACATTTCGATGATATCAGATGCAGTAATATTATTAAAAAAGAGATTGATGTTAAGGCAGAATATAAAATTAGTGATGAACATGAAATGAAGACTGAAACAAAGCACATGGATAAATGGGAGAAAGGTCAGTAACGAGCACATCTATTGAGAAGTGACATTACCGTTGGTGGCGCTGTAATTCATGGCAAAATGGCTGAATTATCTAACAGGATGTCGTGTGACACACAGTCAAAGGCCTTGCTAAGATCTAGTAACAGTGCTAGACAAAACTCTTTGCATCCTATGCTTTCATAGAATTCATTGATAAATTCGAGTATGGCATCGGTGGTGGATCTGTTGACTCGAAAACCGAATTGGGATTCAGTGAATAGCTTATTTGAATGGAAGTAGGGGGAATTTGGGAGAATAGTACTTTTTCAAAGGCTTTAGAAAGTATAGGCAAGAGAGAAATAGGTCTGTAATAGTTGAGATCCTCCACGTCACCTTTTTTATATATAAGAAGCAGCTTTGCCACTTTCAAGACGTCGGGGAAGCAATTAGAATTTATACATTAATTGATAACTTTCGTTAAAGGTAGCATTATTGAGAAGTGACATTACCGTTGGCGGAGCTGTTTTTCAAGGCAACATGGCTGAATTGTCTAGTATTCAGCTGTCAATATGCTAACAGGGAACAGGTTAATTTAAGCACAGTACATTTTTATTTTATGAAAATGTATCTATCGACGTTCTAACAAAAAATTAACACCAGAACATATGTAATAGTTTCAAACAGTACTACAGTTGCGTAGTAAAATATTTGACCACCGGACTGCGTATCCGAGCGTGTCAGTTCTCAATAGGCGGAATTTTTGGTCCAAACAGAACTCGGTTTTCAAGTCTGGTAACTTTTACCGATTGACTAGTCTTACCAAGCTTTTGAAAGGTTTTAATTCAATTTTAGTTCTGCTTAAAGGTTTGGTATTGGGCTCAACAGCGCTATGAACTAACGCCAAGCGGACAAAATCTGAACTCGTGAGACGAGTAACCGTTTATTGTTTACATGTGATTATATCGTGTTGTTTTTATTGCGTTTAAACTTTAGTGTTGCAGTTTGTTTGTAATATTAATTTTTGATAGTAATTATTAATATTTTTTATATTACCTTGAGTAATGACGAGTTGTTATAACACAAATTGTTGTGTATTTGGTTGTCCATCTAGAAAAAGAACCGATAGAAACACTTCCATTATTTTCCAAATGAAAAACAATTTCTGAAAATAGTAAATAAATTTTGTGTTGTGGAAGGGCTAAATAGGAAAAAAAACATGGAAAATGTTATAAATACGGGGAAAAACAATGACAAAAAGTATGAAGGTTTGCTGAAAGTATTTCAGTGCTACAGATTACATCAATTTTGTTTACTTATTAATAGTTAATAAACTAGTATTTATTAAACAAATTAAATAATGCATGAATTTCCTGCTTTTCAGGTGCAGGTTATCTTAAGTTAATTTTGATTTTCCAGTGACTTAGTGAGGTGGTGATTTTAGACTGCTTATTTGTCAACATAACCCACATGGCGACATACTCATCATTTTCTTTTTTCGAAATTCTGCATAATATAACATGACCGGCGTTTAACAACTTTGTTCGTTCAACTACACAACTAGAAGAAAGTGTTACACTTAAAAAAATTATAATAATTTAATAAGAATAGCTGTTTAACATACATTGTAAATCGATGATTTAACATGTAAACAAATAAGGACAACTTTCACATTTCTCGTTTCGATCAGCTGATTTACAGCGATCGCAGTGCGGCTGTCTGTCTTTGTTGACTCAATGGCCTGTACAATTAACTTAATACTGTCATTCATATTTTGTTGTCATAGTTTATTTCAAGCGAATTTCAGCAATTTTTGATTATAGGGATTTGCAGCTAAGCACCCTACCATCTGGTGAGCGTTTCATGAACTTGTGTACATCAGATAACATTTCGTTTTGTGTATTGGTTTTGTATGAAGTTTGTTTTTAAAGTTTTATTATAATCATTGAAAAATGTATAATACATATTGTTGTGTGCCTATGTGCAATTCATTGAAAAGAAGAAACCCGGAAATATCGTTTCATTTGTTTCCACCAATATCAGACACCGTACGGTTCGAAACAAAATTGGGAAAGCAAGAGGTTAGGAATCGACGCGATGTTTAGATAAACAATTTAAAAATTGGAAAAAAAGTGAGCCCTTATATCAAAGTTTGCTCATTACATTTTAATGATAGTGACTACAAAAAATATTTTCAATTTTGTATTTATTATCGCATATCTTGAAAATTCCTGTTATTGTGTGTGGGTTTGTAATGCACAAGTTTGTAGGCATAATGCATAAATCTTTATGAACTCTCTGTTTTTTTCAGTGACTCCACACAATATTATATGCCCAGCATTGTAGATTTCTACCCCTTGGTAAACAACACGGGAATTATTATTTCCCCCAATATAGTTAAAATAATCGACAATGGAAAATCGCCATAACTTAAAACCAGATCACAAAATGTAATATTTTAGATGTTTACAAGTAATGTCACTTCACAAAATCAGAAAATCCCAAACAATTATTTATTTTTTGTCATTTTTTGATACACTTTTCGCTATTATTTACTAGTAAATGTCAAGTGGTATCTGATTTAGAATGGTTTCAAAAAAATCCGCGTGGCGCTACGATCTTAAAATTTTTCCCCTATAGTGAACATCTTAAATGACCGTAGATAACTTAAAAAACTGGAGATGACTGTAGATATTTGTTACAGTAGTAAATTAGTTTCCATTTAACTAGTATCTGTATACTGCAGGAATCAACGATGAAGTTACAGAGGACGTATACTATGGTAATACCAACATAGAAGAGATATATATCAAGTCTGAACCTGTGGACTCCAGTGAAGCTGAAGATGAATCGGAGAATGCAGCTGTTGCAAACACTGGTCAGTATAGCTTATTCTAAACAATGAACTTATATTATGAGGGAAATTTAAGGAAATTACATATGGGTTACAATAATAGTGGGGCACTAGAAAAAATTTACAAAATAATTAAAACAGTATCATAATGAAAAAAATATATATATACAAAAGGTTTATTAATAATTTTATTCAAATATAATGATATACGATTAATCGGGGCATTATATGCAGAATTAGCTCTATTATTAGATAATATTAAAAATTCAGTATTTCTAATATTGCAAGAGAGAATATGAATATAAAATTTACTTAAAAGATCAGGACTGTCAATTAAGTTATTGAAAATCTAGTAACGAAAACTAATATCAAAAAGTTCAAGAGAAATTTATCGACAAATTAAACTATAAGTTTAATAGACACCTGCATTTTCGCCCATACGAAGAAAATTTAAAATTCTACAAGATGCAAAGTCTACGTGATAGAAGAACTGTCCATGATCTAGCTTTCTTATATAGAATATTAAATAATGAAATAGATTCTATCAACTTAATTCCTTACTTTGAATTTAATTGTAACTCATATATTTTGAGAAATCGTATGCTGTTACACAATCACCGCTACAACAGTAATCTGGGAATAAATTCACCAATTGCTAGAATATCTTCTTCTTTTAACAGAGTCAACACTGATCTGGACATTTTTTCCTGTTCACTACAATATTTTAAAAAACACCGTCTTGGCAACTGATTATATTTAAGTTATATGTACATATATTAAATATATGTACATATATATGTACACATATTAAATATAATTTTTATAATTATAAAAAGTAAAGGACGAACCAGCTGATTTGCAAAGATTTGTTAGCAGCAATTTAAAAATTCAGATGACTACCATAATAAAATATTTAAATTATTTTTTTCTAATCGAAATTAAATATGTACTTTCATTAATATAATTATTAAAATATTGACTGCTTTTAGCATTACCGAACAATTAGAATTATTAGTAGTAAAAATTAGTATTAATTTAATTAAAATTTTAGAATTAGAAATTGAAGTGTGGGATTAAATATATTACACAAACACATTAGTTAATAGTTTTATTATGTTTAGATCAGTTATAATTAATTTAGTATGTAGCATGTTATTATCAATGGGATTATAATACTTAGACTATTTTAGTTATAAAAATGGAATAATGTTTTACTTTAATCTACATTTATTTACTTTTTCTTTCTATTTTTTTTTTCCTAGATTAAATCTAAATTTAAGAAATTTGAGGTTTAACCATGTACTAAGTAAGTTAACCGACTCTTAGGCCAGCGACCTATAGTAACTACTTGACAAACTTGTCAACTGCGCATGAAAATACGGACAAAATGGTTTAACCCATAGGTAGTTAACAATACGCAGTTTAGTTTAAATTAACTACGGTTGGAGTTCAATTAGCATGACAAGTCAAGTAAATAGAAAGTACAAAACTGATTTATATGGAAAACCTAGACAGATTAATAGTAACAATGAGTATTTATATTTCAGAGAATCGCGATACTCAGAAGACAATTTGCATATCAACTACTGACGACATGTCCCAGTATAACTACAACACTAACATCATCATCAAGGAGGAGATTGATATCAAGCCTGAATGTGGAGATGACGGAGAATATGAGGAGAGTGCAGCTGGACAAGACTCAGGTCAGACAATAAGTTAATATTAGTGTGTCAGTTGCCAGTTTCTAGTACTGTTATGGATAGTTTTCATTTACAGTAAAACGGGTTGAACTTGACTAGTTTTTACGTTAAAATTCGTCACCCCAGTATCGGTTTGTTCTAAGTCCATTTTTTATACGAGAAAATGAGATTTGAATGTTGGGTATGATATTGTTTGTATACTACATCACATTCGGACATTTTTTTTTTAACATAAAATGATAAAATCATGTTAACTTTAGTGTATGACTATTTTTTTAAACAAATAATTAATGTAAGGGACTTAATTAAGAAATTTTAATTTGGAGATAGAACAAAATGTTAAAGTTTTAAATATTTTTTGGGAGATAGAACAATTATATAATTATAAAAAAATCTCGTCCCTCTATTGCTTTTTTTTAGATCTCGCAAAGGCATTTTAGCAAGCATAAAGAAAGCTAGAAAAATATGGTGTAAGAGTAGTTGTTCTTTCTTTATTTGAAAACTATCTTAGAGATAGACATCAAATGGTTGAGATAGATGTCCCATTTTATTTCTGGTCTACATAAATGATTTATTAAAATATAATTTTTTAGTGAGTAGTTTAATTTCTTATGCAGATGATACTAGGGTTGTAAATCGAAGGCAAAACATCGATGTTCAACATCGATGTTAACATCGGCGCCTTACTATCGATGTTGAAAAAACATCGAAGGAAAAACATCGATGTATCGGAAACATCGATGTTTTATTAATATTAAAAAAACTATTTATTTATATTATATAGGTTTTATTTAATAATGTAAAGATAAAATACGAAAAAGAAACACGTAATACACAAAAAGCATTTATTAGATTTTGAAATAGAAATATTCCTTTTTAATAGTAATTAATTTCACATTAATATTATTATACCCAATATAATAATCCTAATTTGTACCTACAGTCTATTCCAAACGATTAGGCGGAACTAACCGCTATTTTCATTTTTGTAATTTGTCATTAGATATTTTTTTATATATTGAAGTTGACTTTTCCTGAACAAAATGATCAAAAGCTTCAATCAATCGGTAAAGGTAACTAGAATTGAAAATCTAGTTCCGCCTAAACCAAAGGAACAGATCTTATTATTTTTACATTTCTAAAATGAAATATTGGATTTTATTTCAATACTAATATAGTAATCTTAATGTTAATTTTATATTATTTAACATAAAAATATATACATACACAATTATTTTTATACTTTTTTAAGTTGAAATAAAGTCTGTTCCTTTGGTTTAGGTGGAACTAGATTTTCAGTTCTAGTTACTTCTACCGATTAATTGAAGCTTTCGATAATTTTGTTCAGGAAAAGCCAACTTCAATATATAAAAAAATAGCTAATGACAACTTACAAAAATCCAGGGATTGGAGGAATAACAACTGGGAAAGTGTTAACAAGACTCAAAAAGAAAAAGTGTGTTGGCGTCGTTGGTCGTTCGCATTATTTACAAAAATTAAAAGTTTCTTCTTATTTTTTCGTATTCTGCTAACTGCTAAGAAGAATAAGAACTAACACTATTAGTATTGTTATATCACAATAGATGGCGCTTATATTTTGTGTACTAATTTTAATAAAAATTAAATTTTTAAGATTCCAGCTCCTCTAGCGGTAGTTTCTGAATTTCAAAGTTTAAACATCGACATCGGTAGTAGATATCGATGTTTTATCGATACTATCGCCAGCTGATCATCTATGGTAAAAACATCGATGTTTTTAAAACAAACATCGATGTTTTCGATACATCGATGTTTTTTTCCCATCCCTAGATGATACAGTTCTGTATGTTTCCGGGACTACTTGGGAAGAAGTATCAAGTAGAGTAGTAGATTTCTTAGCTTATGTTCAGAACTGGTTAGATAAAAATATTCTTACATTAGATTATAAAAAAACGCACTTTATCGCTTTTTCTAGGTATAATATTAGTACCTTTTCTATCAATGAACTCATCGTTCATAAATTCAACTGTTTAAAAAATTATTGCAATTGTTCTACTACTATAAAAAAGGTTAATGATATTAAATATTTAGGAGTTCAGATAGATTCGAAGTTAAATTGGAACTGTCATATTACTACTTTCATCAATAAAATTAGAAAATTCATTTACATATTTATTAATTTAAAAAAGAAAATGAAATTAAATAATCTCAAAATTATATACTTCTCGTTTATTCAATCGATAGTTAGTTACGGTATTCGTGTGTGGCGAGGAGCAGGCAAGACGTTAATTAAAAAAATAGAAACCGCACAAAAAATGATTTTAAAAATTATGCATGGAAAATGTCGGCGGTATCCAAGTAGAGAACTATTTATGGAACTTAATATTTTCACCATAAATCACTTATATTGTTTATCTATTTATAGATATATTTATAAAAATAAACAGTATTTTCATGATTTACTATCTATGCCTCTTCACGCATATTCAACTAGATTAAAAAAATCGCAGTTATCTTATTCCGCTGGTATTAAAAAGAAACTTGGTCAATCTAATTTTCGTTACTTCATTCCTATTTGGTTTAATTTCTTTGTTAATAGATAGTTTGTAGATAATTTTATGAATATGCTTTCTCGTAATCATAATCAATATAGTCAAGTCAAGAAATTTCTGCATAGTGTTTCGGAAGACTGCCTCAAAGAAATCCTACAAGGAAACGGTTATTACATGTGAAATATCCTAATACGAGTATGTAAGCTCTGGAAAAAAGTGCTGAGGGATGAATATTCAGAGCAATAAATAGTAAACGCAATAATGTCTTTTTACCTAATAGTTTTGTAATTTAAATAAAAACAAATATTTATGTTCCTATATTTATTAATACTTTTTTTTTTGTCTATATTATTATTTTATTTTTTTCTCAAGGTTTCACAAGGAGCAACAAGATTGTCTGTCTTAGCTTTTTGTGATTCCTCGCGATTGTTTGTATTATTATTGTATTTTTTTTTTAATTAATTTTTTAATGTGCATATCGTGGCATTATATATTTATGTCACTGTATGTATATGTACAATTATTTTGTGAATAAACCTGTAATTATTGTATATTGGATTATAAATTATAATTTAACTATACAAGAACTAATATTATTAAAATTAAGAAAACCAAATATTCATAGTACTTTTATTAATTTAATTAATTAATTAATTAGAAAGTAGAACAAAAAATATATTCTGGAAAATGACAAAACTATTTTAATATATCTATATAATAATCGTTTTTTGAAACATAGAGATCTGTTATATAACCTGTAAGGTTATGTCTGAAATTTTGTGATTAAATTTATAAAAATAGTGTTCATTGACTGAATAAAACAACTATATGTTGTTATACAAGGTGTCTCAAAAGAAATTTTATATTTATTTAGTTTACTGCGTGAACGCAACGTATCCGAGGGGCGCGGGGGTTATGTCAATCGGTAGCCTGGCTCTTGGGAATTTAGTCGCTATGGAGCGTTTCTCGGGAGCAGACCGCGCGTTATGCGTCCGAGAGAGACTATAGCGCGTAGAAAATTCTGCAGTATTCGAGGTTTTCGCCACTTAAATGATGCGCCAAGCATTCCTCTCATTCGACATTGGGTTAAAAAGTTTGAAGAGACTGGTACAACGCTGGATAAATCAAAATCCGGGCGACCTAGGTCATCAAGAACGGTAGAAAAAGTGGAGAATATTAATCAGTCTGTTCGTGACGACCCGAACCTTTCAATTCGGAAGCGCGCAAGTGCTTTAAATGTGCATAGATCATCATTACATCGCATTATGCACAAAGACCTAAAGCTGCACCCCTACAAAATTCAATTGGTGCAAGAATTAAAGCCCCAAGATGCCAGTCAGAGGCTTAATTTCGTAAATCAGGTGATTGAGCGATTTTTAACGTTTACCAACATTTTGTTTTCGGATGAAGCTCATTTTCATCTTCATGGCCACGTAAATAAGCAGAACTGCCGCTACTGGAGTGCAACGAATCCGAAACGCAAACATCAGAAACCCCGACATTCGCCTAAAGTGACCGTATGGGCTGCGATGTCGGCGCGAGGAATTATCGGCCCTTACTTTTTTGAAGACGAAAGGGGGCGTGCAGTTACAGTGAATTCAGAGCGGTATGTGGAGATGTTAGACAACTTCTTGGTACCTGAACTGCAAAACTTTCCTGGCTATAACCAAAGAACATGGTTCCAACAGGACGGAGCAACTTCACACACGTCCAATATGTCTCTGCCACGTGTTCGTGAATCATGTTCAAAAAAACGTGTTCAAATTGATCTCCCGGAGAGGTGACATAAATTGGCCTCCACGCAGTCCAGATTTAACCCCTATGGACTTTTTCCTATGGGGTTATCTTAAATCTAAAGTTTACGCCAATAAACCGACTTCACTGGCGCATTTGAAAGAAAATATCCGTCACGAAAGGGCAGCCATCCCTGAGTCCACCTGCCGAGACGTCATAAGTAATTTTACTGTTCGATTAAATGAGTGCCAAGAACGCGAGAGTCTACATTTAGACGATATTATTTTTAAGAAATAAATCCCCAAAAAGTGTATTTTAATAATTAATAAACATTTTTTCTATATACGGCTTACTTTTTTTTTAATCGATCCACCAAATATAAAATTTCTTTTGAGACACCTTGTATTACTGTATAAAACTTTGTTGTACGTATGTGATTATTAGTATAAATTATTATAGCGAGTCTGTGAAAATATTTGTGATTAAATAATTTTAGTTCGTTAAACTACAGTTTAGTTCACTTAAAAATACTCTTTATTTTCGGTAAATACTTCTGCTTAATCCATTGAAGTGATGAACCAATAGCAAAATTAGTTAT
Source organism: Liopterus haemorrhoidalis (assembly GCA_963971575.1). Lineage (NCBI taxonomy): Eukaryota > Metazoa > Arthropoda > Insecta > Coleoptera > Dytiscidae > Liopterus > Liopterus haemorrhoidalis. The sequence continues at coordinate 14,328,636 of OZ020626.1, read as the reverse complement.
ATAATTTAATGCTATTAAACAATAAACAATAAAAAATTATAAACATTTATCTCTATATATAATTTATTCAATCGTCACTACATTAAGATATAAGTATAATTATGTTAGGATGGCCGAAAGGTTAGCGTAGTGTGATTTCTGTTTGTTACAGTCGAGGGGTATCGAATCCCGGAGCATCCTTTAATTTATTTTATTTTTATTTTCCCTCTTTATATTATAATATTAGCACTTAAACTTGTAAAGAACAATTATGTAAAAGCTTGATAATTTCTGACTATAAACAGTTTTCATTATGAAATCAGAAAACTAAGATGATGAAGCAAAATCTTTTTAGAAGTAGTTCGATATAACCTAACTTTTTTGACAATTAGCGAAGTGGCAACACAGGAAGTTTTTCAACTGTGACGTCATTTCATTGCTATGGTAAATGGACCTTAGGTACAATTTTTGACATAAACGAAGACTCTGAATCTGATTGGACCACTTGTCTTCTTACACCACTGGCAGAGGGTTGTTTAGTTTAGTTTAGACCACTTAAACCAAAGGTATAGACTTAAGCTAATATGCATATTAAATAAAAAATTAAAATAAATGACCAAATAACAAATTTCAGTTTTGATTTTTTTGTTTTGTTTTGTTACTAATTCTAAGTGATTAATAATTTCCTTAGCCTGTTAAAAATAAATGGTAACCGGTTAATAATAAAAGATTCGGGTTCAGGTTTTGGTTCACTGACCTTGAAATATACGATTTCGGTTCAGGTTCAAGTTTACAAAAAATACAGGTTTTTTCGGGCTCAGGTTCAGATTCAGGTCGCTGTGAAATAGTATGATAAATCCTCAAACTGCAGAAGTCTTTTGGTAGTTCCAGATATGGTACGAACGTACTTACTCTGGCCATACTTTCTGATCTATGCGTACGTAGTATTTTAATTACTTATTTGTTTATTTATTTTTATTTATTTATTTATTTATTTACTTATTTATTTATTTACTTATGTATTTATTTATTTATTTATTTATTTATTTATTTATTTATTTATTTATTTGGAATATATACAGGACTAGCCCAGTAAAATGTTCACTAAAAAAAATACAAAAAACAAAAATTTTCTACTTACACAATTTACAAGCTGTTATAAATTAAATTCGTAGTAGGCGTTTCATTCTTTTGGTATCGTATACAGATATAGCAGGCTAAAAACCAAATGCTGGTTGTCATTAGTTGAATAAAGAATAAACATACAAAAAAAATTGATGTGAAGTGTGAATTTTCACACATTTCAGGGTTTCGCAGGTATTTATTAACTGTGTGATAAATACCTGCGTCAAAATATTTTTTATGAATTTTAATTCGAATTCCTAATACCATTATTTAAGTTTCTAAATATGTGCAGTATTTTTGGTTCATTAAGATTTTGAAAATTGCGCCTATGGCTTCCATTGGTTGCTTAAATCATAATCCCTCTGATACCTTCAAATATAGAATTAAATTATAATTTCAACACTTCCCACTGGTTATTAAATTTACGCTTTTAAAAATTAAATGCAACATTTACCAAAATATAACTAGAATTTTGACAAAATAATTTAAACAAAATAAAAATGCAAAAAAAAAACTGAAAAATATAAATTGACGGGATTCGAACACAGTTTCTTACAGTAGTTTCAACCCACTAAGCGTCACCGTTACCACTGTGCTATACAGGATCACTCGTTTAATGTGTTAAATAACGGATTAAATATATTACATATTTTACTTAAAACCACAAAAAATGCGTTATTTTCCGAAAACATAATCTGATCAAAAATTCTTGTTGTACTATTCCGGTTCACACTAATGTACATTACTGAGAATTTTTTCAGATTTTTAGTTTAAACCATCTGGGCTACAGGGTGTGGGACAAAAAATTTTTTGCATAATTTTGGCAAAAATCGACTTAAAATAATTTATTTTACAAAAATATAATTTTGATCGTTAATCCACGTACCAAGAGCTTTCATTTGATACCCTACACAGAATTGTAAAAAAATTTTTTTTTTTTTCGATGTGCATATATTTGTTTATATTTTTAGGGGGATATGGTTTTTAGATGTTTTAGTATTTTTCCTGTGTGCGGGTCAAAGAGTTGTATAAGCATGCCAAATTTTAACTCTCTAGGTTTAGCCGTTTGGCTACAATTTTTACCGAAGACCGAAGACAGACAGACAGACAGACGACAAAATGCCGGTATAAGGGTTTTTTGGTCATACCTACAAAACCCTAAAAAAGATACGAAATTGTAATCTTTAATGTGGGATTGCAATGTGATTAATAGAGTAATATAATTTGTTGGATAACAATTAAAAACTATTAAATTGTTGACTCCAGTTGTGGAGGATTTTTCCCAACACTAAAGAAGGGTTGTATAACCAAGAAAATTTTTCTAATTTATTCAGATTCGTATTAGTATTTGAAGCCGCACAACACCTAAGGTATGTTCATAAACATAAACTAAACAACCAGTAATTGTTGTCTTTTATCTGTATACAATACTAACTTCTACTACGATTTTAAGGCTTTCATTCTATATCGTACTTCTCCACTCCCACCATCGACGACTAACCGAGATAAAGAAATATATGTAGATATAGCTACAGGAACGGATAGAGCTATGTATATAAACACCATCTAAATTGTCGATATATTTGTGTAATTACTATATTTTACGATATTTTTCAAAATTATATTTGGAGTTAACTAGGAAATGATTGTTTTAAATGTTAAGTTGACTATATAGTCTCTTTGGTCTACCATCGTTAAAATTGCGATCCAATTTAACTCCTTATTTATTTCTATTTTCATTCATTCAACTACCTTTTTTTTATCTACAATATATTTATTTAATTAAATTTCAATATATTTCTTATTTCTCTCTCTCTCTTTCAATGTTAGTTCAGCGATTAGCCTCGTTGCAGAAATAGGCCGATGTAAAATAAATAAATAAATAAACTAATATTCAATATTAGTCTTGTTGGTCGGTCTAATAGATAAAGTTATTTAGACCAGCTGGCACCCAGATAATTTACATTAATTAAAATAAGAACCGCACGACCGTCTCCACTGTTTAAAGCAGCCGACGGCCTAAACATTTGGAAAAAGAATGGTTAGCATAAATAGTATAAATATCGTAAAAATACATAATTGGTTTAAATACAAATATCTGTGATAACAGTTTTTTTCAATCTTCTAAAAATTTATTTTGTATTTTTATTCTATACAAATACAGTGGAACCTCGATATAACGGACCAATGCGGGCGAGGGGGTGTCCGATATAGCCGAATGTCCGTTATATAAAAATATATTTTCTAAATAAGCTATTTATTAACTATCAAATAGAAATATATTATAAACGAAAGTTTACATTCTAATTACACTTTAAAATTGCACTTTATTCTTCTTCAGATGATATGCCACTATACGCCCGTTGAGGAAAGTCGTCAATGTTTGTTTTTGAACTTCCTGGTTTCGGCGACACTGGTTTGATAAATGTATCAAATTTTGTTTGGATTTTTGAAGTTTGTTATTTCTTAATTATTAACTCTCTTAAATTGCGAATTCCCGCCCGCAACTCGGGTGATTCCCCGAGTGTGCAGTCACGTGCAGTTTACGATCGCTTACATGTTGTCCGTTATATCCGAAGTCCGTTGTATCGAGATCCGTTATATCGAGGTTTCACTCTACATGAATACATTAATCTTAGTACCAAAAATATCAATGGCAGGAAAATTATTATACATAGGTAGAATTATTAACAAATTATAATTTGTTAGCAGATAGTGCAACATCTTCCAGTAATCGAGATGAGAGTTGGGCGCCAAAGTCCATTAACAAGTTCAAACAGATCAAAACAACACGAACAACAGAGACATGTTATACATGTGATGTATGTGAGACAGCATTTGAACAAGCTCAAGATCTTACTGCACATAAACCACTACATGCTGGCGAGAAGCAATCCAAATACAAGCAGTGTGATAATGCATTTAAACAAAATGGTGGTCTAGTTATTCACAAACAAGATCATAGTGGCGAGAGACAATCCAAATGTAACCAATGTGATAAAGCATTTTCACATTCATCAGATCTCATCAATCACAAAGTATTACATTCTGGGAAGAAACTATTTAAATGTGATCAGTGTAATAAAGCCTTTCCATACTCATCAGATCTCGTTAGACACAAACGGATACATCCTGAAAAGAAACCATTCAAATGTGAACAGTGTAATAAAGCATTTGCACAGTCATCCCATCTCACTATACACGAACGAACACATTCTGGAGAGAAACCATTTAAATGTGAACAGTGTAATAAAGCATTTATACAGTCATCTCATCTCACTATACACGAACGAACACATTCTGGAGATAAACCATTCAAATGTGAGCAGTGTAAAAAAACATTTTCTAGTTCATCAACTTTCAATAGACACAAACGAATACATTCTGGAGAGAAACCATTCAAATGTGATGAATGTAATAAAGAATTTACATATTCATCAAGTTTCACTATACACAAACGAACACATTCTGGAGAAAAACCATTCAAATGTGATCAATGTAATAAAAAATTTACTTATTCATCCGCTCTCACTTTACACAAACGAACACATTCTGGAGAGAAACCATACAAGTGTGATGAGTGTAATAAAGCATTTACACAACTAACAAGTCTCATCACTCATAAACGAATACATTCTGAAGAGAAACCATTTAAATGTGAGCAGTGTTATAAAGCATTTACAACACTAACGATACTCATCAATCACAAACGAACACATTTTGGAGTTAAACCGTTCAAATGCGAGCAGTGTAATAAAGCATTTAGAAGTTCATTAGTTTTCACTAAACACAAACGAACACATTCTGGAGAGAAAACATTCATATGTGATCAGTGTAATAAAGCATTTGCAAAATCAACAAATCTAGTCACTCACAAACGAATACACTCTGGTGAGAAGCCATTCAAATGTGAGCAGTGTGATAAAGCATTTTCAGATTCATCTAATCTTACTAGGCACAAACGAACACATTCTGATAAAAAGTCAGAGCCTGCTGCATAAATTACAAGGAAACGCGGACTGTACTTCATTAACCCATTTTTGTTGGAATTAAATAATTACGGTAATACATCAGTGTAATCACGTGGTACGCATGACGTCACATACTGCTAGAGCCATATACTATCATATTGAATAGACGATTTTCAAATTAGCTTTACCGTTTCCCCTTTGATAAACTTTTTAAAGAAACAAACTTTATTTACTTTCAATGTCATTATTTCTATTTCAAAATATATTTTATAACTTCGAAACATAATTGCAGTACTAGATGTAAAGTTAAAAAAAACCTTTAGAACATTCAAAATCAATAAAAATATTGTTACCAGAAATTTTAGAATTCTACTTCCAAAAGTATTCAATGGATTCCCTGAGGATATCAAATCTCTCTTTTTTCACTTTTCACAGCGTGGTTACGTAAAACTTGGCTCTCGGATTTGAATAGTGACTGTATTTGTTACATGGTTAATAACTGTTAACATTATTGAAACTATTAACTGATTTATTTTTGTTTTTCTGAGATTCAAGGTCAATACAGTGTATAATTTTTAGTATAAGTCTAATACATTTAAAATTAAATTTAGTAGATATCACTAGCAAATATTATTTATATATAATTAAGTCCATGTTTTGTAATTTATGCTACCACAAGACGGTTTGTCTTTTGTGGTTTTGTACTTAATGCTTAATATTATGTATATATTATATACAGTGAATTTCTCTTATCCTGCAACATTGAAATTATTATTATGCATCGTTTCTCTAGTAACGACAAATTATTTTGACAGCAATGTTAAATCGCCTATGTTGCAAATTAAAAGAAACGCAATTTTACATTGCTGTCAGATTTCAATTACCATAGTAACGATAATATCTATATTGCAGGATAAAAGATATTCACTGTATATTATAAATAAATAAACATAAAAATAAAAAAAAATAATAATAAATTTGGCACCTCTAATTATGTTTTTTTAGGATTTTGTAGGTATGACCAAAAAAACCCTTATACCGTCATTTTGTCGTCTGTCTGTCTGTCTGTCTGTTCGGTAAAAATTGTAGCCAAACGGCTAAACCTAGAGAGTTGAAATTTGGCATGCTTATACAACTCTTTGACCCGCACATAGGAAAAATACTAAAACATCTAAAAAACATACCCCCCTAAAAATATAAACAAATATGTGCTCATCGAAAACAAAAATATTTTTTTTAAATTCTGAGTAGGGTATCAAATGAAAGCCCTTAGTACGTGGATTAACAATCAAATTTTTATTTTTGCAAAATAAATTATTTTGATTTTTGCACAAAATTGTGCAAAAAAAATTTTGTCCCACACCCTGTAGCCCAGATGGTTTAAACTACAAATCTAAAAAAATTTTAAGTAATGTATATTGGTGTGAACCGAAATAGTACAACAGAAATTTTTGATCAGATTATGTTTTCGGAAAATAACGCATTTTTGGTTCACAAAGTACAAAAGTTATACCAATGTAAGACACTCACATGCAAAGCGTGCGATATCGTAATGAGTTAGAGCACTGGTGTCGTAAGCTAAAATGCGCTGGAAACGAAGGGTTTCGAGTTCGAGTACGGAGTGAATTTTATTTTTTCTGTTTTTTTTTTTTGCATTTTTATTATGTTGAAATTATTTTGTCAAAATTCCAGTTATATTTTGACAAATGTTGTATTTAATTTTTAAGAGCGTAAATTTAATAACCATTCTTAATATATGATTAACAGACGATAAATTATTTTTAAAATATCGTTCATTTTGCCGTGATTACTACAAAGTAAAATTTGTCCTACACACTCAGCATACCGCCTTCACTTATTATATACCTGCGAAACCCTGAAATGTGTGAATATTCACACTTCACATCAATTTTTTTATGTCCACGTTGTTTCTAAGGTGTATATTTAGTATTGAGAATAAACATTACCTATAGAGGCGCTGTTGTCGCTTACAAAATGGCGATTGGAATAGGATATTTTTGACATTTGCCATTTGATACACAACAATTCACATTGCAGTTTATTTTTTGTTGCGATTTTAAAGACATTTTATTAAAGTTTTCTTCACTTTAACACATATAAACAATGCAATTAAATGAGCCACATCCAACAAAATCCTATTCCGTTAAGTTCCAAAATATTCCGCTAGGCGTCACTTCAGTAATTGTCAGTTCTCAATATCATTGAGAATTGATAAATTGTCATGGTGTAATTAAACGTAAAATTTTATTTGAAATTTGACATTTTACGGTTAAGGGATATTATAATTTAAATAAATAAATAAATAATATGTAGGTTCCCAACGCAAATATAAGGGGCTAAGAAGGTAAGTTTTCCGTGTCTAAACCGCCGATCATAGATATGGAAGCAACGTGGTCAGTGTGATGTTTCGATTAATTTAGGTTATTCTAAATATGAAAAGGATTTGTCGAAATGCTCTTCTATTGTTTTTATCTTGGTTGCCCATCAAATGCTGTAAAACAGCGTTTCTTAACCGGGGGGCTGCGAAGTCATACAAGACCAAAACATGAATAGTATATTCTGTAACAAGGTTGGAATGAGAAAATTCGATGCGAATGGAAGAACCCGAGCGCGAGCCGCATCCGAGCGTGAGGAAACACGAGCATCGAATTTTCTCTTCCAACCGAGTCACAGACCCTACTTTCTCCACGACCACCAATAAGAAAAAAAAAACAATAATAAATAATTATTTTAACAAACGTTTTAACTTAACAAATAATTTATATTTCATAACAAATTAGTCAATTAATTAAACTTATTTTTTTATTTATTATGTGTTTAATTTTAATTTAGTTAGCCGCATATCGGCCACTATTTTAGTACTTTTCAGGAAGTTATGTTCCATTTATTTAATGTTAACATTGTATATATTTTAATGTAACCCTACAAAAACAAATGACTGGAATAGTTATTCCATAACAAGTGATGGAATGAAATACACGCAAAATGCATGAGAAGATAAGTGCTTTAGAATAACTTTCCAACTCTTGTGTTAGAATATTAACTTTCTGTAGTTAAAATTGGTTTTAGAATTGGTAAATTTTATAGTGGTCGTGGAGAAAATATAATAGATATGCGCTCAATCTTGCAAGATATAAATTTTATCCCTGTTTATAAAAATCTTACATTCATATTCATAAAAATATACCTTTCATAACATAAATAAAATAAATATTTTATTAATTGTTATATCTAATATACTTATTTTGACAACTGATTGAAACTATAGGCTATTCCATACGCCTAAACGGAAATAACTGGAATTTTAATGTTCTTATGTTGTTACCAGTTATCTTTATAGTGAATAATGTGGGCTTTTGCTAAACAAAATGATCAAAAGCTTCATAATAACTTTCAATTGATAAAAATTACTAGATTTGAAAAACTAGTTCCGCTTAAACCAAAGACACAGTCTATAAATAAACTGTAGCAAGGTCAAATAAAGTATATGTGTCGGTTGATGCGTTCCTATGACAATGGTTCGCGTTGGAGGTACTTCAAGTACTTTCAAGTTGTACTTTCAACTAGGTACAACTTGAAATTGCAACATTTTTTATTATATATTTTTTTTAATATGGTCCAGAGCTACAGAACTCAAGAGTAAGGTTGCGAAAGTGTATAAAACAAAATGGAAGGAACTTTGAACACTTGTAAATAAAAATACTTTACTTTCAAGTCATTATAGGGAACCTTATCATAATATAAAAATATCACAATTTTTTGTCAACCTTAAAAGATATTAAAAAAATATTTAAGTAAAAGTTGTTTCTCTTCAAAATATCTATCTAAAGATTTTAGTAAGCTTTAACCACGAAACACCCCCTTAGAATAAATATTTTGAGATGCCACGTAGCCTAGGTTCGAATCCTGGTTTTACTTTAACATCGTATGAAATTTGAAATTGCGATTTAAAAAATCATTTTATAAATACCCCTGTCAATCTTATTAATAATCTTCCAGTAACTTATATGTCGCCAATATCTTTTCAACCTACCAATACTATTACCACAAATTTCAAATTCGAAGTTGTAACATACAACACGATCAGAAATATTATTGATTCAATTAAAACCAGTGACACTAGGGATGTGTATATCTGATTTAATAAAAACTATCAAAAATACTATAGTGTTACCCTTAATCAAAGTTATCAATTAATGTATAAATTCTAATTGCTTCCCTGCCGTCTTGAAAGTGGCAAACGTGCTTCCTATATATAAAAAAGGTGACGTGGAGAATCTCAACAATTAAAGACCTATTTCTCTCTTGCCTATACTTTCTAAAGTCTTTGAAAAAGTACTATTCTCCCAAATTACTGCCTACTTCCATTCAAATAAGCTATTCGCTGAATCCCAATTCGGTTTTCGAGCCAACAGATCCACCACCGATGCTATACTCGAATTTATCAATGAATTCTATGAAAGCATAGAAAGCAAAGAGTTTTGTCTAGCACTGTTACTAGATTTTAGCAAGGCCTTTGACTGCGTGTCACACGACATCCTGCTAGACAAACTTTATAAATATGACTTCAGCAAAGACAGCGTAAACCTGTTAAATTCTTATCTGCCAGATAGAAAACAATATGTCCACGTAAATAATAATAAGATCTCTGATATGAAAAATATATTAATAGGTGTTCCTCAAGGATCAATCCTTGGCACACTTCTTTTCCTCATATACATAAATGACTTTCCTAACTTTCTCAGTTCCAAATGTATTCTTTATGCAGACGACTCAAATTTAATTGCGAGATCCTCCTCAATTCACGATGTATTAAGCACATGTAATACTGAATTTGAATTGGCCAGTAGCTGGATGATAGCTAATAAATTAACTTTAAATGCGGACAAAACTGAACGACTTCTATTTACATTAAGAATAAATACTTTCAATAATCCAGCTACTGCGAAGTTCCTGGGTGTATATGTTGATCCTAAATTAACTTGGGAACAACATGGAGATCAACTCAGTAGTAAATTAAGCAAAACTATATATCTCTGGTGAAACCATGTGGGCTCCGTTAATCTAGAGATATTAATAACAGTATGCTTTTCACTCTTCCAGTCGCACATCTCATATGCTCTTCTAGCTTGGGGTCACTCTTCAGCTGCTGGAAGAATTTTTTCCCTTCAACATAGAGCTATAAGAGTTATTGATGGAAAACCTTACAGAGAGGATTTATAGATGCTCTTTTATAACTCTAAAGATCATGACCCTCCCTAGCGTATTCATTTACCTATGTATCCTCTATACCTACAATAATAAAGAAAAATTCGTTTCCCATTCTGTATATCACACTCACGACACCAGACATAAAAATAAACTAATTCCCAAATTTTGCCGTATCAATAAAACAAAAAATAGCCTAAATTACTATTCTGTTCTATGTTTTAATAAACTACCAGTGAATCTCAAAAGTCTACCTGTACGGAGTTTCAAGAGCTCTGTAAGAGATATATTAATTTCCAATCCTGTCTATACAATAGATGAGTTTTTTGATCTCCATACTGAATGAAACTATTATATGTGTACCTCAGTTTCAATTCTACTTCATATGTGATAATCTTTCTAGTTAATTAGTAGCTGTGATTTATATTAAATAGTATATTTTATATTACTTAAAATGTCTAAATGTTTTTGACTGACTAGAAACAAATTTGTATTTTAATATGGTCAATAAATATTATTATTTTTAGTAATTTCGTGCAAATATATCTAGCTGTTTTTGCATAAATTTTGGACAGACAATTTTTTTTTTTACCGACCGCCAACATATATAAGGGAAGTATTGTGATCATACCGATTTTGATATTTAGAGATTTCGATGGATCTCCCCGAATTGAGGTTCCTACATAACGTTTTGACTATTTTTAGCATGATGTCTGTCGGTCTGTCTGTCCGTCCGTCCGTCCGTCTGTCTATCTGTCTGTGTACACGTGCAGAGCAAATTCGGCTAAAGGGATTTTTATGAAATTTCATATTTAAGCTTCTGCCATCAATTGCACGAGTTAATCAACTTTTGGTAAAAATCGGTTGACTAGAAATGGAACTTTACTTGTGTCAATTTTAAGATTTTTGCGAATATTTAGCAACAGAAAAATATTTCGAAAAAATTTATTTAACAAAAGTTGCTACAAATGCAATAACTAATAACTTTTATTTGAGACGTTTTTTGATGAAACGAAAAATTTCGAAAAATTTTAGTAAAATTTTTTCATACTTATGGTATATGTAACGTTTCCATGGTCATGATAAATAATATCTCTGTTAGAAAATATTAGGCCAAGTTATTACTACTTTGCTGCTAGAATGTATTTTATACAAGTACTTTATGATGGCAGTCGGTCCTGTGGTGGCCATAGCTGATTTTTTTTTTGCAAATATAGTCTTATAATCAGCTGCAACGTGTAAACACTAAATAAGAGGTTGAAATAATAAAAAACATATATACCCTCCAATTTTATTAATATATAGGAGTGAAAACAGTAGACGGGAAAGGGACGTAATATGATAAGCAACATCCAATCTGAGCGCTAGCTACATCGATGCTTACCTTTCTAGTGCGATGTAAAAACAAACTATTTTGTTTCTACCGCGACCGCGCTGTAGACCTCTATGTAAGCAGCGAGAACAAACTACTGCGAGCATCCTCGGCATGCATGGTCCCACTTTATACTGTACATTTGTTTTAAAGGAAGGTGATATCTGTACATTGACCTCGAGCAGCGAGGCATATTCCGTATGTCTGTTACATATGTATGCACAGTGAATGTGCCATGATGTTCATAGGGGAAGTATTTTTACAGTGACTGTATAAAGACAGTGTGGCCATATGAACTGTAGCCGCCAAGTTTATTCCAGATTTGTATTGGGTTATATGGAATAAATGTTAATATATCCTAATATATTATAATATTTCTTAAATTTTTAATAGTTTTACGTATTTATGTTTATATATATATATGTGAATATCAATTTATTGTTAAGAAAAAACATGTATATGATTCAACATTTATTAAGAAAAATATTAAAATTGCCTATCGATGAAGGTATTTTTTTGAAATGTTTGCAACATAAAAAGAAAACAAATGAAAAAAATTCTTAAAAAAGGACATGAAAGGAAATAAAAGAGATATGGTTTTATTATTTTATAATTTTATTTGAGGACCTATAACTAAAATATTTTTTTTATAAAAACGGGAGTTACATTTTAATTTGAATATTTTAAATTTAAGAAAACAAGTTCAAACAGGACATTAGAATTAGAATAAAAAGATAGGGAAAAAATGATGATAAGGTTCTATAAAAATTAGAGAACTCAACATTTCTCTAATTTTTGGGAAAACGCATGTTTATATATAAAAAAATAGGATATTTTCATATTAAAAAAGAATAAGCAGAACATGTTATATACCCTGAGTTCAAAAAGAAATTACATAAGAGTTGGCTATGGAAAAATAAAATAATGTATACTACAAGCTTTATGTAACAATAAATAACTTATGACAACAAGAGTGATTTAATTAATTCAGACAGTAATTTAATTCTAAAGCTTTCTATTGACATTACTTTTATTTTCCATAGCCAACCCTTATGCAATTTCTTTTTGAACTCATGGTATAAATGATATATTAATCAAGAAAACTGATGTATATATTATCAATTATGCATTTATTCAACTAAAATTATGGTCAGGTGAAAAATAAAATGAAATCAGCATGGAATAACATTAAAAGTAATGAAAGTAAATTCTTCTTATAATTGTGAAGCCATCCATTGATTTACTGGCATAATGTTTTTTTATGTTCATTTAGCCTTTTTTTCCCAGCAATTTTAAACCTAAACATAACAAAACGTTTCATTATTTTTAATTTTAATTTGTGACAATTTAAAATATGTGCACAGTTTACATTATCTACATTACTCATTACTCATCACAAACACAACAATATTCACTATTAAACGTCTAAATATACGTATATTATTTGAAAATATCACTTAAATCTGTTGAAACACAAGCTAAACACATGTAAACCATATATAATCTGTAACAAAGTTAGAAAGTTAGTTGTAGCAAAGGAAGAAATATGGCGGACTTCAGCTCGACCAATAGAAAATGAGACCATCGTATGGCCACACTGTCTTTATATAGTCACTGTGAGTATTTTAAGATCGCAGCGCTATTGCGGCATACTTGGAACCTTCAAAATAGACATTCGTTACATATAAACAACGTGAATTTTAATGTTTACTGGTGGTTTTTGTAATTTTGCTACAATATTAATACTTGTTTTTATGCAATTATATTTTTATACAAACATTTTTTATAAAAAAAGCGCGATAGAATGTCTATTTCTGTAGTTGCTAAAATCCCACCAGATGTCATATCGCTTAGCAATTTTTCCCTATTGTCTGAACGAGCCAAGCACTCTCCCCACGACTTATAAAATGCCGTACTTGATAAGCACATGCTTGTAACAAACTTAACTTATATTAAAGATAATAAAGTATATTATTGAATAAAATGGTTTATTTTATTAAGCTGCAAACATAACAATGTCCATACCTTAAAGGTTTGAAGTGGGCTTTTGCTAAAAAAAATGACCAAAAGCCTCACCTAAACGTTAAAGGTTACTAAAATTCAAAATCTAGTTCTACTTAAACCAAAGATACAGCCTATAACTGTATTTTAAATCAGGGGATTTTTCATCTTAAATCTGAGGAAATAGTTATTTGAACAAATCAACTGGCGGATTATTTCGACAAATAATCCGCACGGCGTGCTACATACCAACCATAAACGAATAATAATATATTTCTGTACTATAAAAATAGTATAAAACTAGCGTGTTATAGCAAAATTAATTTTGAGTTTTTTGGAAGTGTTTGGTTTCAGAAATGAATATGAATAATAGAACAGATTATGACTTGCATATCGGTGATATTATTAAAAAAGAGATTGATGTTAAGGCAGAATATAAAATTAGTGATGAACATGAAACGAAGACTGAAACAAAGTACATGGATAAATGGGAAAAAGGTCAGTAACGAGCACATCTATAGACGGAATCTTTGGTTCAAGCAGAACTAGATTTTCGAATCTAGTAACTTTTACCGATTGATTAGTCTTACCAAGCTTTTGAAAGGTTTTAATTCCATTTAGTTCTGCTTAAAGGTGTGGTATTGGGCTCAACCCAGGGAGAAGTAGGGAGGGGACACGATACATTGATTTTGTCTCCTATTATAACCAGCTGTTTTCGCCATCTTGGTACACTCAGAGCATTATTTCGTGATTTTAACTTTGTTCTTGTGATTTTAATTTTAATTGTGTTTTTCTTGTGATTTTAGTTGTATTTTTGTTTTTATAAACAATTTACTGTTATATTAGTTATTTTTGTTATATGGACATACAGTTATACGAGTTCAACAATTTTAGACGTATTTTGTAGGTTAAAATTTTATTGTTTTTCGTTTTATTTAAGTTATTTGTGTTGTTTTTCGTTATTAGCTACATACGGACAAAAAAACTTTGTGCTAGTGTGTAAAGTGACATTAGTGTATAATATTCCTCTGATTAAAACTCTAAGATGTCTGTGTGTGTTGTTTATGGATGCACAAACCGTGTACATAATAAAAGCAAGAGGCAGCTGGAGCTTGAAGAATCTGGAGTAAAAATTACATTTCATAGGTAAGTGGAAGTGAAAGAATTTTTATGAACAATTTTTATAATTTTGTTGTTTAAAGGATTCCAAAGAATCCAGAACGGAGTGCACTGTGGATGAAAGCAATTCGCCGAGAGGACTCGCAGCTAGCAAGAAGAAGCGTAGTATGTTCAATGCACTTCAAAGAAGCTGATTTTGATCGAACATCACTTGCAGTTGTACGCTTACATGAAAATGTTATTCCCTCAATTATTCCAGCATTTTCAAAATGTATGTTTCAATTGAGCATAACAAGCCCTGGGCTTCTGCTCTGAATGTAATAATAATAATAATAATAATATTTGATTTTTGTTTTATTATATTTTTTCAAACGAATATTATATTTTTTATTTGACTGACTAAAAACAGTCTTTGTTATTGTAATTTAGTCAATAAATATATTATTATTAATATTTAATATAATATGTATCTCTAATTAAAAAAGCCAATGCTGCACTCAAGAATTTACAAATTATATATTTATCATTGGCTTTTTTAAATAAAAATTCCACTGTGTATAAGTAAATCTAATGGTAAAGTGTGCTCATTTATTATTTCAGTTATTATTTGTGCTCATTTAATATATAATGTAAGTATCTGTTAAAAGTGAATAAGTGTTAAGTTTTATTATGATTTTATTTTGTTATTTTACTTAAAAGAATTCAAATTTTGCAAATAATAACATACATTCAATTTTTAAATAAGAAGATATGTACCTACTACCTCGTGAACTGTACTATATAAATGAGTGTACCAATGCGGCGCGTGCATTACTTTCCCCTTACCGCACCAGTAGATATTTACCTCACCATTATATTAGGATTATGTCCCCTCCATATCACCTTCCTGGTTCAACCGCGCTATGAACTGACGACAAGCGGACAAAATCTGAACTCGTGAGACGAGTAACCGTTTATTGTTTACATGTGATTATCTCGTGTTGTTTGTCTCGAGGTTAAACTTTAGTGTTGCAGTTTGTAATATTAATTTTTGATAGTAATTATTACTATTTTTAGAGTTTTGTAGATATGACCAAAAAGCCCTTATACCGTCATTTTGTCATTTGTCTGTCTGTCTGTCTGCTCGGTAAAAATTGTAGCCAAACGGCTAAACCTAGAGAGTTGAAATTTGGCATGCGTATACAACTCTTTTACCCGCACATAGGAAAAATACTAAAACATCTAAAAAACATGTCCCCCTAAAAATATAAACAAATATATGCTCATCGAAAAAAAAATATATTTTTTTACAATTCTGTGTTAACGATCAAAATTTTATTTTTGCTAAATAAATTATTTCGATGCGATTTTTGCCAAAATTGTGCAAAAAAAATTTTTTGTCCCACACCCTGTAACCCAGATGGTTTAAACTAAAAATTTGAAAAGATTCTAAATAATGTACATTGGTGTGAACCGGAATAGTACAACAGGACAGCGCTATGAACTGACGACAAGCGGACAAAATCTGAACTTATGAGACGAGTAACTGTTTATTGTTTACATGTGATTGTATAGTGTGATTTGTATCGTGGTTAAACTTTAGTGTTGCAGTTTGTAATATTAATTTTTGATAGTAATTATTACTATTTTTAGGGTTTTGTAGGTATGACCAAAAAACCCTTATACCGTCATTTTCTCATTTGTCTGTCTGTCTGTTCGGTAAAAATTGTAGCCAAACGGCTAAAGTTAGAGAGTTGAAATTTGGCATGCTTATACAACTCTTTGACCCGCACATAGAAAAAATACTAAAACATCTGAAAAAATTATAAGTAATGTACATTGGTGTGAACCGGAATAGTACAACAGGAATTTTTGATCAGATTATGTTTTCGGAAAATAACGCATTTTTTGTGTTTTTAACTAAAATATGTCAAATATTTAATCCGCTATTTAAGACAGTAAACGAGTGAACATCCGTAGTCCAGTAGTAACGTTCTCGCTTCGTAAGTTGCAAACTACTGTTCGATTTCCATCAATTTTATTTTTTCTGTTTTTTTTTGCATTTTTATTTTGTTTAAATTATTTTTTCAAAATTCTAGTTATATTTTGGCAAATGTTGCATTTAATTTTTAAAAGCGTAAATTTAATAACCAGTGGAAAGTGTTGAAATTATAATTTAATTCTATGTTTGAATGTATACGAAATCAGAGGGGCGGAGTTTATGACTTAAACAACCAATGGAAGCCATAGGCGCAATTTTCAAAATATTAATGAACCTTGCTATATAAAAAAAATACTGCAAATATTTAGAAACCCAAATGATGGTATTAGGCATTCGAATTAAAATTAACAAAAAAAAAATTTTAACATAAAATTTGTTTTGGCATCCCAAATAATCATCATTCACTTACTAAATACCTGCGAAACCCTGAAATGTGTGAAAATTCACACTTTACATCAATTTTTTATATTACGTTGAGTTATGACGAGTTGTCATAACACAAATTGCTGTGTATTTGGTTGTCACTCTAGAAAAAGAAGCGATAGAAACATTCACTTCCATTATTTTCCAAATGAAAAACAATTTGTGAAAATAGTAAATAATATTTGTGTCTTGTGGAAGAGATAAATAGGAAAAAAAGCATGGAAAAATTTTATAAATACGGGGAAAAACAATGAATAAAGTATGAATGTGTACGCAAAGCATTTCAGTGCTACAGATTACATCAATATTATTTACTTATTAATATTTAACAAACTACTATTTATTAAACAAATTAAATAATGAATAAATTTCCTGCTTTACAGGTGCAGGTTATCTTGAGTTAATTTTAATTTTCCAGTAGTCACTGGAAAATTTCCAGTAGTCAGAGGCGGATTTAAAGGCGAGCGCAACGGGCGCGCGCCCTTGGTCCCGACTTCTGAAGGGCCCCGCAAAACCCCAACTTTCTACTAATGACACCAAGTTTTGTTTCATATGTATAATTTTAATTACTTACAAGTTTACAATCGGCGGTAAAACCTGATAGTATGTTTATATTCGCTTATTTATTTAAAAATATGGTTAACATGTATTTTCCCCATCTCTCTCTTTTTTAAGGGGCCCAATAATGGCTCGTGCGCCCGGGTCCTCAACCAGCCTTAATACACCTCTGCCATTATTAGACAAAGTTAAAAGAAACTAAATAATAATACATATACGAATAGTTGTTACAAAATATAAGTAGTAACTACGTTCTTAAAATGTAGTTCCAATACATATTATGAACTAACAAAATATGGACCCCAGATGTCGGCTTAACTTAAAAGGAATTAGGGACTGCCATACACCATTTCCAGTTAAGCTGACCGTCGGTCTGCAAATATGTTTACTAAACATAACAAAAATATAATTAATGTTTCCAACAATATTTAACGAACCAGTATTTATTAAACAAATTAAATAATGCATGTATTTCCTGCTTTACAGGTGCAGGTTATCTTGAGTTAATTTTAATTTTCCAGTAGTCACTGGAAAATTTCCAGTAGTCAGTCTAAAATCACCATCTCACTAAGTCTAGTGAGGTGGTGATTTTAGACTGCTTATTTGTAAACATAACCTAAATATGTCGACATGCTCATCATTTTCTTTTTTCGAAATTCCGCATAATTAACATGACCGGCGTTTAACAGCTCTGTTCGTTCAACTACACAGCTAGAAGAAAGTGTTGCACTAAAAAAAATTAAATAATTTAGTAAGGATAGCTGTTAATCATTCATTGTAAATCGATGATTTAACATGTAAACAAATAAGGACAACTTTCACATTACTCGTTTCGATCAGCTGATTTACAGCGATCGCAGCGCGGCCGTCTGTCTTTGTTGAGCTCAATAGCCTGTACAACTAACTTAATACTGTCATTCATATTTTGTTGTCATAGTTCATTTCAGGTGAATTTCAGCAATTTTTGATTATAGTGAACTTCTTAAATAACTGTAGATAACTTAAAAAACTGGAGATGATTAGATATTTAATACAGTAGTAAATTAGTTTACATTTAACTAGTATCTCTTTATTGCAGGTATTAAAGATGAAGTTACAGAGGACGTATACCAAGATAGTACCAACATAGAGGAAATCTACATCAAGTCTGAACCTGTGGACACCAGTGAAGCTGAAGATGAATCGGAGAAAGTTGCTGTCGCAAACTCTGGTCAGTATAGCCTATTTTAAACAATGACCTTATATCATGAGTTCAAAAATAAATTAAATATGGGTTGGCTATGGAAAATAAAAGTTATGTCAACAGCAAGCTTTAGAATTAATTAACTGTCATCATTTTCGTTGTTGTCATATTTTTATATTGTTATATAAAGCTTGTAATAGACATTGTTTTATTTTTCCATAGCTAACCTTTATGTTATTTCTTTTTGAACTCATGGTATAACATGGAGACTGAATTGGGACAACTTGTTATGAAGCCAACACTTCTGTAGGAGGGTCGACGGGATGATTTTATTGTACATATAACCAATGGGGTTATACGAGCCCTGTCCACTATCAGTTGGCCCAGATACGAAATTTTTACTTATTGGTGTTCAATTAGCAGAATGCGAATAGCTTATGAAATCTAGGTAATATTTTATTTTCAATTAAACATTTTAGAGATTTACGATTAATATTTAGAACTATTAAAGTAAATTAATAAGAAAAAAATAATATTTCCATTGGAAAGCCATTAACTTCAGAAGTTACCATTGGGTAACGTCACCTTTCATTTTTATTACGTCATTAATTCTTCTAGGCATAGTATCTACAAGGTCTTGGCATTGTCGAGGAGTAAAATTATCTCATATTTCTTGAAGCTATAGTCTTAATTCTGGAATTGTTCTAGCCGGTGTTATACGCAATCGTTTCTTCATTTCGTACCAAGTGTCTCGATGGGGGATAAGTATGGGCTACTTGAAACCCACTCTAAAAGTGGAATAGAATGATCACGGAACCATTTCAAAGATTTTTTTGACGTATGGCAAGCGGCTCCATCTTGTTGAAAAATAAAATCCTCCCCAGAGATTAATGCATGTTCCATAGTTGGCAACAGAGACTCCTCTAAAATACTTAAATATTTGGCTGTGTTAACAATTCCATCGATAAAGTGAAGTTTTCCTACACCTCTTGCAGACATTGAACACGACACCATGACAGATACTGGAAATTTTACCTTCCTTTTCAAGCAATCGGGATGATATGCTTAATGTTTCTGACGATCAACTCTGCTCCGGTTGTCCCCTACACAGACTTCAAACCCAGACTCATCGCTCCATTACACGCTGTTCCACTTTTCAGAATTCCATATTTTATGTTCTCTTGTCCATTTCAACCTGTTTTTCTTTTGCTTAGACGTCAACAATGGTTTTTCCTTGGCCTAAGAAAGTTTTATAAATTTCTGTAAATATACATTTAAGAGTCCGATTAAAAAATTATTACCTTTAGGTTCCAAATCCTAATTTTTTAGCTTCCTTATGACATGTAGACCTTGAAACACGTCTTCCAACAACATCGCTCCACAGTACACTCAATTGACTGTAGTTAGCACGTCTGTTATCCTTAATAATTCTTTTCAAAGCACGTTTGTCATTGTCCGTCAGTATAGTTTTCTTCACGTACTGGGGAGTCTATACCCCAGTTTTAATACACTTTTAATACTTCACAGTCAATAAACAAACTTGGTTTTCCAACGCCTACTACGCATAGCTACCGCAAAAACCCAGTTTTTTTATATACAGTACAAGAATACATGAACTCAAAAAATTCGTTTGTTTTACGAATATTATTTTTATAATCACAAATTAAATATTACGGAATAAATTTTGACCCCTTTGCTTCTAATATGATTATGTTGTCAAAAAATGTACAAAGCAGCATTTACTTTTACTTATTATTTAATAATTTCTAAAGAAACTGAAAATTTCATAGCTGGGCCAACTGAAAGTGGACAGGGATCGTATAATATAGAGACTGAACGCAGACGACTTGTTATGAAGCCAACACTTCATTAGGCTGGGAACAGGAGGTTGCTCCTTTGAGTAGTGCGGGTTGCTTGCTTCACTGTTTTTAAATACTATAAATATTATACTATAATATATATTTTTAAATACTATAAACTGCAAATTTTATTAGGAATAAAATAAATTTCATAAATAACATTAAATTAACCTGAATTTGTTAGTAGGTACTCGTATATTTTTCATATAACATGTAGGTTTTTATATTATTTACATTGAAAGAAAGAAATATTACAATGCTTTAGGTACTACCTTAATTTTAAACGACATATACAGCCATGCTCATATGTATTAGGCACTTGTTATTCTAATGAATAATTTTTGGAATAGGTAATTTTGAGAAAAACAAATTTATACCACTTATAATTACTTACATTTATTATAAAATTAAAACATCAAATTAATATTTTATGGATCCTCCAGATTTTATGGATCTTGATGCCAAATGATACCAAATTTTTACACACGTCTGATGAAATTGCTTTCCACTCTTCAATTATTGTTTGCTTCAGCATTGTTTTTGAGCTGTATTTGTGTTTTGCAATATTGCACTTTAAAATTTACCACAAATTTTCTGTCGGGGATAGACCAGGAGACTGAGGTGGCCATGATAAAAGTGGAATGTCGTTTTCTACAAACCAACGCATTGCTTCGCGGGATTTGTGGCACGCAGCATTATCTTGTTGAAAGTGATATTCTGGGTCAGTTTCTACTAATTTTAATATGGTTGGCTCCATAACTTCCTCTAGCATGTCGATGTACTTCCTGGAATTCATGCGTCCTTCACACAAACATTGCCGACGCCACTGGCAGACATGGAACCCCAAATCATTATACTCCCTCCTCCATATTTCACAGTAGGGATCAGACATTCTTCTTGGAAAGCTTCACCGCTTCTTCTACGAACGTAGCGAGCCCCAGGTTGACCGAATAACTAATAAAAAAATAAAGAAAAAATAAAAATTTTTTTAGGAAGATGTTCTTTAAAGAGATTTTTTTGTATTTTACTGGATTATTATTGCTAATATATTAGTAGAATATTACCTCAACATTGGTTTCATCCGTACATATAACTTTAGCCCAGTCCTCTTCGGTCCAATTTTTGTATTTTTTTGCCCACCAAAGACCTTATTCTTATGCCTGTCAGTGAGAAGTGGTTTACGTCGTGCCTCTCTCCCATGCAAATTACGTTCAACAAGTCTTTTAACACTACTTGCTGCCAAATTCGGAAAAGAGTTCTTTTGAAGTTTTGTCCTATCTCGAAGAGATATCCGCTCCAAAATACGGTCTTGCCTTGCACTGGTTCTTCGTTTTCGACCACTTTTGGGTCGATTTTCATAAGATCCAATCTCGTTGACCTGTTTAATTGTTGTTTGGACTGTGCACCGAGAACATTTCATTTGTTTTGCAATATCGCATTGGGTGACACCCTGCTTATGCAATAACACTATCTGGGCGCGCTCGCGAATTGTCTTTTTTAGGCATCTTCACACTTCAATAATTCGTTAAATCATTTTTTTTTTAAATCAGCACTTGCTCACTTGATAAAATCTGTGTTAGAACTAATTGCTATTGAACGAAAAACCTATCTTATATGGCATCCCCCTCCAGCTTGTTTGGAGTTTAACATATTAAAATCATACCTTCCCAAAAGTCATTAGGGCTTCTAAGAAGCACACCTGTATTCCTTAATTGCCTCGAAACTTGTTAATCTGGGCTAAGTATACCAAATCATTAAGTGCCTAATACATATGAGCATGGATGTATATTATTAATTGTATGAGAACTTAAAATTTATCTGACAAACTGATCTGTTATAAAAGGTCTGTTCGTGAAAAACTTGAATAATTAAATTTCAGTATTTTTACGCTTAAAGTCACAATTAAATAGTTTAAATGAGATTTATAGTATACATATTTTGAAAAACATTAACTTTATTAAAATAGAGAATCCTTAAAAATATCAATTTATTCCGACCTACCAATTTTATGTCTGAAATAGAACATTCTGTTTTTCGTCGTATTCTTAGATGCTAAATTATATAAATGTATTAAAACTGTATAAAGCATTTATCTTCTCTATATGCAAACAATCAATGATAAAACTAATTAGGTTAGGTTTAGTTAGCAAGAATTTTTGGCAGGAAAAACATAAACTTGATAGATGTATATAAACAGGTACTCATAAGGAATTTGAACCTGTATACAATGAGATTTATAGTATACATACTTTAAAAACTTCATAAAGATTTACAAAAATATCAGTAATATTCGGACGTATCGGTATGTTAAAAACGCGTATTTCTCTGCCGACTACAGATGCATGAATGATTACTATTGGCTCCCCACTCTTACGACCATGCCTACTCGTTTCTAACGTTATGATATACTTCATTCTAAACATACAGCCTAGTTGTGGTAGACTAATACGGAACATTAACCTTTTACTTTAATCTATATTTATTTACTTTTTCTTTCTACAAAATTCTTCCTCCGGTACAATTTGGATTTAGACAAGGTCGTTCTACAACCCATCAATTACTACAAATAACAGAAGCAATTGAGAAGGGATTTGAATATAAACAATATACAACCATAGCATTTCTGGATTTACAACAAGCATTTGCCAAAGTTTGGATAACTGGTCTCAAATACAAACTTCTTCAAATCAAATTGCCACAATACCTTTCATCCATTCTGTTCTCGTTTTTGGATAATAGAACATTCGCGATTCGCATAAATACAACCATCTCTAATATTAAAAACATCCGAGCCGGTGTACCGTAAGGCAGCATTCTAGCACCAATCTTGTTTAACTTGTATATGTATGATGTGCCATTTCCTCCAAACACCACTATAGCAATGTTCGCTGACGACACCGCCATAATAACAGAAAACAGCGATCTTAACACAGCCATCAAACAATTACAACTCTCTACAAATACAGCAACCAAATGGTTCAGAAATTGGTGTATCAATATCAACTATAAAAAATGCGATGCAAAAATATTTACTCTGAAACGAATCACCGATCCAGTAAATTTAATCATAGACAATAACTAAATAAATTGGAAGCAGAACAAGGAGCCAGTAAAGTATTTGGTAGTCTACTTGGACACAAGACTAACTTGGAAGTACCATATTAATAAAAAACTGAACCAATGTTATACACGATTTGGTCAACTCTACCTGCTAATCAACCGAAAGTCTTCTTTCAAACCGAACTGTACACTACTATTCTATAAAGCCTTAATTCGCCCAATAATTACTTACGCTTATTGCAACTGGTGTACCACCTCAAAAACCAATCTAAAGAAGATCCAAACCCTCCAAAATAAAGTGCTACGCATAGCAGTGAACGCTCCATGGTTTGTACGAAACATCCATTTATATACAGACCTTAACATCCCGAAAATAGAACAGCATATCAAAAAACTCACTAAGAACTTTTTCAAAAACCTACAGTTCTGTGATAGTGCTACATTTTACAATCTTGGTGAAAAACAGATTCATACCAGACTGAAAAAAAAACTACCGCAGGACATCTGTGACATTGACAACGATCCCATAAGCGAAAGTGACTAAAGTGCAAGTAACAATAATCAATAAGTAATCTAAAAACATTTTAAACTCTTAAGGGCGCCAGTTGAACCCAACTGTTATTTACAATATGTTTGTTTGTTTAAGATTAGAGCTCCATGTATAACATAAACTGTAAGTTGATCTGGTATTACCCAAAAAAAAAAAAAACTTTTTTCCTAGATTAAATCTAAATTTAAGAAATTTGAGGTTAAGCCATGTACTAAGTAAGTTAACCGGCTATTAGGCCAGCGACTAAATAATACCTATAATAGTTTGTCAACTGCGCATTGAAATATGGACAAAATGGTTTAACCCATAGATAGTTAACAATACCCAGTTTAGTTTAAGTTAACTACGGTTGGAAATACTAAGATTAAGTAGCATGACAAGTCAAGTATATAGAAAGCACAAAAACTGATTTGTATGGAAAACCTAGATAGATTAATAGTAACAATTAGTATTTATATTTCAGAGAATCGCGATACTCAGAAGACAATTTGCATATCATCTACTGACGACATGTCCCAGTATAACTATAACACTAACATCATCATCACTGAGGAGATTGATATCAAGACTGAACGTGTATATAACGGTGAATATGACAGTGCAGCTGGACAAGATACAGGTCAGACAATAAGTTAATAGTAGTGTGTCAATTGCCAGCTTCCAGTACTGTTATTGATAGTTTTCGTTTACTATAAAACGGGTTGAACTTGGCTAGTTTTTACGTTCATTTCGTCACCCCAGTATTGGTTTGTTCTAAGTCCATTTTTCATACGAGAAAATGAGATTTTAATGTTAGAATATCACTCCTAACATTGTATACTACATCACATTTGGACATTTTTTTTTAACATTAAATGGTAAAATCATCTTAACTTTAGAGTATGACTATTTTTTAAACAAATAATTAATGTAAGGGACTTAATTAAGAAATTTTAATTTGGAGATAGAACAAAATGTTAAAGTTTCTGAAAGTTTTAAATATTTTTCGGGAAAAGGAACAATTATATAATTATTGTATATTGGATTGTAAATTATAATTTAACTATATAAGAACTAATATTTTTTAAATTAAGAAAACCAAATATTCATAGTACTTTTATTAATTTAATTAATTAATTACCTAGAAACTAGAACAAAAAATATATTCAGGAAAAGGACAAAACTATTTTAATATAACTATATAATAATCGTTTTTTGAAACATAGAGAGCTGTTATATAACCTGTAAGGTTATGTCTGAAATTTTGTGATTAAATTTATAAGGATAGTGTTCATCGACTGAATAAAACAACTATATGTTTTTATAATAATAATAATAATATTTATTCATGCCCTTGGGCTTTGAAATACATCGTACCTATTGCTAATAATTTAACGTGTTAAATACAAATCTCTTCTTTTTTCATTTTTCTTTGAAATGTTCTTGATTATCTTCGCCTTATTTTTGTTTTCTTCGTTTTTGCTTACGTGTCTCCGTGTCTGTTTGTGTTTCTTCTCTCTTTCAATATTTTCTTCATTATGGGTACTCCTATTCCGTAATCTTCTAATATTTATGTCAAGCTGATTTTCATCTCTTGTACTTTAAAGTCATACATTATATGCCACAGCGTCTCTTCTCTCCTTCTACACAGTGTGCATTTTTTCTTTCAAATGTACGAAAAAATGTACGTTCGTACGAACAAATGTACGTTCGTATGAACATAGGGACCGAAAGTATGTACCAGTTAGTTGTATTTACATATCTGTGTACGCATTGTGTACGTTAAGCGGGCGCTGACTGTAATATGTTTATTGACAAGTTTAATACAAGTGCCAAAAGGAGACAGAAGCATCTTGATGTGAACACCACCTGATCGAGTCTATCCCATACAGAATTACTATACAATATCAAAATATTTCATAATACAACAAATTACTTAAATACTAGAATGCTAATATAATTAATAAACATTTTAATTAATATTAATTGATAAATTTAAACATTTTACCCTTAGTAACTATTAAAAATGTAGAATTTTGGCAACTAATCATGAACTATAAGTATACGATTATTTATGACATAAATGAGTAAAGTCTTTACCAATACCCGTTTTCTCAGTGATTTTTTAAAAGAAACAATTGTATGATTTAACCATGGTATGTTTCCCCGAGTCTCATTCCCGCATCGAAATCTCGCTATCATTTTTGTTTTCTGTCAAATACCTTGGCATGATGATGTTTCTTATTTGACTATATATGGGGGGAAATGTGCCGTTTTCTATCCTGTTCGTTTGTGCTTGTATCTGTATTTTAATTTCTCTTGCTATTACGATTTTCTGTACTTGATCTCCAAATTCCTTCATGTGTTCTATTAATTTTGTCGAGAACCCCTTATTTCCGTAACATTTTTTTCTATTTTTGTCCCATCTGGATTTTCCTACTTCATTCAACTCCCTTCTCCCTAATTCTCTCAACATTGGTGTAATATTGACTCTTCCGGCATTATCCTTATACGTTCCTCGTATCTCATCGCCAACTCCCCTGCGCGCACTTTTATTTGACACCACTTCGTTTCTTCTAATATAAAACAGTTGGGAGTGTGTTGAGCCAATGCTAATATCGATCTGAGGTACTTTAGATGGGGTTTTTCTATTTTATCTTGTTCTACCTATCCCCATATTTCCACTTCACACATCGCTATCGCCTTGATTATTCTATCAAACATCATTATTCTTATCGTAAAATTATCTTTAATTTTTTTTTCTCCAATTCCCCATATTTCTCTCATTGCTAATAATGCTTTTTTATGTATCTTTCTTATTTGTTTTTCTTCTGCATTGATTCTCTGTAGTGTATACCCCAAATATGTATATGTATTGGTACTTTCAATGTTTGTTTCTTTCCATTTCCAGGCCCTTTTTGTTCCCTTTCCTCTTCCTTTTCTGATTACCATGATTTTGGATTTACTTGCGTTTAGATTTAGTTTTTTTCTGTCCAGATATTTTTCCAACCTTTATATGCATATTAAATAAAAATATAAATAACAAAAATAAATGACCAAATAACAAATTTCAGTTTTGATTTTTGTTTTGTTTTGTTAATTTTAAGTGACCAATAATTTCTTGAGCCTGTTAAAAATAAATGGTAACCGGTTAATAATAAAAAATTCGGGTTCAGGTTTTGGTTCACTGACCTTGAAATATAATGGTTTGGTTCAGGTTCAAGTTTAAAAAAAAATACAGGTTTTTTCGGGCTCGGGTTCAGCTTCAGGTCCCTGTGAAATAGTATGATAAATCCTCAAACTGCAGAAGTCTTTTGATAGTTCCAGATATGGTACGAACGTATTCACTCTGGCCATACTTGCTGATCTATGCATACGTAGTATTTTAATTACTTATTTGTTTGCAGGTAGTGCAACATCTTCCAGTGATTCAGATGAAAGTTGGGCGCCAGAATCCATTAACAAGTCCAAACTGATCAAAACAACACGAACAACAGAGACATGTTATACATGTGATGTGTGTGGGACAACATTTGAACAAGCTCAAGATCTTACTGCACATAAACCACTACATGATGGCGAGAAACAATTCAAATACAAGCAGTGTAATAAAGCATTTAATCAAAATGGTGGTCTAGTTATTCACAAACAAGATAAAAGTGGTGAGAGACAATCCAAATGTGACCAATGTGATAAAATCTTTTCACATTCATCAGATCTCATCAATCACAAACGATTACATTCTGGAAAGAAACTGTTAAAATGTGATCAGTGTAATAAAGCATTTCCATACTCATCAGATCTCGTTAGACACAAACGGATACATTCTGGAAAGAAACCATTCAAATGTGAACAGTGTAATAAAGCATTTTCACAGTCATCCCATCTCACTATACACGAACGAACACATTCTGGAGAGAAACCATTCAAATGTGAACAGTGTAATAAGGCATTTACTTGTTTATCAGCTCTCACTATACACAAACGAACACATTCTGGAGATAAACCATTCAAATGTGAGCAGTGTAAAAAAACATTTTCTACTTCATCAACTTTCATTAGACACAAACGAATACATTCTGGAGAGAAACCATTCAAATGCGATCAATGTAATAAAGAATTTACATATTCATCAAGTTTAACTATTCACAAACGAACACATTCTGGAGAAAAACCATTCAAATGTGATCAATGTAATAAAAAATTTACTTATTCATCCGCTCTCACTTTACACAAACGAACACATTCTGGAGAGAAACCATTCAAGTGTGATGATTGCAATAAAGCATTTACACAACTTACAAGTCTCATCACTCATAAACGAACACATTTTGAACAGAAACCATTTAAATGTGAGCAGTGTAAAAAAGGATTTACACGATTAGCTATTCTCATCACTCACAAACGAACACATTGTGGAGTTAGACCGTTCAAATGCGAGCAGTGTAATAAAGCATTTACAAGTTCATCGGCTCTCACTAAACACAAACGAACACATTCTGGAGAGAAACCGTTTAAATGTGAGCAGTGTAATAAAGCATTTTCAGATTCATCTAATCTCACTAGGCATAAACGAATACATTCTGATAAAAAGCCAGAGCCGGCTGCATAAATTACAAGTAAACGCGGACTGTACTTCATTAACTCCTTTTGGTCGGAATTAAATAATTACGGTAATATATCATTGTAATCACGTGGTACACATGACGTCACATAATAATAATAATTTTATTGGTCCAGAAGATTATATGCATACATAATATTGGACAAGTAATTATTTTTCATATTTCTATACATTTGATTATTATGGTCAAAACAGTTTAAGATTACTTCCAAATAAAAAATACAGAAAATATTTTTAATATATACAAAATCTTGCATCAGTGCAGTTGTCATAGAAAACTTATCAGTTGTTTTTTATTATTTATTACTCATTCTAATTACATTACGAATATAAATACCATTAGACGTTAGTATTTAATTAATTAATAAACCAAATAATAATTTATTAATTTCGTCCTTTAATAAAAAATTACTGATAAAACAGTTTTTTAAAAGATACTGATGAAGATTATAGTAACACTTTTTTATGAAGAAGTCAACAAGCTGACATTTAAATGTTTTACGTGATCCATAATCTTTCAGGTGTTGCGGCAAATTGTTGTAAATTTTCTTTGATAATATGGTCGGATTGTTAGACGTAATAGCAAATTTAGTTTTAGTTACTTGTGAATGTGCTTTGTGCCTCGTGTTGTATGCATGTATATCTGACCTTCTGTCATAATCTGACAAATTTTGTCGTACATATACACAGGCTTGATACTGCTAGAGCCGTATACTATCATATTAAATAGACGGTTTTCAAATTAGCATTACTGTTTCCTCATTGATAAACTTTTTAAAGAAACAAATCTCTTCGATATCTCTTCTAGGGGAGCCTGTTGTCTCCTACCCTGTTTAATGTCTACGTCGATGAGCTAAGTGTACGGCTAAACAGAATGAGAATGGGCTGTGTGATGGGATAAACTGTCGTCAATCATCTGAGTTATGCCGATGACATGGTCCTCGTGTGTCCCTCTTTGGTCTGCGGAAACTACTAGAGACTTGTGATAACTTTGCTGCGGAACATGGACTCTTATATAACGCCCAAAAAAACGGAATATATGGTGTTTCAGCCAAAGCAAAAAATGTACTCAGTGTCCAGTATTAAATTATGTGGCCAGGTTGTACCGCGAGTGATGATCTGTCAGATAGTGCGGATATTGGCAGGAAGTGTAGATCATTGTGTGTTAGACCGAACATGCTTAACAGAAGATTTTCTCAACAGTTTATTCAACGCTTACTGCGCCACCGCTTCGTGGATAAACGCGCCGCAGTCTAGTCTACGTAAATTTAGAGTTTGTTACAATGCATTTAGAATAATCAATGGTTGTAGCAAATTCTGTAGTACATCTTGGATGTTTGATTCTAACAATGTTAAGACAGCTGATTGTGTGATAAGAAGTCCGGCCTATTCGTTGCGCTCCGGTGTCTGCAGAGTGGGGAACGACATAATTCAGTCATGCGTACGGAATGACAGAATTTTTAACAGTTTTTGGAGTACTATTCTGCGCGTTCCCACTCCAGGTACTAGGTAGGGGAGGGGTGGACCTGTACTGTATTATTTTGTGTGTTCCTATATATATATATATATATATATATATATATATATATATATATATATATATATATGGGGTAGGGCAACGATGCTCGCTGAAAAGACTTGGCAACCTTTCCCTTCGGAGCTTTAGCAGTCATCATAGTCTGGACCGAAACCCTTTGGGTGATGGCAGCAGTCTGCTATCAAACTGCAATTCGGAGGAGGTCCCAAATATTTGGTGGAGTTGGTGCCGGCCCAACAAATCCGGCGTCGTCACATGTGTACGCCGAATTCACGCCGTCAGCTTCTCACTTGTTATGAAGCTGCTTCACCAGGAGGCAGGAGCCACATGAGGCGCTTCCACAAGCTCTGGTGCGAATCTCGCCCAGAGCTTAGTTACATGTCGCAACAACAACTACGAAATCATGTAGAATTCCTGCGTCTTTCATCACAGCCGCAAGATGCGGAGACTGGAAACGGTTCTGTCTGCAGCCCTCCGCGAAGAAGGTGTTTTCTTCCTCGCACCCCATCTTCAACTCCCAACGATTTACGACCTGGGTTTCTTGCGGCTGTAGCCACCGCCGAATCTAGACCCCTTGAGATTCACCACAAGCGTGCCATTCTGGCTGAAGATCTCGCTCGAATGAACGAAATTCTTGAAGAGCATCTGTCCCCCGCCAGTAGGCTCTGGAACATCGACTGTGCTGTAAACGTTGCCGCGTCCATTTTTAATCCGGTAAAGAAGTCCTCCATACTGAATGGGTTCAGTATTGGCGAGGCGTCTTCAAAGGCAACTCATTGAGCCCATTGCTATTTTGCTATTGCCTCTATCTCGCTATTGCCTCTATCTGTTGAGCTCAGGAATGGTAATGGGTACAGTTGCGGGCTGCCGGACAGGAGGCATAAGGTCACCCATTTGTTTTACATGGATAACTTGAAACTTTATGCCCCAAACCAGTGCGATCTACAAAGCGGTCTGGACACTGTCCAAAGTTACAGCAAGGCGGTCGGTATGAAATTCGGTTTGACCAAATGCGCAATCCTCCATATAAAACGAGGTCGAAGTGTAGGTAAAGGCGCTGATGTTCAGCTGGTCGACGGGAGCATCATCCATCATCTAGATGCTGGGGAGACGTACACGTTTCTGGGTATTGCTCAGAGCAGGTTCCAGGACGCCCATTCTGTAAAAAAGTCTCTTCGCAGCAAGTATAAGTCACTACTTAAGTGTATTTGGTCTTCTCAGTTGTCTGGGCGGAATAAGATCTCCGCCACAAATACGCTTGCTGTCCCAATACTGTCCTATACCTTTTGCGTCCTTAAGTGGAACGTGAAAGAATTACAGTCCTTGGATATTGAGACCAGGAAAACATCCACCGTAGCTTACATAAAAAATCCTCCCTCCAGCGTATTTAACTCCCCCGTCATCTGGGAGGTAGAGGACTGCTAAACCTAGAGAGTCTTCAAGGCAGAATTGTTCTCAGTACCACTATTCGTGCATTAAGAAGCGGTGATCCTCTCATGCAACTCGTCACCACCCATGAGTTTGCTGGAAAAGGAGCTTATTTTTAAAGCGGCAAGCAGAGCAGCAATCTTGGATTGGCCGAATTAGCACCGAACCGAAGATTCACTAATATTCCAATGTTTTCCAATTTAAATAAGGAGTACAGGCAAATCAGCGAATCTATTAAGAAGACAGAGCAACACATGCTCTTGGAAGAACATATGAGTAAACATCTACACTCGACGTTGTTCCAAGTAAGCCGGGAACAGTCTTTGTCTCGGAAATTGACCTTTGCCTTCCTGCATTCGGCAGGCCTAAGATCCGAGGTAGAAGGGTTTATATTTTCATTTCAGGATGGGGTTTTAAGCACGCTTGCATATCGCAAAAACATCCTGCAGGAAGATATTTCGCATACCTGCAGAGCGTGCAAAATACACCCTGAAACCCTGACGCACTTATTATTAGCATGCCCCTTCTACGCCGTAACACACTAAATTTACCGGCACAATGCTGCTCTACGCGTGGTCTACTACTACTTGAAACAACACTATGGAATTGACACAACTCGTGTCATTCCATATGCTCCAGGGGATATAGAGCAGGTGGTGGAAAATTCCAGATGCCGCATATACTGGAATTATTCCATGCCCACTCCTCGACCACTTCAAGCAACGAAGCCAGACATAGTCCTGCTGGACCACGAAACAAAAGAGATGTTTGTGATCGAATTTTCGTGTCCAGCAGAGAAAAACATGTCTCTAAAGGAGGTCGAAAAGCGAGAGAAATACTCCCGCCTTTTGTCTGAGCTTCGTCTAATGTACCCGGAACACAGAATCAAGTCACACTGTATAATTTTCAGTATAAGTTTAGTACATTTAAAATTAAATTTAGTATATATCACTAGCAAAGATTATTTATATATAATCAAGTCTATGTTTTGTTTTTTTGCCACTACAAGACGGTTTGTCTTTTGTGTGGTTTTGTACATATTGCTAAATATTATGTATATGTTATATATATATTATAAATAAATAAACATAAAAATTAAAAAAATAATAAATTTGGCACCTCTATTTTTGTTTCTAAGGTGTATATTTAGTATATCATTGAGAATTGATAAATTGTCGTAATTAAACGTAAAATTGTATTATAAATTTGACATTTTACGGTTAAGGTATATTATTGAGAAGTGACATTACCGTTGGCGGCGCTGTTTTTCAAGGCAATATAGCTGAATTGTCTAGTATTCAGCTGTCAATATGCTAACAGCGAACAGGTTAATTTAAGCGCAGTACATTTTTATTTTATGAAAATGTATCTATCGACATTCTAACAAAAAATCAACACTAGAAAATATGTAATAATTTCAAACAGTACTACAGTCGCCTAGTACAATATTTGACCACCAGACTGCGTATCCGAGTGTGTCAGTTCTCAATATGTTCTGAAACATAGACAAATAAGGTTGTCTATGACAAATACCATGCGTTCGTAACTTAAAAATCGTAAACAAAATGAATAAAGCTAAATCGATTGAATTTAAAACAGATACAAGTATTGGCATAAACTGTTATAATATATTGCCCAATAAATCATCGCTTAAAATGTACATTTCAAATGTGCACGGTATTTTAATAAGTAAAATATTTAAAAAAAACATTCGAATTAAATTGTCTCATCATAACGGGGAAATTGTTGAATTTTGTTTTTTTTTATCTGCTGTATACTTTCACTTTAATACAATGTTCCAATACTCGACAAAAGTAACCACGGTTGAAGTTTCCCGTTCCGAAAGTGTACGACATTAAACTTTTCAGGAAAATTGTTAGGTTTCCGAACACGGTTACTGAAAATTTTGGTTACTTTTTTGAAACCAAACTAACCGTGGAAATATCGCGGTTAGTGTGGTTATTTCCTCCCCACTACAAACTTCAAATCTAATGTAAACTACAAAAGGCGGGAATTTCAGAACAATTACAATAAGGCGAGAGTAAGTAGTAAATTATAATATTATTTTACTATAGTCTATAATTAAAACAGTAAAAATGAGTGTAAGTAACTGATTTTTAGTAAAATTGATCGTTGTCTTGAAAATAAAAAACGGGAAAAATCATATATGTTCTTATATAACGTACCGTTGTAAACAAGTACTAATAAAACAAATATTTTTATTAATAAATTTGTAAGAGAATATCTATAACCTATAACTTCCATAAAATGACAGTTCAGTTGTCTGTTTTATTAACTGTTTGGTGTGAGTACCGTTCCGTAACAAAAACGCGTTTTCAGGTAACCACAACTTACCACGACTTTACCGTAACCGCGAACGCGGTAGTTAGGTGTGCAGTTACGAAACATTGTATAAATATAGCCTATAAAGTAACAATTCAACTCAGTATCGAATGATTATTAAAAATCTTTTGGGTACATTTTTTTCTTTCCAGTTTTCAAAATCTGAAATTCACACTGTAGGTTTCAAACACGCTCTTTACTTTACAGTTATTAAATTTTTTTCTTGAAGGGAATCAAATTTTAAGGTATGGCATTCTAATTTAATTCTGAACGATCAGCAAACTGAACGATCTTCACTGATCCGGTTCTGCAAACTGAGTCGAAATTCCCATCTCTAAAAATTACTGACATTTGTGAACATACGCGGTGGTATGTAGACAACCAGCTGAACATAAGTTTGATGGTTCGCGCCGTCGCGAGACTCTATTCTATAGTGCGTCCAAAGGTGAGTTTGCAGTACAGGGCATATGGAGTAGTTCTTTTTCACACTCTCTAATGGGTTTACAAGATGACGCTATCCTTTTCTTGCTTGTCGACATTGCCAGCTCTAAAACGCGCTGATCTGTGAAGACGCAGTATTCTACAAATGGCCATTTGTTTTTGTTCAGTGTTAGTTTAAGTTTTATAAGAGTTGATTTTTGTAAATCATACGGGTTTTTCATATTATTATAATTGACACATTTGACACTTTTACAACATTCGCAACACCGCTCCCATTTGCCATAAGAGCTATACTCCAAACTCACCCTTGAACGCACTATAGTGCTCTCTGTATCCAGCTATGTTCTGGGATTGGCACGGACTGCTACTTACTGAATTCAATAATAATCTAGTTATAACTGTTTGCTTTTGAGAAATATGAGAAAATCGTTACAAAACATTTTCTTCATAATATAAATTTGAAATAAATGTGTTTAGTAACATTTTAGATTTATTTACAGACAGTCCCGTTAAGGTAGGATACAAATTTACAGTTAAATTGATTGTTAAAAAATATACTGGCAATATAGATTATACTACAAGATAGCCAGCTGTCTTTTTCTTCCCTGAATTAAGGGTATTATTCTTTTCTTAGCTTCGTGCAGAACTATAGTGCGTTCGAGGGTGAGTTTGCAGTATAGCTCTTATGGTAAATGGGAGCGGAGTTGCCAAATGTTGTAAAAATGTCAAATGTTTCAGCTCCGTCAAGTTAGCAATTGATCGAGCCAGCAACTAATCGGCACGGACAGGATATTACAGCGGACCAAATCAAGTAACGCTGTTGAATAAAATCGTTGGTTTTTATAGAATTAAACAAGTTGCAGTTCTGAACTTTTTACCAACCATGAGGAATAGGTACAGGAATCGAATGATGGCTAAACAAAAATTTTCTCACGCGTCAGAGGCGCGCAATTAATTTTTTTCTCTCGAAACTACTCGCTACCAACATAAAACTAACAATATCGCTAGAATTAAACAAGTTCAAGTTCTGAACTTTTTACCAACCATGAGGAATAGGTACAGGAATCGAATGATGGCTAAACGAAAATTTTCTCACGCGTCAGAGGCGCGCAATTAATTTTTTTCTCTCGAAACCACTCGCTATCAACATAAAACTAACAATAGCGCTAGAATTAAACAAGTTCAAGTTCTGAACTTTTTACCAACCATGAGGAATAGGTACAGGAATCGAATGATGGCTAAACAAAAATTTTCTCACGCGTCAGAGGCGCGCAATTAATTTTTTTCTCTAGAAACCACTCGCTATCAACATAAAACTAACAATATCGCTAGAATTAAACAAGTTCAAGTTCTGAACTTTTTACCAACCATGAGGAATAGGTACAGGAATCGAATGATGGCTAAACGAAAATTTTCTCACGCGTCAGAGGCGCGCAATTAATTTTTTTCTCTCGAAACCACTCGCTATCAACATAAAACTAACAATATCGCTAGAATTAAACAAGTTCAAGTTCTGAACT
Source organism: Liopterus haemorrhoidalis (assembly GCA_963971575.1). Taxonomy (NCBI): domain Eukaryota; kingdom Metazoa; phylum Arthropoda; class Insecta; order Coleoptera; family Dytiscidae; genus Liopterus; species Liopterus haemorrhoidalis. The sequence continues at coordinate 14,292,354 of OZ020626.1, read as the reverse complement.
TTTTACCAACCATGAGGAATAGGTACAGGAATCGAAGGATGGCTAAACGAAAATTTTCTCACGCGTCAGAGGCGCGCAATTAATTTTTTTCTCTCGAAACCACTCGCTATCAACATAAAACTAACAATATCGCTAGAATTAAACAAGTTCAAGTTCTGAACTTTTTACCAACCATGAGGAATAGGTACAGGAATCGAATGATGGCTAAACGAAAATTTTCTCACGCGTCAGAGGCGCGCAATTATTTTTTTTCTCTCGAAACCATTCGCTATCAACATAAAACTATCAATATCGCTAGAATTAAACAAGTTCAAGTTCTGAACTTTTTACCAACCATGAGGAATAGGTACAGGAATCGAATGATGGCTAAACGAAAATTTTCTCACGCGTCAGAGGCGCGCAATTAATTTTTTTCTCTCGAAACCACTCGCTATCAACATAAAACTAACAATATCGCTAGAATTAAACAAGTTCAAGTTCTGAACTTTTTACCAACCATGAGGAATAGGTACAGGAATCGAATGATGGCTAAACAAAAATTTTCTCACGCGTCAGAGGCGCGCAATTAATTTTTTTCTCTCGAAACCACTCGCTATCAACATAAAACTAACAATATCGCTAGAATTAAACAAGTTCAAGTTCTGAACTTTTTACCAACCATTAAGAATAGGTACAGGAATCGAATGATGGCTAAACGAAAATTTTCTCACGCGTCAGAGGCGCGCAATTAATTTTTTTCTCTCGAAACCATTCGCTATCAACATCAAACTAACAATATCGCTAGAATTAAACAAGTTGAAGTTCTGAACTTTTTACCAACCATGAGGAATAGGTACAGGAATCGAATGATGGCTAAACGAAAATTTTAACAAATACCCAGAGGTGCGCAATTAATTTTTTTCTCTCGTATAAAATGTGTCGCCTTGAATTTTTTACCAAATATGTAGATATAGCATTGAAATCGAACAAAAGTCGAATAAAAAATTTCCCGATATTCAGAGGCGCGCAATTGGTTTTTTTCCCTCAAAACCACGTTCTTTCCAAAACGGATCGTGTGACCTCGGTTTTTATCGATGAAGACAGTCACCGAAGCTAGTTCTAACTGGCATATATGTGCTTGTAGTACTTATCCGTGCCTATTTCATGTTGGGTCATATTTGTAACATTTCACATACTAATTATATTGATTCTAATAATAAGTGAAATGTTACAAATATGACATGAAATAAGCAAGGATAGGTAATACAGGGAAGTAAATGTCAGTTATATCGTTTAGTTTAAATCAGGTTAAATTTGGTAGATATGTAGTAACAACGGCTCGGCACGGATGAGTACTATTTTACGATTATCTGACATTTATGTGCCTGTAGTATCTATCCGTGCCTAGTCCATGTCAGATCGTATTTGTAACATTTCACTTATTAATAATATTGATTCTAATAATAAGTGAAATGTTACAAATATGACATGAAATAAGCAAGAATAGGTAATACAGGGACGTAAATGTTAGTTAATATCGTTTAGTTTAAATCAGGTTAAATATGGTAAATATGTAGTAACAACGGCTCGGCACGGATAAGTACTATTTTCGAAAGATCGGTGGAACTGGCTTCGTCATTAATTGCGCGCCTCTGACTATTGAGAAAATTTTCGTTTAGCCATCATTCGATTCCTGTACCTATTCCTCATGGTTGGTAAAAAGTTCAGAACTTGAACTTGTTTAATTCTAGCGATATTGTTAGTTTTATGTTGGTAGCGAGTAGTTTCGAGAGAAAAAAATTAATTGCGCGCCTCTGACGCGTGAGAAAATTTTCGTTTAGCCATCATTCGATTCCTGTACCTATTCCTCATGGTTGGTAAAAAGTTCAGAACTTGAACTTGTTTAATTCTAGCGATATTGTTAGTTTTATGTTGATAACGAGTGGTTTCGAGAGAAAAAAATTAATTGCGCGCCTCTGACGCGTGAGAAAATTTTCGTTTAGCCATCATTCGATTCCTGTACCTGTTCCTCATGGTTGGTAAAAAGTTCAGAACTTGAACTTGTTTAATTCTAGCGATATTGTTAGTTTTATGTTGATAGCGAGTGGTTTCGAGAGAAAAAAATTAATTGCGCGCCTCTGACGCGTGAGAAAATTTTCGTTTAGCCATCATTCGATTCCTGTACCTGTTCCTCATGGTTGGTAAAAAGTTCAGAACTTGAACTTGTTTAATTCTAGCGATATTGTTAGTTTTATGTTGATAACGAGTGGTTTCGAGAGAAAAAAATTAATTGCGCGCCTCTGACGCGTGAGAAAATTTTCGTTTAGCCATCATTCGATTCCTGTACCTGTTCCTCATGGTTGGTAAAAAGTTCAGAACTTGAACTTGTTTAATTCTAGCGATATTGTTAGTTTTATGTTGATAGCGAGTGGTTTCGAGAGAAAAAAATTAATTGCGCGCCTCTGACGCGTGAGAAAATTTTCGTTTAGCCATCATTCGATTCCTGTACCTGTTCCTCATGGTTGGTAAAAAGTTCAGAACTTGAACTTGTTTAATTCTAGCGATATTGTTAGTTTTATGTTGATAACGAGTGGTTTCGAGAGAAAAAAATTAATTGCGCGCCTCTGACGCGTGAGAAAATTTTCGTTTAGCCATCATTCGATTCCTGTACCTATTCCTCATGGTTGGTAAAAAGTTCAGAACTTGAACTTGTTTAATTCTAGCGATATTGTTAGTTTTATGTTGATAGCGAGTGGTTTCGAGAGAAAAAAATTAATTGCGCCCCTCTGACGCGTGAGAAAATTTTCGTTTAGCCATCATTCGATTCCTGTACCTCTTCCTCATGGTTGGTAAAAAGTTCAGAACTTGAACTTGTTTAATTCTAGCGATATTGTTAGTTTTATGTTGATAGCGAGTGGTTTCGAGAGAAAAAAATTAATTGCGCGCCTCTGATGCGTGAGAAAATTTTCGTTTAGCCATCATTCGATTCCTGTACCTGTTCCTCATGGTTGGTAAAAAGTTCAGAACTTGAACTTGTTTAATTCTAGCGATATTGTTAGTTTTATGTTGATAACGAGTGGTTTCGAGAGAAAAAAATTAATTGCGCGCCTCTGACGCGTGAGAAAGTTTTCGTTTAGCCATCATTCGATTCCTGTACCTATTCCTCATGGTTGGTAAAAAGTTCAGAACTTGAACTTGTTTAATTCTAGCGATATTGTTAGTTTTATGTTGATAGCGAGTGGTTTCGAGAGAAAAAAATTAATTGCGCGCCTCTGACGCGTGAGAAAATTTTCGTTTAGCCATCATTCGATTCCTGTACCTGTTCCTCATGGTTGGTAAAAAGTTCAGAACTTGAACTTGTTTAATTCTAGCGATATTGTTAGTTTTATGTTGATAACGAGTGGTTTCGAGAGAAAAAAATTAATTGCGCGCCTCTGACGCGTGAGAAAATTTTCGTTTAGCCATCATTCGATTCCTGTACCTATTCCTCATGGTTGGTAAAAAGTTCAGAACTTGAACTTGTTTAATTCTAGCGATATTGTTAGTTTTATGTTGATAGCGAGTGGTTTCGAGAGAAAAAAATTAATTGCGCGCCTCTGACGCGTGAGAAAGTTTTCGTTTAGCCATCATTCGATTCCTGTACCTATTCCTCATGGTTGGTAAAAAGTTCAGAACTTGAACTTGTTTAATTCTAGCGATATTGTTAGTTTTATGTTGATAGCGAGTGGTTTCGAGAGAAAAAAATTAATTGCGCGCCTCTGACGCGTGAGAAAATTTTCGTTTAGCCATCATTCGATTCCTGTACCTATTCCTCATGGTTGGTAAAAAGTTCAGAACTTGAACTTGTTTAATTCTAGCGATATTGTTAGTTTTATGTTGATAGCGAGTGGTTTCGAGAGAAAAAAATTAATTGCGCGCCTCTGACGCGTGAGAAAATTTTCGTTTAGCCATCATTCGATTCCTGTACCTATTCCTCATGGTTGGTAAAAAGTTCAGAACTTGAACTTGTTTAATTCTAGCGATATTGTTAGTTTTATGTTGATACCGAGTGGTTTCGAGAGAAAAAAATTAATTGCGCGCCTCTGACGCGTGAGAAAATTTTCGTTTAGCCATCATTCGATTCCTGTACCTATTCCTCATGGTTGGTAAAAAGTTCAGAACTTGAACTTGTTTAATTCTAGCGATATTGTTAGTTTTATGTTGATAGCGAGTGGTTTCGAGAGAAAAAAATTAATTGCGCGCCTCTGACGCGTGAGAAAATTTTCGTTTAGCCATCATTCGATTCCTGTACCTATTCCTCATGGTTGGTAAAAAGTTCAGAACTGCAACTTGTTTAATTCTATAAAAAACAACGATTTTATTCAACAGCGTTACTTGATTTGGTCCGCTGTAATATCCTGTCCGTGCCGATTACTTGCTGGCTCGATCAATTGCTAACTTCACACGCATAAATGTTTCAATTATAATAATATGAAAAACTCGTATGATTTACAAAAATCAACTCTTATTAAACTCAAAATAACACTCAACAAAAACGAATGTCCATTTGTAGAATACTGCCAGTCTTCACAGATTAGCGCGTTTTAGAGCTGGCAACGTCGACAAGCAAGAAAAGGATAGTGTCATTGTGTAAACCCATTAGAGAGTATGAAAAAGAATTACTCCAAATGCCCTGTACTGCAAACTCACCTTTGACCGCAGTATAGATTTTCAATACAAACATATGACGATTAATAGAAACTTATGGCGGGTTGCTAACGTAAGAGTTTTCTCTAACTCAAGTTAAAATCATTTTTGTTTGCATGCTACAACATATAAAAACAAATGATTTTAACTTGAGTTAGAGATAATTCTTACTTTAGCAACCGGCCATTAATAATTTTGTTTAGTGAAGCCATTGACGTCATATAAATTGGTGACTCAACTTAACGCGTATCCCTCTAGCGGCAAAAAAGCGAACACTTCGAAAAAGGTTACTGTCATTGTTTACGTATAATTCACCTTTTGTTTTATTGTTTCTGTCCATTCTCACTCCATTTTTACAGCGAAAAAAGGGATAAATTTAAGAAAAAAAGATTAAATACTCCTTGTTGTGTGTATGGTAGTCAATCACAGGAAGAACATCTTCGAATATTAGATTGAAAGATTATCAGTGATTCTAAAATTTTGTTTCTAATGAAGGGAATTTATACTGTTCAGATGATTTTAAACAAGTTTTTAACGTTGAATTTTTCATTTTCCCTGTCTCACATGTGCAAGAAAATCGTTTAATGTTGTGTAAATTATTGTTAATATAATTAAAACCCCTTGTTATTTCATGGGAGTGTTCCATAACTGTGTTGGTTTGCAAATATTTGACAGTTTTCTTGTGTAGAATAAATTACAAGTTCTCTTTCTATAAAATTTCTTGAGATATGTGTAGATATTAAGTATTCAAATAAATGTTTTAAGTTCAAAGTATAACATTTTATTTTCTCTGAGTATAAGCCGGCACCAACATACAATATATAACCTCTGAAAATATTCATTTACAAGCAGCAAATTTTATCATAAAATGGATTCACATATATTTATACACTTTTTTAATACTCGGTTATAATTTAAATATACTGTATACAGCAAGAAAACGTAAATTAGACCAAAAATTGATTATAAACCAATACTGTTTACATACGTTGACAGATGACTATCCTTTTTCGTGTCAAAAGTTCACAAGGCGATAGTGGCGCCGTTTCGGTAATTATAGTCGCGAATAGACACAGCACGCTCTATCGAGAAGTGACATTACCGATGGCGGCGCTGTGTTCCAAAGCAATATATACTAGGAAAAATGCCAGCGCCATATTGTGTTTATGATTGTTTTGTTGTGTATTTTTTTCTATTTTATCTTTCCATCATCTTTTGACTTTTAATAATATTGCCGTAAATTGCATTTAAAGAGTTGTAAACTGTATTTCAACTACTTAGTATTTTAAATACTAAAAAGTAGTGTTTAATTAAAATATTGCATATAGTTTTTCTTTAAAAAAAAGTATTTGTATTCAGTACTTCGAATACATCAGAAAAGTATTTTACCCAGCACTGATTATAGATATACATCTTTATAATTTGTGGGATAAAGTTTAATTTATCATGGAATAAATGATATAATATCTGCTCGTTTTAAATTTAGAAAGTGTCTGAAGCATTGCTATACAATATGAGCGAGAATAAAAGGTGTCCAGAAAGACATTTATTTTTACATTAACTTGTCCACTTAACATTTTAAATTCAGAGCCTACTATACATTTTTTTCGATAATATTGTATTTTAAATGTATATAATTTAGAAACTACTAATTATCTTAAAAATATACTAATAAATGCAGGTAATTTTAATTTTATTTATGAAATTTATATTATTAAAATTTGCAGTTTCCAGTATTAAAAAAATATATATTTATTTTCAAGTCTTATCGCCAAAACATTGATGTAGGGAATCTGCACAACTCCTCGGGTCAACCCCCGTTACCCCGCCTAAAGAGATGCTTTATAACAACTCGTCCTCGTTCTGTCTCTATGTTATACTACCTCATTGAGTGAAGCGTACATTAATCGTTAAAAAGTGAGCGTGTTAAAAGTTAAAAAAATTAAAATTCCATTTAGTTCCTCAGGAAGTTATTATGAATTATACTTATTTTCTAAAATTCGTATCATACTTAGGCCCGGTCTTTCCACCTTCAGGTTAACCTCTAGGTAGATATCAGACAGGTAAGGTTATCTGGAACTAAATACCTGTGGAATAAATGTCAATACCAATCAGTGAATTCAATACGTCAGTCTCATTATCCGTTAGATAACTTTGCAATAGATAAATTTGTATTAAAAGACAGGATGACATTTATTCAGCAAAGAAAATACCTGAAGGTAGAAAGACTGGGCCAAAATGTATTTATTTATTTATTATTTTAGTCCTTATTTTACTTTAAAGTGACAAGTACAGCCTTGGACAAATGTATGGAGTACCCTACGTTTTATTGAATTTTAGGATTATTATAGGAAAAATGGTAAATAAAATAATACATACAGCTTTTAATGACAACTTTAATCAAAATTATTAATAAATTGTGGTACCTCCTCGTCCTTTAATTACCGCATGTACCCTTTTAGGCATGTCCACAAGTTTTTTACGTACATTGGATTGTACATTGAACCATTCGTCCACAATAATGCTCTTCAATTGTTCTTTTGATTTGCATTTGTAAAGAGACACCTTGTTTATCAGAATCGACCATAAATTTTCAATTTGCGATAAATCTGGTGACTGGGAGGCCATGCAAAAAGTGGCACATTGTTTTTGGAAAACCATTCATTTGTTACTTTGACTTTGTGACAGTGGGCATTATTTTGTTGAAAAACATATTCTGGATTGTCTTCATCAAATAATTTTAATATTGATGGCTCCAAAACTTCAATAATCATAGTAATATAAGGAGCAGAATAATGCGTCCGTCGCACAAAAAGATTGCGCCTAAGCCACTGACGGACATACACCCCCAGATCATGATGCTACCACCACCAAATTTGACCGTAGGAGTGATGCTGTCAGGATGAAAAGCTTCACCCGTTCTACGTCTTACAAAGATGGCTCTAGGATGTCCAAAAAGCTGATCCACAAAAGAAAAAACAAACCTTAATTTCGTAAATTTATAGTAAATTAAATTTTTTATTGTTAGTGCAATAATTACTTAGAAATTTATTTTTCTGTTAAATTCATTAGTACATTAAACCATTGCTTACTTCTATATTGGACTCATCAGATCAAATTATTTTCTCTCATTCATCAGGTGTCCAATTTAAATGTCTTTTGGCTCAATGCGAAGTTTTTTGTGTCGCTCGGTCAACAGTTGTTTTCGGCGAGCTCTTCTTCCATGCAAATTAGATTCCAATAGACGTCTTCTATTTGTTCTAGAAGAAACTTTAACTTCTCTATGCTCCCACAGATTACCAGCCAGCTCTTTTGACGATGTTGACGAGTTTACGAAGAGCACTTCTCTTTATAAAACGATTATCTCTGGAAGTGGTTGCACGTTTTCTTCCGGTTTTGGTTTGTTTTGATAAGTATCTGTCTCTTGGAAGCTTTTGATAGTAATTTGTACGGCTTTTCTTGAACACTCCATTTTTTTAAATTTACACCTGCGTCTGTCATTGTGCATGGAGCAGTATAATTAGACTCCTTTCTGCCACATTGAGTTCACGTTTTTTAGACATAATAAAATTAAAAATATTCACTTGAACTCAATAAAACATGAAAAAGACAGTGTTCACATCAAACGCATGTGTAATAATGATCCAAGCCCTAGTCGTTTATTTTTATGTAAACAAAACGTAACAGATCTGAGCCTATATTTATGTGTATTTCAAGATTTATTATAACTATGTTTACATTTTGGTTTATCTGATTAGACGTACGTCTTTTAAAATGTGTCAATAATATTTTAAAAACATTTCGTCAAATATGTATAAGTTACAATGTACATAAATTTAGATGTAATATTATAACTGCATGGGTGCTCCATACATTTGTTCAAGGCTGTATGTGGCAAGGTTATTTACCTAGTTTATGTGCTTCTCAGAATATGTAAAATCATATTAAAGGGGTTCTATTTAAATTTTTTAGTTGTATTTGATGGTCGGTAACTTTAAAATTTAATATTATAACATATCTTCAATAATAAAAATTGATGTGAAGTGTGATTTTTCACACATTTCTGGGTTTTGCAGGTATTTAGTAAGTGAATGATGATTATTTTGGATGCGAAAACAAATTTTATATTAAAATATTTTTTTTGTTAATTTTTATTCGAATGCCTAATACCATTATTTAGGTTTCTAAATATGTGCAGTATTTTTTTTATATAGCAAGGTTCATTAAGAATTTTAAAAATTGCGCGTATGGCTTCCATTGGTTGTTATAAGTTCCGCCCCTCTGATTTCGTGTACAATGAAACAGAATTAAATTATAATTTAAACAATTTCCACTGGTTATTAAATTTACGCTTTTAAAAATTAAATGCAACATTTGCCAAAATATAACTAGAATTTTGAAAAAATAATTTAAACAATATAAAAATTTAAAAAAAAAAAAACAAAAAATAATATTGTCTCTTCTCGCAGAGTTCGATCCCTTTCGGATCGAGTTACTTGGCTGAAAAACCAGCGTCAAAAACCACTACACCAGCATACACGTTCCAGTGTAGCGTGTTACAAAGCTACATTGTGTACATTATTAGCCAAAAATCACAAAAAATGCGTTTTTTTCTAAAAACACAATCTGATCAAAAATTCCTGTTGTACTATTCCGGTTCACACCAATGTACATTACCTAGATTTTTTTCAGATTTTTAGTTTAAACCATCTGGGCTACAGGGTGTGGGACAACAAATTTTTTGCACAATTTTGGCAAAAATCGCTTCAAAATAATTTATTTTGCAAAAATAAAAATTTGATCGTTAATCCACGTACCAAGGGCTTTCATTTGATACCCTAGTCAGAATTTTAAAAAAATATTTTTTTTTTCGATGAGCATATATTTGTTTATATTTTTAGGGGGGTATATTTTTTAGATGTTTTAGTATTTTTCCTATGCGCGGGTCAAAAAGTTGTATAAGCATGCCAAATTTCAACTCTCTAGGTTTAGCCGTTTGGCTACAATTTTTACCGAACAGACAGACAGACGACAAAATGACGGTATAAGGGTTTTTTTGTCATACCTACAAAACCCTAAAAACGTTCTGTATTTGGTAATGTAATTTCAGCCTACCTTTATATTAGGGGTCGCAATACCGGCCTCTTTTACTAAACCCGGTATTTTCGATATTGAAGTTTTACGAATACCGGAATACAGATATTTTCGATATTTAGAGAAGCTTTCGTCTAGATTCGGGATTAGAGGTGACGATTTATCAATGAAATAAAAACATTCAGAAAAAATCACATTTTAATTTTTATAAACTTTTAACAGTAACACAAATGTGTAACTTCAGACTTTAACCAAACGAACAAAAATAATATTATATTTTCTTCATTTATGGACCTTGAAAATTTGTTTAATTTTAGATATTATCAGGAAAAAGGTCTGTTTAAATAAAATTCAGTGATTGAATAGACCGGTTTCGATAAACATTTTATCTTCATCAGTATACTGTTTAACAAAAAAGAGAACAACATTTTTTTTCATTCTACAAATACAGTCTGATATCAAAGTTTTTTATAATAATATTATTGTCAATCCTACTAACACAATCTAATTAATCAATGTAATGTACTTCATTTCTTCTCCAAATTATTGTCAGTATCTTATTACATGCGTTATCACTGGTGTGTGTTGAGGAAGGTGTAAGAGAAGTATGGTGGTCTCCACTATATAATAAAAGCAGCTAGATATGCGCATGATCACCTGATGCATACGAGGGCTATTCGGAAAGATACCTCCGTTTGGCTATAAAAATAAAACCAGCATAGATACAAATATTTTATTGTATACATCTTAAAACTACATATTTTCTTTATTTTTCCACCTAGTCGCCATTTAAATTTAAGCACTTGCCAGTTCTTCATGTGATTGAACAGGTGGAAATCACTTGGAGCCAAGTCTAGAAGAAAGTCTAGGGCGGAACTCATTCGTTGGTTTTGCGGATCTCGGTTAGCAGTTTTGCTTCCCAACGGGCACAAAACTTCCGGTAGCCTAATGTTTCGGTGACTATCTCGTACAAAATAGTCCGAGAAACTTAAATTTTTTCGGAAAGTTTTGAGATCGTGAACCGACGATTCTCTAACATTTGGCGGGATATTCTATTTCGGCACTCATATTTTCAGGTTATAACAAGCGAACATTCGAGGTTCAATGGAGGTTACTTTCAGAATAGCCCTGGTATAAGGATTTTTTTTTTCGTCATTTAGCTTTATATACTCCGTTGGTGTTACCTAATTTAACTTATTTTTAATTTAATTTTAATTTGTTTATTTATATCCAAGGTACAATAAAATAATTAGATTTTTTACAAATTATAATAATAATATTTTTTTTTACATTTTGTTTGTACATTGGATAAAGGCCCATGATCAGTCATTGTAAGAATACAAAGACTGTTCTTCATCATGAGCCATTAAAAAGTATAAAAAGTATACTGCCGGGTTTACATTGGTAGAGTAAAAGAGCTAGTAACTAGCACAAGTACTATGCGCTTTACTCTACTATCTTATTTTCAGGATAGTAGGTGTTCATACACAATTGACATACTTATCTTATTTTCTGGATAGTAAGTGTCAAAACACATTTGACATCTTCACTATGATTTTGTTGTGAAATTATGTTTTTGCAAAAAATAGTTTATGAATATGAATATACATCGTCGCCGACGTGATGCCATTAAAAAAATTGTATTTTGTATGACATCATTTCTTGTGGAGGAAATAACTGATTGTCTTATTGAAGAAATCGGTACAGAATATAAGCCTAAACGAAAATGGATTGATAGAAGAGCTACCCATGGCGCATCAGCCCTTCTATTTCGTGAATTAGCTGTGGTAGATCAAAAAAAGTACAGACTGTGATTAAGAATGATACTAGATGATTTTAATAGGCTATTAAATTTAGTTAATCCATTAATACAACGAACTGATACACTAATGACGGATGCGATTCCAGCAAGAATAAAACTGGAATTACCGCTTTATTTCCTAGCCAAAGGAAATAGTTATCGTAGTCTACAACATCTTTTTCGTGTATCAAAGACAGGTATTTCACAGCTGTTTTCAGAAATCATCAAATAATAAATCAATGTTACGCAATTTATGTAAATAAATTATAACGTACCTGATATGGGTTGTTTTCAATTTGTTATGACAGGTTACCGCTTGGCGCCAATTTGAAATGTATTAATTTTGCGTAGTGGGGGAAAAGATAGTAGCTAGTAAATACGTCGACGAGCTAGCTGCTATCCTAGCCCAACTACTAGCAGCTAGTACTCTACTAGTCACATTGTCAGATGTTTACACAGGGATAGTAACTAGTTGCTAGTTACTTGCGCTAGTTACTAGCTCTTTTACTCTACCAATGTAAACCCGGCATAAATATAGCACATTAACATAAATAACCAGGGTTCATTGCTATTGACAATACCACAATTGTTTTAACCAACGTTGAAGCATGTAAATATGTAACATTCCCTAACTTGGGCAGAATTAAGGCTGAAAAGAGCATTGAAAAAGACTTGAAATTAAAAGGGCAATATGAACCTATTAGAAGATATGAGTTTGTTAAGACTTTTTTAAACTTTAATAAATTATTCTAATTTTTTATAAACATTTATAAACTTTTATCCCAGATGAGCTTCTTTATTTGTGTTTTAAAGAGATTAAGCTAAAAGATTTAAGGTTTTCGGGAATAATATTATATTTAGCGCAAATGTCAAAAGAGAAGCTATGTTTAAATGTTGCAGTTTTGTAAGAAGGTGGAGAAGAGTACCCTTAAATCTTATATTAACATTATGCACGTCAGATCTGAAGGTAATTTTGTTGTACATATAAAGGGGAGTTTTGAGAATCAACACTCTATGATAAAATACAAGAGATTGCGAAAGTCTTCTTTGTTTCATGTTAAGCCATGTAGACAAGTGAAGGTAAGAGGAGATATGCGAGCGCCTTGGTACACCATAGACAAAACGCAAACATGAATTTTGGACCTTCTGAATTTTTTTTATATCAGCTGCAAGCAGACAGGGTCCGTAAACTACACTACCATAAGTAAACAGTCTCAATAGAAGGAAGTCGCATAGTTTTATCCTAATTGCCTGGTTCAGGTATTGTCTGTTACCATAGAGGATCTTTAACTTAAAGTATGCTGTTCTTACTATGCAAAGAGAACTTTAATTTATCATCAAAACTCATCCCCAAATTCTTCGCACTGTCGGATATTGTCAGAGCAGACCCGTGAAGAATCAGTTAGCAAGCTGGCTTTATTAAATTCTGATCGTTCTTTGGACCAAAGATTAAAACTTTTGATTTTGTAGGGTTAATAATTAGATTATGGTCCGTAGATGCGTTATGCAATGACTGAAGGTCTTCGTTAATATTTGAAATAGCAGCTAAGTGGTTATTAAGAGGAAAAGAATAAAAGATTTGGGTATCATCAGCAAAATAATGAACTTGGCAATGTTCAATATACCGTGAGAGATTAATGGTATAAATTATGTAAAGTAAGGGTCCCAATATACTACCTTGAGGTACGCCTAGGTGGAGGAATAGTTTCTTAGAGCTTACATTGTTAATTACTACAACTTGACTTCTGTTCGAAAGGTAACTGGAAAAAAAATAATCACATCCTTACCAAGGCCAATGAAATTTAAGATTGATAAGAGGATTTCATGATTGATGCTATCAAAGGCTTTGGAAAAGTCAAGCAGGATTAATACCGTTAATAGTCCAGAGTCAGTAGCACGTAGAATTTCGTCAGTAATATGCGCAATTGCAGTTGTACAGCTAAAATTAGGTCTAAAACCCGACTGAAAAGGTGGTAGTAAGTTGTTGTTATTTAAGTAATTACGTAGTTGATTGTCGATAATTTTTTCTAAAACTTTTGGTAAGGTAGGTAGAATGCTTATCGGTCGTAGATCCTTATGGGATATGGGCTTATTTAATTTAGATATAGGTTTGACACAGGCCATTTTCCATGCTGCAGGAAAAACGTTACTCAATACGCAAAAGTTGATAATATGGGTAATAAAGGGTATTAGATCTGGACAACAGAAGTTAATCATAATAATATTAATTTTATCTCAACCACTACCCAAATATTTAATTGAATTTAAAAAATAAGACACTTCATTGTCAGTGACAGTAGAAAAAGAAAATTTAGCATTATGTAAGCAGGAATGGTGAAGATTATTATTATAAAAGTGCAAAACATCTTGGTTAGGTGACATATTGTTGCTAACAGAATTAACAAAAAAGTTATTAATTGCATTAGGATCTGCGAAGGAGGCAGTGTTACATTTCTTTTATTACTATGAATATTAAGTTCATCAAGGATTTGCCACATAATTTTAGGATTTCCTATGTTTTTCTTCAGGGAGAATTCTAAATAAGCTTTCTTGTCTCAACAGTTTTATTCACTAAGTTCCTTATGGCCGGTTGCTAAAGTAAGAATTATCCCTAACTCAAGTTAAAATCATTTGTTTTTGTATGTTGCAACATATAAAAACAAACGACTTTAACCTGAGTTAGAGAAAACTCTTACGTTAGCAACCCGCCATTAGTGATTTATAATAAGGCAAATTTATATATTTATATTTATATTATCAGCAAATTGTTTCATTAGTACCTTTATTACGTATTGTTTCACAGTGATATTTGGCGTATCTCTGGTCAATATATTGTGGATCCTAATTTGCAAACTCTCTAATGGCGGGTTGCTAACGTAAGAGTTTTCTCTAACTCAAGTTAAAATCATTTGTTTTTGTATGCTACAACATACAAAAACAAATGATTTTAACTCGAGTTAGGCATAATTCTTACTTTAGCAACCGGCCATAAATCAATTTAAAAAAAAATAAAAAATGTCCACAAAAATTTGTAAGTGGTCAAAGAGCAGATTGAAAATATTCGTATTCCATATGTTGTGTACAAATTATGAATGATTTAGCGCTCGACTGTAAAGTTGAACGTTTGATAGAACATTTGCAAATTGGGTTGATCATATTATTATTATGGGATGGGACATAACTTTGGACATTTTTTCCAGGAATAAATATGAATGATGAGACAGGCCGTGATATACAACCAAATGGTACCAGAGACAGTGATATTATTAAAGAAAAGATTGACATTAAATCAGAATATGGAGTCACTAATGAACATGAAGTGAAGACTGAAGTAGATCCCATGGCTGAATGGGAGAATGGTCAGTAATGAACATATTAATAATAATAATAATAATAATAATAATAATAATAATAATGTTTTATTGGTGCTAATACAATTACAAAGGATTGTTTACACAAGTCAATACAACAGTACAAAAAGATAATACAAATTATAACACCTTAATTTAAAAAAAACTAGAAACGTTATATCTATATAATCAGACATGATCTGTAAAATCTATATCAAAAAAATCTTCTACAGAATATAAGCAATTTTTTATTAGTATATTTTTCAATTTTAGTTTGAAATTCTTAATGTCGAGAATTCTTATAGACTGAGGTATTGCAGCCAAATAAGGACCAGTTTTAGATTTCTCAAGCCTAATATACGGTATAACTAAATTTTCTTTACTTCTTACGTTATGGCTATGTACTGATTTTTTAAAGATAATGTTTAAATTTTCTTTGGCATAAAGCAAACATGTGTATATAAATAAACTATAGAAAGACAAAATGTTTAGTTTTATAAATAGTGGCTTGCAGTGCGCTCGGTAACGAGCATTACTGATTATTCTAATAGCTTGTTTCTGTATCAAAAAAACTCTTTTAGCAGATTTGCATGTTCCCCATAGCATAATGCCGTAAGGGAGCCTAGAGTGAAAAGATCCGAAATATGCTGTCCGAATTGTTTCAGTTGTGACACAGCTTTGTAATTTTCTTAGTGCATAAGTGGCCTTACACAAACTTGTAGCTACATCTTTTACATGTGTATGCCAATTCAACTGATTGTCTATTTTAAGACTAAGAAATTTTACAGGCTTGCTGAAGGCATTGTTTACAATTTCATTTCTATTGAGAGAGAGTATTAATTGTTGATTCTTGCTTGCATTTAATGTCAATAAATTGCTGCAAAACCAGTCTTTGACATCGCTAATTCAGATAGGATATCAAGAAAATATTTCGAAAAATTTTACAAAAATTATTCGAAATTTTTCGTTTTATCAAAAAACGTCTCAAATAAAAGTTATTAATTATTGCTGTTATAGCAACTTTTGTTCAATAAATTTTTTCGAAATATTTTTCTGTTGGGAAATATTCACAAAAATCTTAAAATCGACACGAGTAAACTCCCATTTTTAGTCAACTGATTTTTACCAAAAGTTGATAAACTCGTGACGTTGATGGCAAAAGCTTAAATATGAAGTTTCATAAAAATCCTTTCAGCCGAATTTGCTCTGCACGTGTACACAGACAGATGGACAGACAGACAGACGGACAGACAGACAGACGGACGGACAGACAGACCAACAGACATCATGCTAAAAATAGTCAAAACTTTATGTAGGGACCTCAATTCGTGGAGATCCATCGAAATCTCGAAACGTCAAAATCGGTATGATCACAATTACCTCCCTTATATATGTTGGCGGTCGGTAAAAATGTCAACGCGTCTACGATCATCTATGCAGATGATACAACATTTGTGAACAGTGGGGTACATCACAACGACATTCATGAGAGTATCAACACTACCACAGTTGAAGGGTAAAAATATACGAACACTCGAACTCTCTAAAAGTTGGTACCCTATAATAGGACTATATTTTTTAAAGTTAGTATTTATTTTATGTTTCATTATGATTTATTGATTGCAGGAATCAAAGATGAAGTTACAGACGACGTATACCAAGTTAATACCAATATAGAGGAGATTTATATCAAGTCTGAGCCTGTGGACGCCACTGAATTTGAAGACGAAATGGAGAATGAATCCGTCGCAAATACTGGTAAGTACAGCTAGTTTTATTGATGCTTGCGCTATCACGTTGCGCTATGTTTATTAATACATATCATATAAGCTAGACGATAATTATTTTGTATTATATATCTTCATATACAGGACGTATCAAGTTAGAGAGAATATGATTTTTCCCGAAAATAGGACGTTTGAGCAAGGAAAAAATTAGGAGGAATAAAATTAACCCAACTATTGCTAAATTTTAATTAGATAAGCATATTTATTTATATATTTTGACAACAGGATACAAATCCCAATTATAGGGATGGTACAATTACATTTTATTATATTACATTTACAAATGTTACAATAACAAACAAATTCCACATAACAACCAATAATAAGGTTAGCAGTTCAATTGAATTGTGTGTAAGCCTTTTTAAATTGGTGTAAATTTAGGTGAAAAATATCAGTTTCGCTAAAAGAATTTTAAGTAGACATAATTCTGTTGATAGAAGAGCATGCAATAGTTGCTGTTGCACCTGGGAAGGCGAAAGAGCATTTTAGTAGATCGTGCATGGGATCCTTGTACGCGGATGTTGAAGTACTCTATGAATATGATATTCGAGGCTTTATTGTAAAAAACTGGTTATATATTTATGATTCAACTCCCAATGATCGTGACAATATTTCTTGACTTTGACACGAGTCTTCATCAAGTGATGCCTCCAATTCTGCATCTTCGAAAACACCCTTTTTTCCACCGCTATGCCGGTCGTCGACGTGAAAATCACCGTTCTTGAAGCGTTGAAACCACTCACGACACGTTTTTTCACTAATAGCGGCCTCACCATAAGTCATCCAATTATCTGTTACATACATATGTAACATCATATTGAATATGTTATATCATATTCAAGGTATTAAATTAAGTTATTACGAGGGTTAC
This sequence comes from Liopterus haemorrhoidalis, assembly GCA_963971575.1. Taxonomy (NCBI): domain Eukaryota; kingdom Metazoa; phylum Arthropoda; class Insecta; order Coleoptera; family Dytiscidae; genus Liopterus; species Liopterus haemorrhoidalis. The sequence goes on along the minus strand of OZ020626.1, from coordinate 14,274,786 downwards.
CTTTTATGTTTTAAAAACGACCACTAGATGGCAATATTGAAATGTGTTATTACTATGTTCGTAAATTTGACATTTGTTATAACGAAATCAGTGGCAGCTTATAAATTGACCGGGTAGTTTGTTGACAGTGACCGTTAAAAAAAACAAGTCTGTGAAAAAATAGATATTACTCGTGAAGGTTTTCGTTGGATGATTTTTTACGATTTAAGTAAAGGCCTAACTCAACAACAATGCATAGATTCGCTTCGTTCAACTTTTGGTAATGAAGCACCATCAGAAAAGACTGTTTACAGTTGGTTTGTCGTGGTCGTGCGTCCGCCGGTCGTCATGAATCTCGTGAAGGTCGACTAAAATCAGTTGTGATTCAAATAAACATCGATGCTGTGCGCAAAATGATTGCAGAAGATCGTCATGTGACTTACCGTGAGATAGAGGCATCTTTTGGCATATCGTAGACTGCAATATATTCTATTTTTCATGCATATTTAGCGGTGAAAAATTTCTGTTTCCGATGAATTCCGCATAATTTTACCGAAGCTCAAAAAAAAGCTCGTGTTATTTGGTGTAAGGGAATGCTAAAAAAAATTCAACCTGGACACTGCAAAATCCGTATACAACATCATTACAGGTGATGAAACTTGGATTTATTCATATGAACCGGAAACTAAGCAACAATCAACTGTTTGTGTCTTCCAAGAGGAACCGAAACCCACAAAAGTTGTTCGTTCATGAAGCACTTCCAAGAAAATTATCGCGTTTCTTCGGTTGTACTGGACATGTCGCAACCATTCCTATCGGAGAACAGTTATTGCTGAATGGTATACAACAATTTGTTTGACAGAAGTCATAGACAAAAATAGGATAAACAATCAATAACGTCGCATCATTCTTTATCATGGCAATGCAAGTTCCCACACAGCACGTCAAATAATTGATTATTTGAAGGAGAAAAACATAGAGTTAATGTCACATTGCTCGTATTCACTTGATTTATCCACTAACGAATTTTTTTTTTTTGAGTTTCGAATTGGTTTGAACGCACGTAAAAGTGTATGGGGCAGCTTGGCCCCAGATTGTATCTATGATAAAAGGTCTACCACTAAATAATAGTGGTACTAGTACGTAGTACTAATGATGTTCGGTCTGTTCATGGAACCATTTATAACGATCTACTATCGTCAGACGCAAGCGCAGAATTATTTTAACGCACTCTGCGCTTGCGTCTGATCATAATAATCCGTTAGAAATGGCTCTACGAACATACATCATTAGTGCTACGTAGTAGTACGACTTTAGCAATAATTATAGTATTAATAAATCTAGTCACTAAAATCAAAACCGCAGTAAACATGAAAAACATCAAAGTTTATTTATGGTAAGATTATACAGTAGTTTTACATTAGATTAGTACAATAGTTGACTTAAATTAAACCGTATTCCTCTAGCGGCAGAAAAGCGAACACATGAAGGATACTTTCTGTGCTACATGATTCAGCATGTGCTTTTTCGTTTCTATCGATTCTCGTTTTTACCAGTCAATAAATTTAAGAAAGGAAGTCTAAATACTTCTTGTCGAGTGTACAGTTTTCATTCAATTTATCACATTTTACGGTTTATCACGAAAATGTATACTTTTATATCTGTTTCTCTCCAGAATATACTCATTTGTGTTTAAGAAGCTCAGCTGAACTTATAAATGCTTTATCACATTAATTACATTGGAATGGTTTTTCTCCAGAATGCATTCGTTTAAGAGCATTAAAACTTCTCGTTTGTAAAAATGCTTTATCACACTGATCACATTTGAATATTTTTTCTTCAGAATGTAAACGTGTATGTAAATGTGAGATCTGAAGAACGTGTAAATGCTTTATTACAATGATCGCAACTAAACGGTTTATCTCCAGTATGTATTCGTTTATGTTTAATGAGATCTGAAGAACGTACAAATTTTCTGTCACAGTGATCCCATTTGAATGATCTTTCTCTAGAATGTATTCGTTTGTGTCTAACGAGATGTGATGATTTTGTAAATGCTTTATCACACTAATCACATTTAGATAGTTTTTTGCCACTATGAATTCGTTTGTGATTAATAAGAGTACGCTTATGACTAAAAGATTTGTTACATTGTTCACATTTAAACGATTTCTCTTCAGAATGTAATCATTTGTGACTACTGAGATGTATTTTCTGTGAAAATGTTATATTACACTGATCACATATGAATGATTTCTCTTCAGAATGTAATCGTTTGTGACCAACAAGAGTACCCATTTGTGAAAATGCTTTATCACATTGATCACATTTGAATGGTTTCTCTCCTGAATGTACTCGTTTGTGTTTAATAAGATCCGATGAACTTATAAATGCTTTATCACAATGATTACATTTGAATGGTTTCACTCCAGAATGTAATTGTTTGTGACTAATAAGAGTAACCATTTGTGAAAATGCTTTATCACATTGATCACATTTGAATGGTTTCTATCCTGAATGTACTCGTTTGTGTTTAATAAGATCCGATGAACTTATAAATGCTTTATCACAATGATTACATTTGAATGGTTTCACTCCAGAATGTAATTGTTTGTGACTAATAAGAGTAACCATTTGTGAAAATGCTTTATCACATTGATCACATTTGAATGGTTTCTCTCCTGAATGTACTCGTTTGTGTTTAATAAGATCAGATGAACTTATAAATGCTTTATCACAATTATTACATTTGAATGGTTTCACTCCAGAATGTAATCGTTTGTGACTAATAAGAGTAACCATTTGTGAAAATGCTTTATAACACTAATCACATTTGAATGGTTTTTCTCCAGAATGTAAACGTTTATGTATAGTGAGATACGATGCACGTGTAAATGCTTTATTACATAGATCACAACTAAACGGTTTCTCTCCAGTATGTATGAGTTTATGTTTAATGAGATCTGAAGAACTTGTAAATGCTTTGTCACAGTGATCACATTTGGATGGTCTTTCTCCAGAATGTATTCGTTTGTGTCGAACGAGATGTGATGATTCTGAAAATGCTTTATCACACTGATCACATTTGAATGGTTTTTCTCCAGAATGTACACGTTTATGTATCGTGAGATACGATGCACGTGTAAATGCTTTATTACATAGATCACAACTAAACGGTTTCTCTCCAGTATGTATGAGTTTATGTTTAATGAGATCTGAAGAACTTGTAAATGCTTTGTCACAGTGATCACATTTGAATGGTCTTTCTCCAGAATGTATTCGTTTGTGTCGAACGAGATGTGATGATTCTGAAAATGCTTTATCACACTGATCACATTTGAATGGCTTTTCGCCACTATGAATTCGTCTGTGATTAATAAGATTACCCTTTTGACTAAAAGCTTTGTTACATTGTTCACATTTAAACGACTTTTCTTCAAAATGTAATCGTTTATGAGTAGCGAGATGTGCTGAGCGTAAAAATGCTTTGTTACACTGCTCACATATGAATGGTCTTTCCCCACTATGAACTTGTTTGTGTTTAACAAGATAACTCTTTTGACTAAATGCCTTATTACACTGATCACATTTGTATTTCTTCTCCCCAGAATGTATTTTTTTGTGTCTAATCAGCTGTGACCTCGATGTACTTGCCTTATCACATTGGTCACATTTAAATTGCTTCTCGCCAATATGCACTGGTTTACGGGCTGCAAAATTGTCAACAGACACAGGTACCCAACTCTCAACTTGTTTACTTGAAGATGTGGTGTTAGCTGTAAACAAATAAGTAATTAAAATAAGTGATAGGTTTAAAATAATTAAACAACTAATTTGCCGTAGTTGTAACCGTTTTAACTATTAGGTCGTTAGGGATGAAATTTGTAGAAAAAAAGGCAAAGTTGGTTGTTAACTTACAAATATAAGGAATTATTTTATTCATCAAAGTATGCACCCATATTGTCTATACACTTTTGCCATTTAAGCGGCAGGTTGTTCAGGCCGGTGGTATAAAACCCTGGCGGACGAAAATCAATGAATTCCTGGAAGGCCAGTTTTAAAGCACTGTCGGAATTAAACTGTTTTCCTATTAAAACGTCCAAATTGCGGAAGAAGTGGTAGTCAGTGAGGGCCGAAGATTTAGGTAAACCTTCAAAAATACATCAAATTATGTTTTATACAAATTTTTGTTCAAGGATTGATTAACTAGTTATGAATTTTTAAAGCTATTTAATAATGTGTGATAAAAAAGGCGTAGGCCGAGAAAACTAGTGGCGAAGGGAGACCTCCTCTAGACTTTCCCTCCTATAAAAAATAAATAAATAAAAAAATTAAACAAAAATAATAATAATATATATATATATACTTATATATGTATATGTATATATATAAAATAAATAAAAAAAGAAGATTTAGGTAAACCTTCAAAAATACATCAAATTATGTTTCATACAAATTTTTATTCAAGGATTGAGTAACTAGTTATGAACTTTTAAAAATTTTAAAGTTTAATAATTTCCGTTTCCGGTTTCGGATCTTCATAAAAAACAATAGGCTTCTTCCCAATTAATAGGAGAATTTTTTAGAACCAGAACGAACTCTCTAAGTTAAACCGTTCTTGAGTTATCGTGCAGACACACACAAATTTGGAAGGTTTATAACATTTACATTACAGTCATATAACCTTTACATTACAGAGCTATTGAGCAAATTTAAAATTTGCTTTAAACAGTTAAACTAAAAATAAATCTTGTTTATTTATTTATTCAATTTCTGTTTTTATAAAATGGCAAATTTACAGATTACAAAGTACAGATGTTACTGTGCATGTAATTAATAAAATATTTTTTTTTCACACCTATTTAATTATATTGCAATTATTTGCGTATATTGCAAAAATTTTTCGTGAAAAATAGTGCTCATAAATAACTGCAGTGAATTATGGTTTCATAATTCATTGTTTAAGGCCAATCACAAACTTACATATCCATAAATCACTGTTGCTGGTCCAATCATATTTGACAATGGCAATGGGAGTGGCCAAAACTTAAGTGGTAGCAAGCAACATGGATGCGTCATCCATGTTGCCTGTGATAGCGTCTATCACTGCCATTAAAATTATCAATTTTGAGTCTAATTTATTTGTTTAACACGTTGACTGAATTACGAGTTTTCACGTTCTTGCCCAGGACGCCGACTACGAGATTACTTGTAGTACGTTGACTTAATAATATAATATGGCTATATCAAATTGACTTCTGAGACAAGAATCCTGAATCTTGCCTTGGCAGGCAACGTGTTAATGGGTGTGGAAAAAGTATAGCATTACATTCGCGATTATGGCAATTATTCAGTCAGATGATTTGCGCCACTCGCCTGCGGCTCGTGGGCTCAAATGTCGTCTTCGCGAATAATTGCTGTCATAATCGCTCATATAATAATATAATATTTAAAGCTGGCAACTAATACAATATTATTAAATTATTGACTGACCTGTATCTTGTCCAGATGAACTCTCCTCATATTCACCGTCATCTTCACATTCAGGCTTGATGTCGATCTCCTCAGTGATAATGATGTTAGTGTTGTAGTGATACAGCGACAGGTCGTCAGTAGATGATATTGAAGTTGTCTTCCGAGTATCGCGGTTTTCTAAAATATACTCACACTTACTATTGTTGCGTTCACAACTTCCAAATTAGAATTAACGTTAAATTAGCACTTAACATTAAATTTCTGCGTAGAGATTATTCATATTCATTTCATATTCATTTATTGAACAAGTACATTTATAATGAGCTTGTATAGTCAATGTTACAAAGTTAGATAAATATAAAATTGATAATAATAGATAATTACATATAAAACATTACAAATGAAGAATACAGTATATATACACATATATATACATATATATATATATATATATATATATATATATATATATATATATATATATATATATATATATATATATATATATATATATTAGGTGTAATTATATAGGGCTATCCCAACTGTTCCGAATAGAATTCTTCCAAAGTGTATAATGTCTTTTGAAGTAAAAGTTTTTTTATTGCCCTTTTGAACGAGGTGAGATTACTAATTTTTTTGATGTCGTCGGGCAGGGCATTGAACGTTTTAATTGCATTATATTTGGAACTTTTTTCGTACAGTGTGAGTCTATGTTTGTCTTGTTTTATAAGAGCTTTGTTCCTGGTAAAATGTCCGTGTTCTTGATTTTGCGTATTTATTGCAATATGATGCTTGAATGCAAAAATTAATAATTCTAAAATGTAAACGCTTGGAACAGTTAGGATACCAAGATTTTTAAAAGCGTCGCGACAAGAGTCGCGTCCTTGTAAGCTAGCCAAGACTCTTATTGCTCGCTTCTGAATGGTAAACACTCTACTGTAATCAGAGGAGGAGCCCCAATGCATAATACCGTATCGTAGCAGTGAATGAAAGTTTGCAAAATATAAAGTTTTTAATACATAATTTCGGCATTTTTGGGACATGATTCTGATTCCATAGAGTGCTTTATTCAGTTTCTTACATAAGTTGGAAATATGAACATCCCATTTGAGATTGCAGTTTAAGTGCAAGCCTAACAGTTTGATAGTGTCAGCCTCCTTTAACACACTCTGTACTTCCTGAATACCAGATGAGCGACTTGTTTGGAAAATAGTAAATACTGATTTAGAAGTGTTTATTTTTAATTTGTTTTTTGTTATCCAAGTAGACAGAGTGTCGTAAACGAGCTGAAGTTTGTTAGAGAGATTTTCTGATTTTTTTAATTTGATTAAAAAGTTATTGTCGTCTGCATAAGAGATAATGTTTATCTCAAATGGGAGTTCTTTGAGGCATGCCGGAAGGTCATTGGCATATATGTTGAATAGCAAAGGGCCGGTGATTGATCCTTGAGGTACACCATTGTTGTTTGGGAGGGACTCTGATTTAATCTCCTGTTCTTCGTTTGTGTCGATCGATACCACTTGGGTCCTATTCGAGAGATACGACGCGAACCATGTAAGTGTATTGCCTCTTACACCGTATCTCTCCAATTTGGCCAAAAGTATGGAATGGTCCACACAGTCGAACGCTTTAGATAGATCGACGAAAACTCCAATAGCTATATCTCCCGAGTCTAGAGTTGAGTAAATTCGATTGATAAACTCGAACAATGCGGTATCTACGCTCTTTTCCTTAGTAAAGCCATGTTGTGTGGGTGACAGAAGTTGATATTTACAAAAGAAGCTTAAGAGTTTGTTATTGATAACAATTTCAAAGATCTTAGAAAAGGAAGAGAGAAGACTAATTGGTCTGTAATTAGACATGTCATTTTTATCCCCAGATTTAAAAAGTGGTTTGATAATGGCGTGCTTAAGTGAAGACGGGAACCAAGATTTTTCAAATGACGCGTTGATGATATGGGCTAGAGGACCGCATATGGAATCCTTACATATTTTAATAACGTTATTTGAAATCCCGTCATGGCCTCTCGAATGACTACTTTTTAAGTTTTTAATGGCGTCTAGAATATCAGCATGACTGACTGGTGTTAACAGGAAAGAATTATTGTTACTTTGAATGAGAGAGTTAATGTATTCATGATCTAAGACATCAGTACTAGAATTGACTGTTGCGACTGTGTTAATGAAGAAGTAATTGAAATTTGAGGCGACAGTTAAAGGATCAATGTTGTTATCTTCATTATCAATGATATTTATTGTGCTTTTTTTTGTTTCTTTGATTGTGGAGTTAATGAATTTCCACATTGCTTTATTTTTATTAGTTGCTGACAGAATTTGATTATCTGTGATAGACTTCCTATGCTCTGTCAGGGCTTTTTGATAAGCTGCGTTAGCCTCTTTGAAGTGTTGTTTAAAGATAGGAAATTTTTGAGAGAGAGATTGTAATGTAGAGACTTTTTCTTTTAAGGTAATGATATATTGAGGAAATTTAGTGCAGGATGATTTTTTATTTAGTTTTTTTAATGGAAAGTTTAAGTCATAGGTAGAAGTAAGTTTTTTTATAAATGCTTCAAAGGCTTTTTCAGGACAGGAATGGCAGTAAACTGCATCCCAGGAGTAGTCAGATAGATGGCCTAGGAATCTTTCAGTATTTTCAGCATTCATAATCCTTGTGTACATTGCCTTATGAATTTCCTTCTTTACAAGTAAATCTAATTCCACATACTGTGCGGTATGATCGCTTAATCCTGGGTTTAAAATTTTGCGTTCAATTATGTTGCCAGTACAGAGAAAATTATCGATACACGTTTGGCTTGTGCTAGTAATTCTGGTCGGTTCATGAAATGCGAAAGACAATCCATAACATGTCACGATGTCTATGAATTTGTTCTTGTGTGTGCTTTCTGTGAGCATATCAATGTTGAAATCTCCCGCAAAGAGGACTCTATTTGCTTTAGTCGTTGAGAAAGTCGATTAAGTAGTGTTCACAATTTAAATTTAAATTAAGAAATTAAGACATTGACAGCGTTTTATCGGTAAATTTCTATCGATTTCTACTTTATCGATCGATACCTAACAGCTGTTTATATTTGCTAATGAGATTTTGAGTGTTTTATAGTTTTGAAAAGAATTAAAATCGACGGAAAATTAATATCTATGCTCGTAAAAATTAGAAAAATATGGCTAAAAACAAACATATGTACATAGAAATTTTCAGGTTAAGACAAATGCCTACAGCGCATGCGTCAATTAAAAAATAACGTCAGGGTTTGTTAAGATCATTAAAGTAAAGGTTGTCTCGTAACTTCTGACCAATCAGAGCGTGAGAGGGAATACGTCACACGTTTGCGTAATTCAAACTAGCATACAGAATTAATATAGATGTTGCACGTTTTTAAATATTTTTATTGACTATTTTCATAATAGATATTAACTCAAGACAGTTCTACTGAATAAATTATAAATAAAAACCTAAGGAAATTTTATACTGATTTATATCAAATTTAAGGTGATGTGTATTTGTATCATAGTTAATAAATAACAATAAAATCAAATACAAATATAATTTTAGGTATATTTAAATAAAAATAGAAAAACAAATTGCTATAATAATATAGTAATTAATAAAACTGGAGGTAGTAAAAATGAAGTAATAAGAAATGAAAATTATTTTGAAGTAACTGCGGTAGAATATTATGACATACAATTTAAAGAAGTGTTAAGAATGAGCCGTGCTACATTTGAAGTTAGTAGACTACGTAAAAATATATTCTTAGTTTTTATATATTTTTAATTGTGAAAATTCAAAATAATTTTTGCTCTTAGAGTCTGTGTAAAATACTGATTAATATTGAAGACAAGCCAGGAAGAATAGATCTAAGAAAAAAAGTTTTACTATTTATCTCCTAAGTAAAAATATAAGTTTTTCTGATGTGGTACAGCACATTATATATTTAAAAACATAAATAAATTAGCTAATCTTGTTTACCAATATGTTAGATGACCCAGTATATAACAACTAGGAATAATTGCAGAAAATTTTCGCATTAAATCGAATGGTTTTCCTGGGGTTGCTGGAATATTTAATGGTTGTCATATTCCTGTTAAACAACCCAAAGGAAATCCAATAGATTTTTTTTAATTGACATGAAGGTCATTCCATTATTCTGTAAGGAGTGTGTGATAATACCAGGGAACGTCAGTAATTATGTTGCCGATGCAAGCCTCCGAGTTTCAAGTCACTTCGCGCGTCACACCTGACATTCTTATATTATATTATACATCGCCGGATTCCGTGAGACTTCAGTAATCTTGTGATAACCGCGAATCTAACAAATTCGCGATACCATCAGAATAATTCACGTACTTAGTTTTTTAACATTCCTGGCCAATCACAAACAACTCTTAGAGTCATAAACATGTATAAAAAAACGGTAAATTTTACAATTGTCAACAGTTCAAATTCTCTCTTCGAAACAAAATCATCTTTCAGTAATAATTTAATCCTTCTTCGTAAAACAACTCTCTCCAAGTAAAAACATCGCTCACTTGAAAAACCCACGCTTTCTGCTGTGCGTTTTTCAATCGTCGCATCGCATTGAAACCACGCTTTCTGCAGTGCGTTTCAATCTCCGCATCAACGCGAAACCCACGCTTTCTGCAGTGCGTTTCAGCCGTCAGATCCATCGCGAAACCCACGCTTTCTGCTGTGCGTTTTGTCGGTGGTTTTCAACCGCGCCGTCATCGCGAAACCCACGCTTTTTGCTGTGCGTTTCGTCGTTGGTTCTCACCGCGCCGTCATCGCGAAACCCACGCTTTCTGCTGTGCGTTTCGTCGGTGGTTCTCAACTGCGCCGTCATCGCGAAACCCACGCTTTCTGCTGTGCGTTTCGTCGGTGGTTCTCAACCGCGCCGTCATCGCGAAACCCACGCTTTCTGCTGTGCGTTTTGCCAGTGGTTCCCAACCACTCATCCATCGCGAAACATCTCGTTACGTTCAACCAGTGGTTTTCAACCGCTCATCCATCGCAAAACCTCTCGTTTCGTCACACCAGTGGTTTACAACCGTTCGACCATTGCGAAACCTCTCGCTTCTTTGCACCAGTGGTTCTCAACCACTCAACCAACGCGAAACCACTCGCCATTCAACAAGTGCGTTTCAACCATCGCGGAACCACTCACCTTCTGTGAATGCTTCCATCGCCGACCACTCGCCGCTCAACGAGTGCGTCTCAACCATCGTTTCTCGATATGTCGAGTAACTCAACGATGCCGACGCTCGCCGCCATGACGACGCCGCCGCCAGGAACCACGCCCGTCGTCTCCTCAAATCCTTCTCCTCCTTAATTGTCACATCCTCTCCATCCCGATGCCTTTCTCGCCTCACGAGAAAGCATCGCGCTACTCTTGCTTATATTTTATGTCATATGTTTTGTTATCTAGTTTCTTTCTATGTTTCATTGTTATGTTACATGTTGTTATTTGTTATTACTACCAATTCTATTATTTTGTTAAATAAATCCATAAAACCATATTTATGTGTTTCAATCATCATCATCATCTCCCTTCACCACTTTAATTTTCAGAGACCGTTTAGTTATGACGAGGCTCTTCAAGCCAAGTAGCCACCAACAGTAATACACTTATCCCATCGCATTATCAATGCCCCAATGCCTGCTGTATAAAACTCTTTGGGCTGCAGTCTCAGTCACATGCGTACTTCTCGTTCAACATCGTTATTACCCGCGAAACGTTTGACGCCAAGATGTTTCTTTGTAGACCAAACGGTGAGGACGTCCTATTGCAGTTGCTATGGTGTCTATTATAACCCGCCTGTTAGCTCGAACCATCTCCTCCACCCGTCGAATTGTTGCATCATTCGCGATCTGAACGGGGTGCCCAGTTAGGTGTTCGCCAATAACTTGTAAGCGCCCTTGAGAATTTCTCGACCCAGTTGTACATTGCTTTACATGACAAACACTCTGCACTTTAAGCAGGATACATTTCCTTATCGATATCCTTTGCAGGAAGTCTTTTTACCCACAAAAAACGCACAACAGCACGTTGCTCTTCCGCGGTATACTCTTCGAGTACGATCGCCATTTTTTTCTCTGCCTGCGCATTCAGACGGCTACTGCTATTTTCAGTTTTCCAACATCAGCTTGTGACCTAATTACTGACTTACCCTCGTATATTGAAATTTACAGATGTTTTTATTGGTTTACCTGGTTATGAATGCTAGACGCAAGGGTTTTTCAGAAATAGCATACTTTTAAAAAATTTTAACCAAAATTTACTGCCAGAAAATTGTCACCTTCCTGGTGACAGTGCTTATCCTATGCTTCCTTTTATTCTAACACCATATTAAGATAATGGTCACTTAAACGTAGTACAAACCAATAATATTAAATTAAGTTCTATTAGATCAACAATTGAAAGAGCCTTTGGTCTACGGAAAGGTAATTTTCGAAGGTTAAAGTATTTAAATATTGAAGACTTGGAACTTTTTAACAATATCATTGCTATTTGCTGCGCACTCCATAATTTTCTAATAGACCACAATGATATAAACATTGATATGATTGAAATTGAAAATGATAATGTGTTGCATATTGAAAGGGATGGGCTTCATTTAAATAACATTAGGGAAGAAGCAGTAGAAAAAAGGAATTGTATAGGAAACTTAATCATGTGGTTAGTTAAAAAAAAATTGGCGCACAGCAACAAAGGCTATTTGCGCCTAACGCAGCCCATCTAAATTACTACACTACATATTAAAAACAATGAATCAAACCATAAATAAATAGATAACATCAATAAAATTACGCATACCCAATAAAAAAAAATCTTGCCCAGACAAACACAAATAAATAAGATAAAACGTCTTTTAGAAAATTTTAACAGACTCAGGATGATGGTAAGAAGCTGTAAAAGGGCCAATTACCATCGAATATCACAGTCTAGAAATAGAACACATTAAAATAAGGTGCAAGACTTCAAAAATAAAACAGTAAGTTCGATTATCTCAGTATCAGTCTGTCCATGAGTACTCTGTCGTCACCTAAAGCAACTGACAGGTCATAGCACAGGCCTAGCCTCTCCCTGGCATCCTCGAACTGTACACATTCAGTTAAAAAGCGTAACACAGACAAATCTGTGTTATAAGTCTCACATAGAAAGGAATTTTCACCTCGAATAAAGTGTCCATGGGTCCACCAACAGTGACCTATACGCAGGCGTGTGATGGCGGTTTCCTCCCTACGGTTAATCCTACAGGAAGAACCCGGTTTAACATCTCCCTTAATATGTCTCAACTTAACGTTCTGTATGCTGCTCCACTCATGTTGCCACATGACTAAAACCACATATTTCAGATAACTCTTTGCGTCATCTGGAAATATGAAACATCAATCATAGGTCTGTGGGAGGCGACTTTTGCAGCTGCATTTGCCGCTTCATTGCCTTTATTTACTCATGTAAATACATAATTTTGATATATTTATATTTTTTGTAGAGGTAAAGTTTAAAAAAAACTCTATTTGAATTAAACATCTTTTATTTAGAAAATATAAATTATAATCAACATGTAAATAGTATATTCCAATTTATTATCTTACAAGTCTATTCTTAAGTTTTCACGTGCTTACTTTTTAACATCTGAATGGAGTTTTTGTTAAACAAAATGGTCAAAATCTCCATTAAAAGTTACTAGTTTCCAAATCTAGTTCCACATAAATCAATGAAACACTATATAAATTGTCGGCCATAAGTAGAGACACAAAACTATTTTAAATTATTTTCATAAATCCCGACGACAAACGTCCTATCAACAAAAGAATTACTAACTATTTTGCAAAATGTATTATGTCTCTTAAATAAAATATCTCTTTTTTGTAAAATAATTGTAAAAAGTAATAGTTTTTTTTTTTCTAAATAGTCAAATAGTTTATTTTAGAGATATTTTGTTTCTTCTTTTATTGTTTTCAAAGCTTGCTACGTTCAACTTTGTAAAACTTATGTTGATTATTATTTTGTAAATAAATGGTCGCCATTTTGAAATGGTTAACATAAAAATATGACTTTTTGGTATCATTGTAAAGCTAATTTAATGTACTTTTAGGAAGAAAATATAAAATTATCGATTCCCTATGCTAGATCAAAAGTTGACATCATTTCCGGTGAAACCGGAAGTGCCTCAGAATTCTTATAGTAACCTTTAGATGGGTCTTTTTGTCTAGTTTAACTTTTGTTCTGAAGATTTTTTGTATCTTTACAAATAAAGGTGATTTTCAGGGTGCCCCGTTTCAAACAAACACGCTGTATATATATTTTTTTCTAACGACTTATTTCCTAACAAAGATACAGTAAACCGTATTTGAATTAGCAAGTTTTTCATTCAATAAAAAATATTATAATTTTTAAAATGTTTCTCTACTTATGGCCGATAATGTATAACAAACTAGAAATATCTCACAAAATTTCTACTTAAAATAAAATATAAACATAAAATTACCTAGCAACGCATTGCAAGGTAATTTTGTGTTTTATATCGACTTTTAGCTTATATCTAGCTATAATGTCCAGATGCATAAGCCTTAAAACTAGATATTTACTAAATATTGATATGAAACACAAAAATACCCAAGGTAATTTTGTGTTGTATACACTCATGTAGTCCGTACCATATTACTTTTTAAGATCGCAATAAAATAATAAAAGTTAGGGAACTCATTAAATTACAATAGAAGTGATAGAACTACGCGTGTCAACCCAAAGCCGTAGTATTAGTTTTTCACATTACGCATATTACTTAATGGATTAACAAAAACAAGCATACTTATTTATAGTTAGTACTTAAACGTATGTATAAATAAATTTTTTGAAATATTGGCTCATTTGTTATTCGATTCGCATTAGCTAACAATATTTGCATTTAATATTATTACGTTCAATTATTAAAATTTTTAATTTGCATTATGTGGAGAACTCACGAAGATACTGACGGTGAAGAAAACGAAGTGGAAAAAAAAAATTTTATATGTGCAGTTGACAGAAAACGAAAGAAAATTAATATTTAACGTGTACAAGAGAAATTTGTGCAGTTAAAATGACCAGTTATTTTACAAAATTATCGCATTATCAAATAAAGTCAGCATTACAAATTGAAACAGACCAAAAGCAGAAGAACAAAAGAATATGAATCATTTTTTCAAGATGTAGTCAAAAGAAAAATTTATCAATTATATGCGAAAAAAGAACCACCGTCAATTGATACTTTATAAAATAAATTAGAAGAAGGTGGAATTGCTTTAAAATATAGTGTATTTACGTTTCGTCGCTTTGTGAAAAGTTTAGGTTTTCATTTTAAAACGATTGATGCCAGAAAAACAATAATGGTTTCTCCTAGAATTAAACAATGGAGATACTATTATCAACTTAAAATAAACAAGTTCAGAGAAGACAAACGTGCAATAGTATACCTCGACGAAATATGGTATGACACTCACGATGTTGTGAAAAAGGGATGGGTGGATTGTTCAGAAAACTGCAAATTAGATTTCAAGAAGTAAACGTATTATTATTTTACATTCTGGATGTCAAGACGGCTTTATAAATGATAGTTTATTATTATCCGCTTAAAATGTTGCATCTGCAAGTGCTGACTATCATAGTAATAAGAACGCAGATTTATTTGAAAATTGGTTTAAAATTTAATTTCTGCCAAAGTTACCACCGAATTCTGTAACTGTAATGGACAATGCGTCGTATCATTCAAGGCAGCAAAACAAAATTCCTAACTTGTCATCTAAAAAAGATACAATATTGGAATTTATGATGCAAAAAAATATACCAATTCCGGAATAAAATACAAAGAAAATTTTAATAGAAAGGATCAAAGAAAAAAAAAAAATCCAGAAGCAGTATTTTGTTGACCAATTGGCAACGGAAAATGGACAAGAAGTGTTAAGACTCCCTCCCTATCATTGTATATTTAATCCAATTGAACTTATTTGGGTTAGTTAAAAAAAAAAAAAACATAAGAAAACATAACACTGCACCCTACAGTTAGTGAATCAGTGCTCACTGTAATGCGGGATGAAGTAGCCGCTGTTACACCCGAATTATGGAAAAATTGTGTTGATCACGTGACGAAAGCAGAAGCCAACTTCAAAACGCAAGATAAAAATCAACTAGTAATTAATTTAGAAAGTAGTAGTGACAGTGAATCTAATTTATGTGACTCAGACTAACTTAACTGTATTTTTTAAATTATTTTTACGTTTCGTTTCTTATAAAACTTATTAGCGTTTTCTTTTTTTTTAAATATTATTTAATATTGTAAATAGTTTAATTTCTTAGTATAAACAAATTAGTATTATTAACAAATAGTACCATTATTATTGTATTTTGTCGTCTGCAATAAATTTATAATAGGTGTGTTCGATTTGCACATTTGCAGTTACTGTTTACTGCCGCGTTAAAAAAATCTGTTCGTTTTGTTTCGCAGTAACTGCAAATCTGTTCGATTTGTCGTAATTTACTGCCAGTTTATGATGCTACTGCGAAAAAGTTACAGCTGCTTCTCTTGCGGATTATTTGTTACGGCTGTGTTTGTTTACCTTTTTGAGTTGGTACCATAGATAAAGAATAAATGGTTGGTACTTTGTTTTTGAGTTTTTGACAGGAATATGGCTAGCATAATTGTTTTGATATTTATACTATATTCTTTGATGGCTAATGTCTTACAAATTCTTTTTTTTAATATCCTGGGACAATAGTTTCTACAAAATTTTTTAGTTTTTCTATCCTGGGGCATTTTGTAAACCTCGCAAATACAGTTAATAACTTCATCATCCGAACTCGAAAAATCTAAATCTGAATCACATGATTCTGGATTTGATAATATTTCAAGATCCATTAAATATATCTAATATTTTTCACCCTTTCGACACTAGGCTGACCAGAGTTTTTTCACAGAAAAAGAGTATACTAAAAAAAAAGGTCTTCCCTCCCAAAATAGAAGTGATGAGCAAAAAAAAAGGTCCTCACTTCTAAACTAGAAGTAATAAAAACAAGTGACCATCAAAAAAGAGTATATTCAGTTTTTTTTTTATAAAAAGTAAGAGTATAGAAAATATTACTCAAAAAAGAGTATAATACTCTTAAAAAGAGTACGTCTGGTCACCCTATTCGACACACAAGATAATCTCCGAACCAAATCGTAAAAAGATTCTTAACCTGGAAAGTTATCTGACATTTAACATTTACGTCAGACGTACTTCTTATTCTTTACGTATAAACAAATCGAACAGAAAATTAAACTCGCTGTATGTTATCAGTTTTTAGTAGTAAACTGCTAACTGCAGCGTTTTACTGCTAGCGTTTAGCAGTATAACGCGAAGGTGCAAATCGAACAGACCTAATGTATTTATGTGTATATCAATACATTTTTATATAAATTCTAAGAATTTGAAAATATTGATTTTATTAATTAATTTTAATACCTACTGTCTTCTTAATTATTTAAGTTAAATTAAAAAAATAATTAATTTAAATTTAGATTGATAATATTGTAGTTACAAAAATAAGAAATCAGTAACACGAAATCATAAATCCCTGCGTCACTGGCCGTTAACTGTTTACAACGTGGTTGTAAACATGAACCTTGGTTCTTTTGTAGTTTAACAATGTGATTATAGTTATACAGGATAATTGTATTATGCCGATCTTCAAAAGTAATATGTTATGGACTATACCTAGCTTTACGGTCTAGATTTATGTTCCGGGAAAGTTGGCCGCAAAGCGAAAAGCCGTATAACGAATCAATTATTTTGATATAAACTCATATAAATTCAATAGGATCGGTTCCAATTTTATATAAAATAACGTAGTTTTTAGTTTAAATGCATTTTTTTTCTTTACATGTATTTCATTTAAAAATACTTAACATTTACATTTTGAAGAAGGATGTTTATTCCTTGTTCGAAATAAGAAAGTGTATTCGACAAGTTCTTTGATGTTAGCTGGTTGCATACAGCAAGCTCTGGCTGAAGAGCCAATCAGTTAGAAGCCGAACGAGCACTTGATGAAGATCAAGTGTTCGTCTTGCTTCTAACTGGATCAGTTCCTTGTGTGAAAGGGGTTCTCTATCAGCATCTAGTAAATCAAGCACATCACCTTTTTCCAAATTCTCAAAACAAAGATCATTTGCTAGGTCAACGCTACGTACAACCTCCAAAGATTATTAGTTTCTTATACAAAACTAACATTCTAAAATAAAATTAGTGACAATCTAAACATAAAATTTGCACAGAATTTTTGTCTATCTAATAGGATATTTTTGATTGTAGAAAAAAATATTGTAAAAATGTTATTGCTAAAAAACTTAATAATAGGTATTACACAACAATGATCTGTAATTTTTTTAAATATATTTGTGGTTTTCAAATAATATTTATATTTATATAGTTTTGTGTAGAAATGTTCAAATAATACGTTAAAAAAATTTTCGACATGATTGTTTATAGTTTAAAGACTTCGTCGAAAAATATTTTACTTGATGATAATGAAATGCCACTTGGTACAAGCATTCTTTACATAAAATGAATCATTTTTATCCGCCGCACCTATATTGACAACCGCGGCAGATTCGAGGTGGCGGCAAAATTAGATTACCATGTACAATAACTATAAGTAATTTTCACAATAGAACAAATCATCTCCAAACATATTTGTAGAATGGAGCTTTAGCTACAATTTGCCGCATGGTACACAAATATGCGTCGAATGGTTTACAAGATGGCGTCTATAACGCAAGTTGTTTATTTACAATTACATGACAGTTCTTTTGACAATTAAAAATATCTTATTAGGTAGATCAAAATTCGCTGAAAATTTTGATGTATAGATTGTTACTAATTTTATTTCAGGTTGTTAGTCTTGTATAGGAAATTGAACGGTTGTGCTCACCCTAAAATATGGTTTGTCGAATTTCAGAAAGAGAATCAACTTCAGGGTTAGTTTTTATGCATTGTGGCCATGTTTTTCTAATTTTTTTTTTTTTTTGCTGTTTAACGAAACATTATGGACCGTAAATCGGAAAAGTGTCATAATTAAGGAAGGTTGTTATAGCGAAAAGCCGTATAAAGAGCGGCCGTATAGCGAGGTATGAGTGTATTCAGTTTTAGCTTATATCTAGTTTTGACTTGTATGCACCCGGGCATAAGACTTAACCCTTTACTACATGAATTTTTATTTTTGGCTGAAATAATTCATGAGCATTAGGAATTGGTTCTTATTGATAGAAAAATTAATTAAAAAAATATATTTAAAATATTAATTATTATTTTTATGAAAAAATAATAATTAAAATAATAATTTAGGGTTTGTGACATACATGGAATATTATGATTCTACATTATGTTACAAAAGAAAATGATTCCGTATTATTTGCTCGTCAAGTGCTAGGTGTTCTTCATTAGGGATTAAAAGCAGTCGCCCTCGAATTTTTGAAAGAAAAGGTCGTATCTTCTAGTTGTCCTTTCTCAATAAATTCAGAGTTATCGTTGAAGTGCAAATTCCGCTTGATATCCTCAAATCTATTGCAGCCCATTACTTGAGATACTGCAGGATCCATTGCTGTGTATGTGGCATATATGAAGTTAACATTCATGAAGTAACGTTCTGATTCAGTTTTAAAAGTAAAATAAAAAATAAAAATCGGAATGTGCCATATATGGCACACTATGCGGTAAAGGGTTAAGCAACTTGTCATTAGTATTATTTAGGAAACAAACAAAAAATTATTGTTTCGCCAAAAATCTTTCTAACAATTCGTTTCTTTTTTCTTGAATGTTGTTACTTTTTTCAACAGCTTCCTTTAATCCTCGTAATTCTTTAATTCTACATTCCTCCAAATCTAACTGTCTCTTCTTTAACTGGTAGTACCTTTTACCTTTTTCTTTTTTCATTATTTTGGGTGTATCAACTTTTTTATTAGATGACGGACTTGTTGATACTTCATCTGCATTGCTGAGCGACTCTAAAAACTGAAAGTACCTTGTGTTGCTCGTCGCGGACTCTAATGACTGCAAAAATGTTGTTGCAGATTCTGTAGACTGCGAACTTGTGGCACACTCAGTCGATTGATTAGATCTTGAAGATTGTATTACAATGGAAGATGATATTGTTGGACCACAATTGATCGTCTTATCATCTTCAAAAATAGATACAAACTGATTATAATATGGCCAGCTTACACCACCTCGTCCAGTATTTGTCTTTTTTTTGTTATCAAAAATTATTTTGAACGTTTTCTTCATGTTTCGAAATTTAGTATCAAGTATCTCATAATTAATTTGTTTATAGCCCCTTTTGATAAATTCTTCCTGTATTTGTCGCCACAAAACCTTTTTCTTTTTCGTGGGATCTCTAAACAAGTGTTTTCTTTTTTCATACTCTGATAGCAATAATTTTATTGGTTTGGAGTCCCAGTTAAAATTTTCTGTAAAATTACACATTTTAATAATTTTTAACAATCGTTCGGGTCTATTCTCTAAGCATGATGTTAAAATCTTAGCATCAGAAACTGACGTTAAATTTTTTAACACCATTTTTAACCTAAATGCTATTCGCTAAACATATATGTGCTAAAATTATAGCGCGGCGGCACTAAAATAGCCAGTTAACGTTCTACAATAAGCGCCTACCGAAACGGTGGCTTTAAAAGTTAACGCTAGTATTTAGTTTGCAAAAATGGCTGATCCTATTTAAGTAAATGTCATGTTATTTAAAAAAAAATTGAATGAAACACAAGACGGTAGGAATATTAATCAACTTTCTATTACTTTTTAAAGTGAATTCTTTACAGTAGAGATAAGAATGACGCTTCATAACTTTTGTTATACAAGTAACCCAGACGCAAGTTCAAGTAATTGTATAGAAAGGAAGTAAATGGAGTATTGGAGAGCAGTTTTGGTTTTTGTTGAGACACAGAACTTAAAATTATAATCCTCTGAAAGCTACAAAACTTCACTTATACCTCCGCCGTGTTTCCAAATATTGCAGTACATTTTAATGGTGTATTATTTGAAGAAACAATTGATGAGATTGATAATGACGATCACAACAGTGTTATTCCAGGGTAGAAATAGCGTAATAAATCAAATTTAATAATTAATATCACCGAACACCTTTTTAAAAATTGAATGAACATATAATTCACATATTATTAAAAAATTAGATAAACTGTTATAATACAATGTAGTATATAAATTGACTACACAAAAGTTGAATAAAGTTATATTTTTATTTAATACACTGTGGAAACCAGTTATATGAGTATCACTGGACCAAACATTTCTGTTCCATTTTTAAAATAAATTTCGCCACTGAATATTTAATTCAACACCGAAATATTAGGTTAAGATTCTCTTGGCATTTGACTAAATAAATACTCCTGTTAAAATTCAACGTAACAGCGCATGCGCGTGCAGTTAATATTAGCCTCTCTACAGGGTGAGTTAGCGCCTCGCATTAACAAATATTGTATTACCGCTTACCTTAACAAATGCTAACAGAATAGCATTTTTGGATAATGACGTTAGACATGGAGTTAAAATAAAAATATTAACCTAACGCTAATTTTAACGCATTTCTTACAGAATACACCCGATTAATAGTTAAAATTAGAACAATTAAGAAATAGTAAAATTTAATGGGAGGATCTGATCTAAAGACAGATCTAATTTAAGGACTCCCACACAACGTACAATGCATTAAATTTGAAGTTCTGAATGCAGCTTAAATGGTGATAGATATTTGGGATTTTTAAGAACCAAATAAACTAAATAAAAGTTTTTAACTAAGGCCCGGTATTTCTGCTCTGCAGTTATCTATAAGAATAACAATCAATGGGATAATATTATCCCCTTGATATTCACTAGGATAAATTGCTTTCTGTATTTCCAACTCTAGTTATCACGTAGATAACTCTTCTGATTGATAATAATATTTTACTCAACTTTTTGGACAATACGTATATTTTAGAAACTCAATGTTTCGCTAAACCATTTTTCCACAGAATACAATTCCACGATTTTCCATCGTGGAATTGTATTTTGTGGATTGCACTGTTTAGTTCTTAAATTTACTCTTATTTGGTTTTGGGGGACGGACAGTGTGATTTTTTCGGTGGTCTTGATATACAATTTGGTGTACTGTTTTCTTATTATCCTTGAGCGTACCATTGATTTGGGGGGGGGGGTACGCTGATTTGTATGATTTGCCATCGTGGAATTGCATTCTGCATTGTTCGCATTGTTTAGTAGGGATGGGAATTTATTTTTGAATATCGATATATGCGCGATTCGATATATCGTAAGTGTAATATCAATATTCGTTATATATCGAAGTAAAATATCGATGTTTTCGATATATCGAAATAATTAACACGTAACAAGTAAGATATATAAATTGCAGTTTTTTTTGTTGGCTTGGCCAGAAAAGAAGTCCTCACTTGACAGACAATCACTTTACAGTTGGTACTCACCCAGCTATCAACCAACTTTCTAATATTTTCCAAGTTAACTGCTCTTAATCCTAATTAATTAAATATATATTATCTGTCTCATTTTGTAATACGTAACTAACAGGTAAAGTTCATTTTTTATATTGTATATTGACAATACATTTATAATATTATCATAGTATTGGTTCACACGGATACGCCAAAGTCTGTTTACACCACAACAGTCACCAAAGTAACCAGATCTAGTTTCGTATTACAAATTGAGACGGATTATATGTGCTGTCCACTTTTGTAAGGACAAACCAGATATTTTTGGTTACTTTTATAGTGTATTATGGACTTTAAATGTCAATCAAAAATATTCCTTACGCAGTAATACCGACTTTAGATTTATTGGTTATGATCATTATTAAGAAAGTGATATTTTTTATAATTTTTTAATACCAACATGACATATAATTTTAAAGGTGCAAATTATAAAATCAAAATTTCGTCTTACAGGCTATTCCAAGCGATTAGGCGGAACTAAATGGAAATTTCGTTATTTTAGGTTGCTACTAAAACGGACCTTGCTTGGGTTATTTCATGTTTCAGTTTTGGTATGTGAAAATTTAAAATTCCAACAGTGAAACCACGGAAACGAATGACATATGTCAAATATTTGAATACGTTTTTCCATATTTTGACAAAAACATAAATAAATGGGAAATTGTTATTAAGAATGTCAAAAAATTAAAATGCAATGAAAAGGACATTTTATAATGACAATCAACTTAATCTAGAATTTAAATGTGAGTATGATTTACAAAGCTTAAACAAAATGACCAAAAGTCCGAATTAATAGATAAAAACTACTAGATTTCAAAATCTAGTGCCGCCTAAACGTTTGGAATAGCTTACATTTGTTTTTACAAAAGTGAATAGCATATATTTAAATGTAAAAAATATACAAGAATACCGATATTTTGTGCGAATATCGATATTTTGCGCGATATATCGCATTTCAAATATCGATATAAAAATATCGATATATTTTTCTAAAGTATCGATATTTTCGAAATATCGATATATCGTTCCCATCCCTATTGTTTATTTCTTAATTTACTCTTAAATGGTATTTTAACTTGTTTTATTAGATTTTAATGGTTGCAATGTGTTGTATATTAGGTAGCGCTCAAGCTCTGGGGTTTGTGCGTACCAGACTCTAGGGAGTGTAGAACTACGTGGTGTCATAATATTGTAATTAGTTACTGTATTATATTTTTATTTTTTGATATTACTGTTATCCTCAGATGTTGTTTTTTTGTAATTTAAATTCATGTAACATTCCGTTAAACCAATTTAAAACTATTCTTGTTTTCCTATTTCCTATCTGCTAAGACTGTCAATCCATTATATCTAATGGTTAGTCATTGCAACCGCCCTATCTTCTGTGATGGATGATGTTTATGATGTTAGTTTAACGTAAGATTAGAATAGGTAATACTATAACAGATTATTATTTGTTTTAGTTTACTAAGGTTATTGTTCTTTATAGCACCTGAGGAAGCAAACTATGGTTTAGCGACGTTGTGTTTCTAAAATATACGTATTGTCCAAAAAGCTGAGTGACTTATTCTTTCTCTTACCATTTAATTATTTGGACGTAAAACATTTTCCAATGATATTTTACTATATTTTTTATGTTGGTATTAGCAGCGTTGTGTTAAACAAAGAGAGATATAAACGCGACTCGCACGAATAAAAGAGAGAAATTTTGTACAGAAGAATTTGCAATAAACGCTCAAGAAGCAAGACGCAACTTTCAATATATCCAAAACAAGGCAACTTGTAAATCTTGTGTTAATATGTAAAAATGTTCTAGAAAATAAAGCTACTGACGCTGTAAATCTAAAAGATAAACAAGGGGCCTGGGAAAAAAATTGTATTATGTTCAATGCATCCTGCAGACAGAATAGAAATGCAAAAACAATGAAAATGAAATACGACGGTTTAAAAAAAATTGGTGGAGTATTTGGTGGAATATTTGCAGGAGCAGGATATTAAATGCATTTTTCGCTAAACGAAATAGATTAATAAATTATTGCACATCCCACTGGTCCATATGATTTGGTTTAACATGAACTATGTATGGGCATTCTAAATACTCTATAATTTCTTCATTATCGTCTGCTATCAAATCTTCAAAATCAGAATCTATGATTTCCTTCTTTAACACTAAACGTAAATTATCTAAAAATAATCGACAATATTTTTTTTTATTTCAGTATAAATTAAAGTAGATTACTAAATTATTTTGAATTTATTTTGATATAGGTAATTACATAATAATATAGTACACATAATGGAAACAGGTGTATGAAATATGTATATAAAGTGTAGGTATGTCTAATATGTACATAATACCTGTTATTATATATTTTACGTATATATGCTTATATTATGTTTATACTAGGTTATTACCCGTCAACAATGACGGATTTATAATATAAAAATTTCAATTGTTTGTATGTGTATTTGGTTTAATTTTTTAACGTATCGCCATTTCGTCGCCAGTCTGCGAATCATGGGACAGGATATCACCAGTTAGCTAATCACGGAAGAGGGCGTCACCTGTCAGCCAATCAAGAAACAGGGTGTCCCCAGTTAGCCAATCACGAGAACTTTAGAAAAATTGACGTCATAATGTTACCGACACTACATACAGACACTTGCTAATTATATAGTTAGATTATTTATTCATTAACTTTTTAAGATGAGAAAACGATTCATTTTTACATTTATATTGTTAAAACTAAAAATAATTTGAGACTTTAATTTATGCCTACGAAACCCTAGACATTTCTTATTGTAATTATATTCGTAGATACTTAGAGAATAAATCTGCAAAATATTGTTCATATCAGTTAAAGGATATAGGCTTGTCTTGAGTTTCTCGTTTATGCCTACGAAACCCAAAACATTTATATATAAAATTTTATCCGCAGTTTCTTAGAGAATAAATCTGCAAAATATTGTTCATATCGGTCAAAGGAAACAGGAGTATCTACAGACTCTTGTTTATGCCTACGAAACCCTAAATATTTATTTATGTAATTATATTCGTAGATTCTTAGAGAATAAATGTGCAAAATATTGTTCATATCGGTCAAAGGAAACAGGAGTATCTAGAGTCTCTTGTTTATGGCTACGAAACCCTAGGCAGTTATGTATGTAATTATATTCGTAGATTCTTAGAGAATAAATCTGCAAAATATTGTTTATATCGGTCAAAGGAAACAGGAGTATCTAGAGTCTCTTGTTTATGCCTACGAAACTCTAGACATTTATGCATATAATTATATTCGTAGATTCTTAGAAAATAAATCTGAAAAATACTGTTCATATCGGTCAAAGGATATAAGAGTACCCTAGAGTTTCTTGTTTATGCCCACGAAACCCTATACATTTCTATAGGTTATTATATCCGCAGATTTTTAAATAATAAATCTGCAAAATATTTTTCATATCGATCAAAGAATATAGAAGTGTCTAGAGTTTCTTATTTATGCCTACGAAACTCTAGATATTTCTATACGAAGTTTTATCCGCAGATTTTTAGAGAATAAATTTGCAAAATGTTT
Source organism: Liopterus haemorrhoidalis (assembly GCA_963971575.1). Classification (NCBI taxonomy): domain Eukaryota; kingdom Metazoa; phylum Arthropoda; class Insecta; order Coleoptera; family Dytiscidae; genus Liopterus; species Liopterus haemorrhoidalis. Next base: position 14,249,183 of record OZ020626.1, on the reverse strand, counting down.
TTCATATCGATCAAAGAATATAGAAGTGTCTAGAGTTTCTTATTTATGCCTACGAACTCTAGATATTTCTATACGAAGTTTTATCCGCAGATTTTTAGAGAATAAATTTGCAAAATGTTTTTCATATCGATCAAAGAATATAGGAGTGTCTAGAGTTTCTTATTTATATCTACGAAACCCTAGATATTTCTGTATGTTATTTTATCCCCAGATTCTTAGAGAATAAATCTGCAAAATATTGTTCATATCGGTCAAATGATATAGGAGTCTCTTGTTTTGCCTACGAAACCCTAGACATTTATGTATGTAATTATATTTGCAGATTCTTAGAGAATATATCTGCAAAATATTGTTCATATTGGTCAAAGGATAAAGCAGTGTCTAGAGTTTCTTGTTTATGCCTACGAAACCCTAGGCATTTCTGTAAATAATTATATTTATAGATTCTAAGAAAATAAATCTGCAAAATATTATTCATATTGGTCGAAGGATATAGCAGTGTATATAGTTTCTTAGAGAATAAATCTGCAAAATATTGTTGATATCAGTCAAATGATATAGGAGTATCTAGAGTTTCTTGTTTATGCCTACGAAATCCTACAAATTTCTATATGTAATTATATTCGTAGATTCTTAGAGAATATATCTGCAAAATACCTGTCAATCAAGTCAAACTGGGAACACCCTGTTTCCCAGTTAGCCAATCACGAGAACCTTAGGAAAAATGACGTCACAGTGTTACGAAGATAACTAACACACGGTAGCTAATTATATATGTACGATAAGTTTACATATATCTATCAATAAAATGTTTTTTTGACACCTATCTGTCATTTTTATTCAATGTATAACATTTATCAGTACCTACACGGTGGGAACAAATTATCCTGTGGATAATCTAGTTGCTCTATAGATAAATAATTGGAAATACGCAATAAATCGTTTATTCCCTTGATAACTACTTATCCCATAGATAGTCAATTTTATCTATGGTTGGATATACCGGGCCTAAAAGAAACAATTGGCTAACTCATTTCATTAAAATGTAATGTATATAAAAGTAAAAAAACACATACTCAATACTTCTATGATTTTTATATTAAAAAGTTTAAGTTATAATGGTTATTGTAAATATAAAAAACTGTACCTTCTTCATGGTTCACTTCGTTCACTATTTCTTGGTGCGTAGCTGTCTCATCTACTACGATTCCCAAATTACTTTCATTTTCTACAAAATACTTTATAGTAAACGCTTCATCTGAAAACCAAAATATAAAAAATTTATTTTATTGAAATATCAACCTGAGTTATTAATCTTACCGTTTTGTAACAAATTAAGAACATGTTCATTTTCTATTATACTTTATACTACGCCGTTCACTACGCCGCTCACGCCGTTACATAACCTCCATTTTGTAGGTCAACTATTCCGGCTTTAAATATATCTTCGATGATAAGGAAAACGATGTTAAGTCAATTTATTTAGTTATTGAGGAAACGCGTTTATAGAACGCGTTAATTTTGAAATTTGTATAAAGGCTTACACAGTGTTGTAATGTATCTATACTCTATTTTTTTTAAGAACGAAGTAGATGGCGCTGCGACCGCGTCCGCTTTCACACTATCAAATTAAAGTTTATAATTTAAAAGTATATAAATTTGGCGGTAAATTAAAATTTGACGTTTCCAAATTAATGTTTTTAAAAAATTTATAATTTAAATGCATAAAATTGCTATTATTCTTAAATTCTAAATAAATTGTAAAATATAGATAAATGAACAGTTCAATAATTAAAATTAATTAAAAATAAGTTCAATAATTCTATTTTCTTATTTACAAATAATTTAAAATTTAATTAAAATATATTATTTATACAAACCTGTCACATATAAAATAATATAACAATTGAAAATTTAATTAAAATTTATTATTTATACAAAACTTGAAAAATATCTAAAATAATATTGGAAATCAGTCCGAATCATCAAAGGATTCTTCTTCACTTTAAGTTTATATTTAATCGACACTATAACACAAACGTACACGGACGTAAATACATATAACGGCAACACAAATTATTAATATGGCGCTCGTTGACAGTAAAGAATATGACAGTTGACAGCAAAATAACTGTTGTGTTTGGTACCAGAGGCGTACGTACATTCATTCATTTTCAGACGGCTTCATTTTAAAATATTTCTGTTAATATATATATATATATATATATATATATATATATATTAATTTGTTAAATATATATATATATTCTAAATTAATTTCAAATCTATTTATTCACTCCGTTTTACTTATTAGAAATAAAAGATAGTAATATATTCACTGTAAACTTAGCTTGTACGCCTATGTTTACAAATTTGGGTTAAAATAACGGAGACAAATAGAATAAGTTGAGACAGAAATTTATTCTTCTACAGTGTAAACTTTTCCACGTTCTTACCCAATCAAAAACAAGATCGAAATAGCCCTATCTTGTCCACATTCCATTCTTTAAAAAAATGAAGCATAGTTACAAGTATCTAGATACAAATTAGATACTTTATGAAATATGTATCTGTATCTGAATCTAGATATTTAAATTTAAGTATCTTGTATCTGTATTTCAGATACTTTGCTCGTTACTTTATTCTTATACCGTGATACCGAGCTGATATAATAGTTTAATTGTCATTTTGAATATTTTATTTTTGTTAGTATTGGTGACCTTCTCATTCGTTTTTTAATATCTATTGAACGGCCGTAAAATAGTATGACCATTCGTCCCGCCTTTTGCGGGACTGTCCCGCATTTTGATTGGGTGTCCCGCTTTAAGACACGTCTCGCAAAAGTCCCGCATTCTAACTTTTGATATCTTGACTTGTATTTGTGGAGGTGAAGACCTTTTTTTTGTTCTTCACTTAGATTTGGGAGGTGATGACTTTTTTTTGCTTTGTCCCGCATTACCTTCTTAAGAAAATGGCCACCCTACTGTAAAAATAGTAGGTATAATATGCAACATTTAAGAAAAATGGATCATTATTAATGAACTGAGTTTTTTAATAAATATTGTTGCTAATTTGATGACCAATTTACTAAAAACATAGGAAAAATTATATCCACACAAGTGTTTTGAGAGTGGACCGTGGTTTTCTGAGGCCTTAGGCAAGACAAATTATCCAGTGATTTAAAGTACACTTGATAATTTTTTTGAGGCATTTCATCACTCAATTTGTTTAATCAATTTGAATAGTGTTTTACCTTGAATTTAGTGGGCTTTTTGTGACGTCATGGTCAATTTTGAACAGTCTGTATAATACTGATTAACATGCACTGTTTGTTTAATTATAATGCATTATTAATTGTTAGCTTTTATATGTATTTCAGTAAAAGTTAATTTCTTAAACATTTTGTGATATTTTAATTTTTTAGTGTTTCAAAAGTATCTAGCTACTTTTGAAATCCTCTAGATAGAATTTTTTTGGCACGTATCTTTATCTAAATATTTTTTACAATCCTGTATCCGTATCTGTATCTAGATTTTTTTTAAAATGTATCTATTACAACACTGGACTTACATTCTAATTTACTTAACAACTAAATATTTGTTTATATAATTATTAAATAGATTTGAATGTAAGCTTTTAAGAATGTGCAGTAATTTTAAGAGTACATGTGCTTTATATGCGTCTCCTCAATAACTAAGTAAATTGACTTAACACTCAATTCTTTGTTATAACTGACAGTATATCCACAAGTGAGCAACTAACCATAAATGAAATCCGGTTAGTAAAATGGTGACAGGTGAGGTACCGGTACATCACAGGAAAAAATGTTTGCCGGTACCCCACTTGTACCTCACCGGTGAATTTGCTGAATGTAACCATTGTGAACACTACTTAATTTCTATGAACAAATTTAATGTTAAGTACTAATTCCACATAAATTCTAATTTCGGATTGTGAACGCAGCATACGTATTAATTTAGAAGATTGTGAACGATAACGTACAGTTACATATAACAAACATTTGCATAAAACAAACATTTACGTTAATTCTAAGTACAGTAATACCTCGTTTAACATTAGGGATGCGTTCCTCAAGAACACTACGTTAACCGAATCAACGTTAACGGAGGAAGAAATAACACGCGAAGGATAGGGATAGGTTACTAAATTGAAAAAAAAAAAAATACATTATTTAATACATTTATTTTTAATTTTTTAATTAATAGATAGGAATAACTGAAAACAGCTTTTCTCGACAAAATTTAAAGTATAAAATTAGAATGCATGTATGTATTACAAAATTAGCGGTTATAAGTAAATAAACTGACAAGTTGTGACATTTTAATTTTTTGACTAGAATGAATCAAGGGTCGATTGCGTTGCTTCTTTTCTCGTAATAGCTCACTGTAACATGTTAAAGAATTTAATACATTTCTTTTTACAGCAAACGTGAAAAATCTGGATCATTTTCGGACAAAATATCTACCAAATGAGACACTTGCCTCAGGCAATCGGACAATATTTTTGTTGTTAAAACTTTAACCGGCGGCTCTGCCATATCAATGTCAGGATTGGCATATTCTCTTACCAAATTTTCTTCTGTCAGTTCTTGCAATTCTTCATTTGTTAGCGGATTGTCGTTGTCATCCTATAGGAATTGTTGAATATCATCAGCGTCAACTTCATTGAAATGTAATTGTTGTGCCATTTCAACAAGTTCATTCTGGATTTCATTAGCAAGTTCCGATTCTTCTTCTAAATTGAGTCCTACTGTCGCCCAGAAATGACGTTATAGCGAGGTATTGTTAACGGAGGTAACGTTAAGCGAGGTATTACTGTACTAATTCTAATTTCGAGGTTGTGAACGCAGCATACTACTCTGTCTAACTTTTCAAGGTAAATTAGTTTTTTCACTCGACTCATGATAGGGTTAATTATTTATTTTTAATTTATTAGATAAATTGTTAAACAGTTCAACAGATATAATAAGAAATCACTTAATGATAATATACGCATCAAATAAACTAGCTCTACTGACCAGTGTATGCGAAAGTTGCGCTCTTCAATTCATCTTCAAATTCTTTGGTGTCCGCAGGTTCAGACTTGATATAAATCTTCTCTATGTTGGTATTATCGTGGTATACGTCGTGCGTAACCTCATCTTTGATTCCTGCAATTAACAGTTTATAATCAAATAAAAACTAATTGTTTACTTTAAAAAATATATCATTGAAGATGTTCACTACGCAAACATTCAGAAATTTCGTCTGAAATAAACTGAACTGACAATATGATTCACAGCAAGCAACCCTTGAAAATTATGTGCATTAGTCACTCAAAGTTATGATCTCTCGCTAGAATACAAAACAGGCTGATGAAAGCGATCGTGCGAGTGGGATTTTCCAGGGTTGATTAACAGTATTAAGTGTGTTAGTTGTAAATGATCTTGTTACTAACCATTCTCCAATTCAGCCTTGTGCTCTATATCAGTCTTCACTTCATGTTCATCAGTGTCATCATATTTTGTCTTAATATAAATCTCCTTTTTAATAATATCACTGTCTCTGGTATTATCGAAATGCAAGTCACAATCTGCCCTATTATTCATTTCTAAAACAAAACCTTTCCAAAAATTGTTTGTAAATTCCAAAAAAGCTAAATTATTAAAGGTTTGGTTTGGTTTTATTTATCCTAGATTGAACCAGTCCGTGCAGAGCACTGACTAAGTCGTATATTGGACACAATAATGGCAGCGCTGCGTCGCTGTAAAATTCGTATTTGTTCACATGTTAAATCTTCGATTTACAAACACTCGGTCAGTTTCTAAGCTGCCACTGATTTCACAATAGCAAATGTCAAATTTACGAATATAGTAATGACACATTTCAATATTGCCATCTGTAAATCCGACCGTTGAAGGGGCCACAACTAATTTTAATTTTCACGTTTTTTTGTTAAACAGCTTATAGGGATTTGCAGCTAAGCACCCTACCATCTGGTGAGCGTTTCATGAACTTGTGTACATCAGATAACATTTCGTTTTGTGTATTGGTTTTGTATGAAGTTTGTTCTAAAGTTTTATTATAATCATTGAAAAATGTATAATACATATTGTTGTGTGCCTATGTGCAATTTATTGAAAAGAAGAAACCCGGAAATATCGTTTCATTTGTTTCCACTAATATCAGACACCGTACGGTTCGAAACAAAATTGGGATAGCAAGAGGTTAGGAATCGACGCGATGTTTAGATAAACAATTTAAAAATTGGAAAAAAAGTGAGCCCTTATATCAAAGTTTGCTCATTACATTTTAATGATAGTGACTACAAAAAATATTTTCAATTTTGTATTTATTGTCGCATATCTTGAAAATTCCTGTTATTGTGTGTGGGTTTGTAATGCACAAGTTTGTAGGCATAATGCATAAATCTTTATGAACTCTCTGTTTTTTTCAGTGACTCCACACAATATTATATGCCCAGCATTGTACATTTCTACCCCTTGGTAAACAACACGGGAATTATTATTTCCCCCAATATAGTTAAAATAATCGACAATGGAAAACTGCCATAACTGAAAACCAGATCACAAAATGTAGTATTTTAGATGTTTACAAGTAATGTCACTTCATAAAATCAGAAAATCGTTTGTCGTTTTTTGATACACTTTTCGCTATTATTTACTAGTAAATGTCAAGTGGTATCTGATTTAGAATGGTTTCAAAAAAATCCGCGTGGCGCTACGATCTTAAAATTTTTCCCCTATTGAGAACTGACACGCTCGGATACGCAGTCTGGTGGTCAAATATTGTACTACACGACTGTAGTACTGTTTGAAATTATTACATATGTTCTGGTGTTGATTTTTTGTTAGAACGTCGATAGATACGTTTTCATAAAATAAAAATGTACTATGCTTAAATTAACCTGTTCCCTGTTAGCATATTGACAGCTGAATACTAGACAATTCAGCCATTTTGCCATGAATTACAGCGCCGCCAACGGTAATGTCACTTCTCAATAGCTTCTGTTAAAAATGTCTATTCACTAAAAATCCGTATTTATGTTCTCGTATAACGATCATTTATAAAGCTTCAAAATTCGTGATAAAATCTTGCTCCTCGTTGCCTCACACATATATACCCACATGCAGGAAAAGTTTATATTATAAATTAACTTTTCCTAAGACTACTATGGAACTGTCTCATTTCGATACTATTAGTTGACAGGAAATTAGCATAATTTCGCATGTTACAGTCATGCGCGTGCAGGCGGCGCGGGAAAGATAAATACACCCCGATGCGCATATACTGTGTGCGGGAAAGAATAAATTTGCAGCAATACGCAGGTGCAGTTTCATTCCCGAACTAGCTGCGCGCGCAGTAATGGCTGTCAACCATATTTATATTGTATTTTCTTGATTATTTATTTATTGAAAAATGGTAATCGGAGGAAAAGCATAGTGAGCAACACGCGCAGAATGCATATTCCGCATATATTCCGAAATATATTGCATTCCACGCTAGTTGCACAATATACTGTAGCGAGCCTGATAAGTTACTATACAACGTACCATTTATTGCCCACTAAGTAGCGAGCCTGTGATATAATCTGAAGTCTGATCTCAAACTGAAACGAGATTCCTGACTAAAGGAGTTCGGGTAGTAGGCGTGGGTGTTATCCAGGGTTCAACATTACGATATGTGCATTAAATGATATGTATTAGTGTACTTACCAACCGACTGATCAGGCATCCATTAGTATGGACTTAACTGTTCACTTAAGTTCTTAAAGTTGAAGGTTTACACACGTTAAGTAAGACGGTTTAAAATTAATGAGTTTGATTTATTAAAAGTGATATTTAATATTAGTTTAAAATATAGGTATTAAGATAATTAAAGATTAAAACAAATGGAATCGGATAGACCACCAAAATGCCGACAGAGTGCCTCTACTAATTCAACAACTTAGATCTTTACGCTAACAGGACCGAATATTGTCTGCTCTCCTCTTCAGAGAGATATGAGTTTATATAAGCATTTCTAAGAAAAAGGGTTTAGCATTCTTCAAGAAGATGCTAGTGTTCAAAGTTATTAATCAATAACTCTGAACAAATGTTTCCTTGAACAATGAACCATTCTTACAAATAATTTATCTATAGTTTGTCCAGCGGCTAGCTTACACAGCCGGGATGGTCGTGTGGTACAAATCTCCGATACAAATAAAATAAATTTAAGGGCGCCAATTGGTCTATAAATACTTGTATTTAGGACCGACCAATAGATCCTAAAGATCCAATTAAAAAAATACAACCTTAATTTCAATGATAAATGCGAAGTTATATTAATAATTCTACAGAACTCGTGGAAGATATCAAGAGAATTAAGTATGTTTAAATTAACTAGAGCAAGATACGAAAATGGAATTCCAGACCCGTAACCTCGAATAATTTTGAATATTAAAAGTAAACAACAATTTTGACAATCTATATAAAATCCCAATGAAACAATGTACTAAATTTCTTATCTAATTATTAACTACTAAATTTATTATCTGTATCCAAATTTTGTGTGACCCAACCAATGTCGTACGTAGCCTCTTCTCAAGCGTTCTGCCGCAATTTACGTTCCTCTACGCCGTAATATAATCTGACAGATTTCTGGACTGAGACAGGATACAAAACTGGATACTAAGAAGTAAAAAGCAGAAGTAGAGGTAGAGCCTAAAAGTCCAAATACATGTTCAAATTTGTGTTCAGGACATCATACACCATAACGCAAAATATAAAAGTAAGATAAGTGCAAAAAAAAAGTAAAATAAAACGTTACCTTAGATGGAATGCGGCTCTTAAGTGTGGTATTGAATATATATATATATATTAAATCAGAAACAAAGATCCGAATTAATCGTACAGGCCTACAACACTACGCAGCTAAACTCTGAAACAAATCCCCACTATAGGGTTACCAAATATCTAAATATTTTATCACTCTAATTATATTTGGAGTCGAAAAGCGTTTTAGTGCAATGTTCTACTTTCCAAACTTTTACACGAATGAATAACAACGTTTTATTTATTTTTTGTTACTTCTATATTTTTGGTTACCAAGTGACCGATGACCCGTCAACGCATTTAAACAATGTAAAATCTTCGCCTACTTAATACTTCTGCAATTTAGAAACGTAACACCATTTAAAATATATTTCTAAAGTGTACGCGCTGAAACGTAAGATTCTAACTTTTATTTTATTATCTGAATTCCTAAAAAATGTTATTTTAAAATACCCCTTGTAAAATCATAAAAAAATATGGTAACCCCTTTTCAAAGAAATTCTCGCGACGGGTGATTTGTGAAAGTTTGGCCATTGTTCCGGTGGTCTAAAACGATTCGTTACAATACTATTATTCAACCGAATTTTTATCTTTTTAATCAATGCAAGTTGTTTTTGCAGCTAGTGGAGCATCTTCCAGTGATTCCGTTGAGAGTTTTGGGTTATTGGCAATTAAGAAGTGTAAACAACTCACAGAAACAAGTTCATCACATCTTATTGGACACAAGCGAACACATTCTGGAGAAAAATCATTCAAATGTGATCAGTGTGATAAAATATTTACATTGTCTTCAAATCTCATCACTCACAAACGAATACATTCAGGAGAGAAACTATTCAAATGTGATCACTGTGATAAAACATATTTAAATTCGCCGCAATTCATTAGACACAAACGAATACATTCAGCAGATAATCCATTCAAATGTCATCAGTGTGACAGAGTATTTACAAATTCATCAAACCTTGTTTGTCACAAACGAACACATTCCGGAGATGAACCATTCAGATGCGAGCATTGTGATAAAACATTTTTAAATTCACCGCAATTCATTAGACACAAACGAGTACATTCAGGAAAAAAACCATTCAAATGTGATAACTGTGATAAGACATTTTCAAATTCATCACACCTGGTTTGTCACAAGCGAACACATGCTGGAGAGAAACCATTTAAATGCAATCAGTGTGAAAAAGTGTTTTCACAGTCAGCACATCTCATTACACACAAGCGAGTACACTCTGGAGAGAAACCATTCAAATGTGATCAATGTAATAAAGCATTTGTTAGTTCATCGCTTGCCAATAGACATAAACTAGTACATTCAGGAGAGAAATCATACAAATGTGATCAGTGTAGTAAAGCGTTTTCACAATTATCACATCTAATTTCACACAAGCGACTACATTCTGGAGAGAAGCCATACAAATGTGAAAAGTGTAATAAAGCATTTGCACAGTCATCTATTCTTTTTAAACACAAACGAATACATTTATAATAGTCATTAAAATGTGAGCAGTGTGATAAAGTATTGTTTTGTGTAAAGTACATCTCACTGTTCACAAATGAATACATCTGTAGGAATACCATTCAAATTTGATCAGTGTAATAAGGTATTTTCTAGTTCATGGCATGTCATTTGACGTAAACGAGTACCGCAAAGTGGGGTGACTTGATACGAATTTACACGAATTTAAGGTTGCACCGCACAGAGAAGATTCATTTAGCCCAAACCAAAAATATTTTGGATTACTTTGGCCTATGGGACACAACCCACTATAGCAAAAAAATGTGCGTCCTCAAAATTTAGAGAGAAAAAATATAATAGGGTTATTTTCACCTCGCCCAACGATGGGGTTACTTAAAAACACCATGAATTTGTACACAGTTTTCAATTACAGTCTCAATAGAGGCGACTTGAAACAGATATAATCTAAAATATAGTTATGTTGCAGCTGAAATGGGCACAGTTGGCTAATTTGATTTAATGAAAAATCAGTATATGAAGATACAAAATTTATTTAAAATAAAATTAACAAACATTTGAAACTAATTATAAAAAAATCTTGAAATCTTAAAAAATTAAGTAAACCAAATAGGACTCACAATAGGAACAAATCTACCATAAAATCAAGACTTAATTAATTAACTAAACTTTATGTATCCCCGTCTTAACAATTCTACTTTTGAAAGTTTTCTACAAATTTCTTCTTTTTGTATGATTCCTATATCCTCTACTTGTGAATACATATAAACTCCGGGTAGTAGCAGATCTTCTGCATCACAGGGAAATCCCCAGTCAGCAGCAATAGAAATTGCTCTCTCGAGATTCTTTTCTTCTTGATCTGTTAAGACTGGCTGACCCCCAGGTGTTTTCTTATGCAAACCTTTTTTTTTTCCCGTATAAGGTCACATATGGAATACCATATTCCTCACTCAGAGTTCGTAAATTTCCTCTTTAGTACCGAGCCATAGCCTCATTTAGTTTTTCTTCGTCATAATCTCGATATTTGCGACTACCGGGTCTCCTTTTATAATTACGCACCATTTTCAAGTCGCCCTTAAAAATACATGGAAAAAAAGTGATACCCCATTGGCGTAAGGTGCTTTGATATTTAAATTTGTGGTTAGGTATCTTTAGCCGAATAACTAAGGATCCAGAAAAAAATACTACATTGTTTTATCAGTAACCAGGCTTGCTAGACATTATAAAGTATATAGGTGAAAAAAATTAAGCCATATTTTCCTTAAATTTCAATATTTTGCCACTGCTCCCTACTGCATTAAAGCGCGTAACCATTCACCATACTCCACAAAGTAAACACTACTAGACTATCTGTTGCGTTTGAAGGCCTAAAACGTTACCCGTCAGACTTTATTATCTACATTTCAGGTGCCGCGACCGAATGTTTCAACTCACCCCGTATTTTCAAGTCACCCAACTTTACGGTACATTCAAGAAAGCATCAATACAAATGTGATCAGTGATAAACTGGAAATAATCCACTATAAATTTTTTTATCACCATAACCACTAAATATAGGTTTTAATTTTTTTTTAAAGACATGCAAAAATGTGGCTCTATAAACATTTGTATTAATTTACTTGTTGATAAATTAGTAAAACTGGTTCACAATATATTGTAAAACATATTTATTCCTATAATTTCACTTTCACAGCTATGTAACAATAACATTAAGTACCCTCTACTTATGTTCCAAAATTGAACACTGCGGCGCTACGATCTTAAATTTATTTCCCTATTTCAATAGCACCAATACTCAAATATATTAAAATGTAAAGTACAGTTAACCGAGTCTAACAGTTTTTAAATCAGGAAATGAAAAAAGAATCAGTATGTACAACAACAAATTGATAAATTTCTTAATTTACATATTACGCTCAACAATAAACTGACAACCAAGTTGACCAATAAACTGATGAATAAATTGATAAATGTTAAACCAGCTTTAAGTAAGCTACTAGGTTTAAATTGTAAAAATTAATTTAAGAATGTTTGAAACAAATGTGAAATCCAGAGAAATATGATTGATTTAATTTTGTATTTGAAAATCGTTTATTTATGTTCTATATTAATATATTCTTCAAATCGTAAAAGCATCTTGAAGGACATAAGCTGGACTCAAAATTGATTGTTATTGATTAAGCAGCCGAGCGAAATTTTCGGGCCACTGACCAGGACCCTCAACAATGTTACTACCTTTCAAATGTTGTTCACACGGACATAAAAATTTTGCGAGCAAAAAAAAAGGTAAAGTTAATCATTCCAATATCATAAATTAATATCATAAAACACACATAAGTTTATTAATCTATGTACAATACTTAGAGTACGTTCATCTTAACTTCATGCCAGGGTATCATAAATTACGTCATCAATTCTGCGCGAGAAAACAACTGACCACATTGACGTACATTAGGGTTTTAAACAAATGTTGTGGAAACCAAACACACAAAATCATGTATTTCAAATACATTTTTACTCATGTTAGTACACGGTATACCTTGAAAGGTACGAGAAATAAATAAACAACATCGCACAATACGCGTAGTTAAACACAAATCAAAGTAAGTGACGCCATTGAAATGTGTCAAGCTAGCTGTTGGTAACGTAGTGGACGAAATTTGGTTTCTGCGCAGCTGAGTTGGTAACATAGACCTGGAATGAAGTTAACTTGAACGTACTCTACATTTTTGATATAATATTAATATTCATATATGCTGTTCACCTTTGTAAAAACAAACTAGGAGAAAAATTTTGATTTCAATAGTTTGCATCTTTGAAATTTGCATCTTTGAAATCACGTTGATATTAAAAATATATAAAAAAAGTCATTTTCTTAAAATGTCCTACAAATCTAAAGTCGGTTTTACAGCGTAAAGAATATTTTTAATTAACATTTAAAGTCAGTAATACAATATAAAATTCACCAAAATAAGCAGCTCTGGTTTGTCCTTACAAAAGTGAACAGTATATATAAACATCATAAAATCACAAAATTTTGTCAACAAAATATTTATTTTTTCTCTTTAAAACTGTATTTCATATTGCCACGTGTCGCTTCTAAAAGCTTCTTATTGCCTATTACTGTACTACGAAATTCATCACATTTAATTATTACAAATTAGAAGCTCTAGTGAACGCTCAAAACTCACTCAAGTTACTATTACACAATTGGTTTAATATTAACATCTGGGACTCTCCTATCTGCCATCTTATTACTGCGAACGCAAAATATTGAAAAAAGTAAATAAAATTTAAAAAATTATATTGTATTTTAAAAAATAAATAATTAATGACGTATTACTAAATTTTCTAAATTCACACACATTTTTGGGCTTCGCCCGGATACCCGGCCCCGAGGCGCAAAACCCGAAGTGTCCGGGTCAAACCCGAACAAGTGGCAACACTGATCCTCAAACATAAAAAATGGCATCAAGTATGAGTCATATGTCTTAAGGATTCTTCAAAACTCTTCTTTAAAAAATCGAATATAGAAATGAATTGTTTTGATTATTTTCTTTTAATAATGAATTCTGTACAAAAATATATAAATAAATATATAATTTTATATATTAGTTTTTTTTTTTTTTGCCTATTTCTCCTACCTATTTGCCTTTTCCCGCCTATTTTAATACTTTTTTAGTGCCGTTCAGTATTAATTGTACTCCGATCCTCTAAAGAAACGTTTGCGACATATCCAGTACTATCGAAGAACCAAGCGATAATTTTCTAGGAAGTGCTTCGTGAACGAACTACTTTTGTAGGTTTCGGTTCATCTTAGAAGACCTAAACAGTGGATTGTTGCTTAGTTTCCGGTTCATATAAATAAATCGAAGTTTTGTAACCTGTAACGATATTGTATACGGATTTTGCAGTGTCTAGGTTGAATTTTTTAGGATTCCCTCAATCAACACGACTTTTTTTTTAGCTTCGGTCAAATTATGCGGAATCCATCGGGAACAGATCTTTTTCACAGCTAAGTTCATGCAAAATCGAATGTATTGCATTCTGCGATATGCCAAAGGTTGCCTCTATCTCACGGTAAGTTACATGCCGATCTTCTTCAATCGTTTTACGCATAACATCGATGTTTTTTTGAATCACAACCGATGTTGGTCGACCTTCACGAGATTCATCACTGACGGACGCACGACCACGACGAAATTCTGCAAACCAATTGTAAACAGTATTTTCTGATGGTGCTTCATTACCACAAGTTGAACGAAGCAAATTTATGCATTGTTATTGAGTTAGGCCTTTACTAAAATAAATCATTCAACGAAAACCTTCACGAGTAATATCCATTTTTTCACTAACATGTTTTTTTTTAACGCTTACTGTTAATAAAACTACTCGGTCAATTTATAAGCTGCCACTGATTTCACAATAACTAATGTCAAATTTTACGAATATAGTAATGACATATTTCAATATGCCATCTAGTGGTCGTTTTTAAAAACAAAAGGTAACCTTCGTTGTTATAATAGCTTGGGTAAGGGTACCACCATTATGATCATACCTACAGCTGTAAAAAAATGGGGTTACTTTTTCGTTACATAAAAAACTATGTCCGTAATCTTTTAATTGAAATGCCTTTATTAAAACCATAAATATACATAATAAGAACATAATGTAAAGTTTTCTAGGCAGTTCATAGTACAAAATAAGTCGTGCACATTTTCGGGTATTTATAAATAGACATTTGAACATTATTTTGATACTCTCCTAGAATTTATTACGCATCACAATTGAATGATCTCTCTCTAGGTGATTCCGTTTGTGTCAAACCAGACGCTTTAAATGCCCTATTACAATATACACATTTGAAAGGTATTTCTGCAGAAGTTGTTGATAAGAGACTAATGAGAACTGTTTTCTTACATTACACATTGCATTGAAACTTTCTCTCCAGAATGTAATCATTGTTTCTATAAAGATTTGATGAGTAAAATATTATTTTATCAAGCCAAGATTATTACAGTAGAAGGTTGTCTCATAACTTCTGACCAATCACAGCGTGAGAGGGAATACAGAATTAATAAAGATGTTGCGCATTTTTAAATATAGTTGCCTATTTTCATAATAGATATGTTGTTTGGACAACGAACACAGCCGCTCCACATTCAATTTCATAGCTTCTACTTCACTGCCTTCGCTAACTCATTTGTTGGAGTTCGTTTCTGGCGGGTCTGCATGTTGCTAACGAGTGCAGTTGAAGTCAGTCATAATTCTGCTTTAGTGAATAAAACATCTATTCTAAAACCGATTTTTAGCCGCTAAACCCATGTGTAGACAGTGAAATCCAGGTCTCCAGCACCACATCTCAACTCGTCTCGCACGGCGAAACAGCACTAAAAGATAAGTATTTAGTTATATATTCTTTATTCCCCTAAGCCTTGCAGCGTCCAGGGTGCTAACATTTACAAAAAAAAAACAAAAATAAAATAAAATATAAAACAATCAACCCAAAAATACATAACAATAACATTCAATACAATTTACATTTTACAATCTTCTTTTTTTCTCTCTCTCTTTTCTTTCTTCTTTCCGTTTCCCCTTCCTGTTATCCTTCGCCAATCTCCATCCTTCTTGCCTCTAATTCTCTCGCCCACCTCTCCCCCCTTCCATCTTCGTGCAACAGGTCTATTGTGCTCCCCGACCATACTGTCATCTCTCTACACCTCTTCGCGAGGTGCTCTATATATTCCTCCTCCTCCCCGCACATCCTGCACATCTTATCCTCCTGTCTCCTCCAATATCTATTTCCTCTCTCTTCATTCCCGCACCTTAGTCTCGCAATCCTCCTAACTCTCCCTCCTGACCTTCCTCTTTCTCCCCTAAAGTAGCTTGGTACCCCTATAGCTCTGACCTCCTTATATCTCCCTGCGCTCCTTGAATTGTTTATTCTGACTGTCCTTTCTTGCTCCCCCACTTCCTTATCCCTCCTCCACAACTCCTCAATCACGCTTATCCCATCTTTTCTTCTCCTTTCCACCTCTGTCGCATCCACTCCGCATCTCCAGTAATACTCTTTTCTCATCCCCCTATGTCTCATCTCATTATGTGTAGTTCAGCCCCATTGTTCCTCGTTAGTATATAACCTAGGTATTTTATACTCTTCACCTCTTCTATTTCTCTGCCACCCCATTCCCATTTTATCTTCTTTCTTCTTCCTCCACCTTTACCGAATACCATTACCTTCGTCTTATCCCTGTTTACTTCTAATTTTTTTCTTTTGAAATATTTATCCGCCCTTTCAATCATTCTCTTAAGCTCCTGTTCCTCCTCTGCCATCAATACAATATCGTCCGCGTACCCCAATGTCCACAATTTCATCTTCCCTACTACCACCTTCATCTTGTCCCTTCCTCATAGTCCCTTCTAAATCCGCTACATATAAGTTGAACAAGGTCGGGCTCAGCGGACAACCCTGTCTCACCCCCTTATTCACCCAAAATCTTTCCGTCTCTTCCTCGCCTACCCTCACCTTGCAGCTCGTCTCCTTGTATATTTCCTTTATCCTCATTATCAACTTCTTTCCTATCCCCTTCCTTTCCATTACCTTCCATAGCTCCTCCCTATTTAGCCTGTCAAACGCCGCTTTCAAATCCACGAACGCCATATACGCTTTCCCTCTTTTTCTCTTTAACCTCTCCTCTACTATGTGAGTCACGGCGAATAAAGTATTTAGTTATATTCTTAGATATTTCAATTACTTAACTTTTTAGTCGCTCTCTTCATCTACGGTCTACGGGGTATAACGTAGCGCTACCACGAGTAGCCGCAATATTTAGATTGCAGATTGATACAAAGCAATATGTATGAGAGCAATACTGTGTTTGTAACCATTATTAGGTATTCCAAGTCAAAGGATTGAGAATCTGCCGCTTTGCTCTGCATGGTCCAACCCTGCATTCCGTTGCACCCGCTTGGCTTGGAACCTAAGATAAGCTTGCATAGTAACTGCTTTCTATAACCGCTGCACCCTCAGTGAGTAGGATTGACACATACTACACCTATGTATATGGACGTTCAGCTGCAAGTCTGGTAAGGTATAACACTTTATTTAGCCACTTATTTACCCTTGCACGCTTCCGTCCAGGTAGTCTTACACACTAGGGACCCTCCTGGTGTAGTTTCTCTGTGCGCTGTTAACCGCACGTTACGCCCCCCCCCCCTCCCTCGCTAGGGACTCAAGAGGACGTTTGACGCATAGGGATCCTCCTAATAGCCCAAAAACTACCACCAGCCCGCGTTTACTATACAGTAAACTCGCTCTGTGTCTGACAAACCCAAAGACACTGGTTCTTCGAGTTATCACGCCCAATACGCGCTTCGGTCGCAACATATGTATTACAAGGCAGTTCTATTGAAAAAATACAAACTGATTAAATTATAAATAAAATTAAGGATATTTTATACTGACTTATATAAAATTTAAGGTGATTTGTATTTGTATTATAGGTAATAAATAACACAATAATAAAATCGAATACAAATGTAATTTTAGATATATTTAAATAAAAATAGTAGTTTATGCTCTTGATAAAAATATAGCAGCTCTTGCGGTGTTTATTGATCTGAGTAAGGCTTTTGATACTCTGTGCCATGACATATTGCTTCAAAAATTAAGGAAAATCGGGATACACGGAAAGGTATATACAATTCTTGAATCGTTCATTAGGGGAAGAACACAAAGAACAAAAATCGGCGATACAACCAGTGACGAAAATGTAGTGGACTTTGGCGTGCCCCAAGGTACAATTCTTGGACCACTTTTATTCGTTATTCTTAGCCTCCATACAAAAGGAAAGATTATTTCATATGCGGACGACACAGTTATTTTTTACCAACATGGGAGAAACTATCAAATACTGTAAGTAATGATCTAAATATTGTATTCAATTGGTTCAGAGAAAATCTGCTTACGGTTAATATTAATAAAACAAAATTTGTACCGTTTGGATGTCATAAAGACAGTATACCTGACTTAATGGCGATAAAGATTCATGATAAACTCTGTGACCACACAAATTGTGCTTGTTTTCAAATAGAACGCTCTAATCACCTTCTCTACCTAGAAATTCATATCGACCAACCAATTAGCTAAAAAACTTAGATATCTATTAGCAATATTTAACAAATTAGTGCCTATATTATGCAGATCTAATTTAATCAGAATATATCATGCACTGTTTTTATCCGTACTAAAATATGGTATCCTAGTCTGGGGAGGGGCATATGAAAATGTGATAAAGCCTCTTGACAGAATTCATAACAGGGTTCTCAAAAAGATTTTCAATAAACAACTACAACATCCATCAGCTGATCTATACAAACTCAACAAGCTTATGACTATAAGATCACTGTACTGTAAAGCTACAGTTTTATACCATGTCAAAAATAATTTTCAACGAAAACAAAACCCAAAACAGACTAGAGCCTTGGATAAAGATCAAGTCTTGGTGCCAAGAAAGAAGACGTATATCGGACAACGATGTTTCGACTTCTTTGCTGCCAAAGTTTATAATCTGCTTCCCAGTAGCATTACAACTGTTACATACCCCAAATATTTCAAATCAAAAATGACTGACTGGTTAATAAATATGGATACTGATATTATTTCACAGCTTTTCCATATATAGATTTACTGTTAAATTTAAAATTTCATTTGAATTTTGCCTTGATGATTATAATTATTATTACCATTTAAAATTTAAAATGTAAAATTTATATAAACAAATTCTGTCCCCATTCACAAACACCTTAAGTGTTTATATGGGGTATTATATTAGTCATAGATAATTTATTATATTTAAAACAATAATACTTAAATAAATTTATAATTATTATTATTATTATTATGCAACGAGCATGAAATTACTATTCCATGCAAGTTTCATACTATGCTTTTTCAACTACTATAACTTTATTGCTCTTTTTATTCAGTTCTCTTTCAAAACTAACAATAATTTGACAGTTGCTTTCAACCTATTTATTACGTTGCCTAGCAACGGTCATGTACGTGTCGTATGGAACGTAAATTCAGTTAAAATAACAATACTTGCGTCATCTGATTAACTGACTGACCTAGGCCAACTCTAAAAAATATATTTGCAAAATTCGAAAACTTTAACTGTATTATTTAATTTTAATCCGGTTTCCTTCACAAACTAACAATAATTTGACATATGCTTTCCATCTATTTATTACGTTGCTTAGTAATGGTCGGCCATTGATGCCTGAACCTGTTATGTAATGTGCTCAACATGTTACGCAATGAACTCAATACGGTAACAGGTCAGCGGTATGTAATAAAAAGGAGTGCGGAATGTGCTGCATTTACTAATCACAGACACGCCTGTAATGAACGTGTATCTATATAGTCGTGGAAAAACTTATTATTAAAACAGTATTATTAGATACCTAAAAATATTGAATATATTTTTAACAAATTACTATAATAATATAGTAAATTAATACAATTGGAGGCTTTATCTGTTTATTATTATTATTTATTTTTTTTTTTGCTTCATATTTGGTTTCTACAAGTTTCAGGTGATAAAAGACGTTATCTGCAAAATAAATCAATTTCTGTCTATCTGCTTGTTCGAGATTCACGTAGAAACGGCAGGACGTATCTTAACGAAATTTGGTATAATGATAGAGTAGAACCAGGATTCAAATACAGGCATGCTATCTCAAAATTTTCATTCTTAGGGGGTGTTTCGGGATTAAACCTGTTTACTAAAAAACTTAAAATATTTTCTTTACAAAGAGAACTATCTTAACAGAAAAATCTGTACAAGAAAATTATATCTATATCTATACAAGAAAAATGAAAAAACATTTCTTTTATGTTCAATAAGATGAATAATCAGGGGGGAGCATGGGAAGGGCTATTTATACTCTTGAAATATCTCAGTTATTATTTACTCAATAATAAAAGTGGTTCCGAATGAAGGAATAATTATTTTCTGTATAATGTACTTTAATAAGTCAGATTATTATTTGGAGAGCTATGGGGAGCGCTACCTATACACTTGAAATATCTCAGTTAGATAGATAGATAATACTTAATTTATATACCTTTCGGTTTAAATCTACATATTTACATTGAACAACTTTATATTTCATAATAAAAACTACAATTATTACTAACTAGGGTATCTTTGTTTCAAACCCTTCTTCTCTCCAAGACCTTTTCCATCCATGTCCATCAGCAGTGTTTCTCAACCTTTTCTGGCATGGGACCCCTCCGAAATTATATAAATATTGTCTGCGGCCCCCCTATATATATATATATAGTGAGCAAGTTGGGAAAATTTTGAATTAAAATTTAAGTAAAATTTGGGGGGGGGCAGGAAATATTTTTTTTATCATTTACATATGAAAATACAATAAATATTTTTTTCCAAGCAATTCTAGGGAAGCCAACTGGGGGCCAGAGCAACTTTAACTGTTCCCCCCCCCCCGCTAGTGCCGCCACTGGAATGTATGTCATGTTGGTTATCATTGGATAAAGATTTTGAAAATAAACAACTTTTACTTAAACATTTAATATCTTTTACGGTTGACAAAAACTGTGATATGTTTATATGACAGTTATATTCCCTATTAACAACTTGAAAGTAAAGTATTTTCATTTACAAGTGTTCAAAGTGCCTTCCATGTTGCTTTAAACACATTCGCGTCCTTACTCTTGAGTTATCTGTAGCTCGGAGAGTAATAATAAATTTTTCAAAAATATTGCACTTTCAAGTCATACCTACGCGAACCTCCAACGCGAACCATTGTCATAGAAACGCATCAACCAACACATACTCTTTATTTGACCTTATATAGTTAACTTATAGTCTGTTTCTTTGGTTTAAGTGGAACTCGATTTTCAAATCTAGTAATTTTAATCGATTCAATAAGACTTTTGATCATTTTGTTTAACAAAAGCCCATTTTACTCATTACAAAGTTAACTAGTGACAACTAAAGAAAATTAAAATTCCAATTAGTTTTGCTTAAACGCTTGAAATAGTTGTCAAAATGTAGTTTAAAATAGTTTAAATTAGTTGTCAAAATAAGTATATTAGATATAATAATAAATAAAATATTCTATTATATTTACATGTTTCGATCCTGTATGACTTTGCGCCCCCCCAACGAAGCCTTCACGGCCCCCCGGTTGAGAAACGCTGCTCTAAAGTTTCTCTTTCCTCTCCACACAACCTGTACATTCTTTGTTCATCCTTTGTCCAGTATGAATTTTCTCTTTCCTCATTTCCGCACCTAAATCTCGCTATTATTTTCTTCTTATCTCCGTTCATTTTTGTTTTTAGGTACTCTGGTATCTGAGTTGTCGTCCAGGTCTTTACGTATTTGCTGTTATATCTTGAATATGTTAGGCTCTCGCTTCTTTCTTGTCCTTGGATATCTCTCATTCTATCTGTTATTTCCTGTGTCACCTTGTACTGCCGACTTCTTATAGATATCTCCCTTGTTGAGTACCCGTTATATTCAAATATTTTCTTCTTTTTACTTCCCATCTTAATTTAATCTTTCTTTGCCCCACTTTTCTTTCTATTTCTGCCCAGCATTGGTTTAGCAATTTTGAAATATCTCAGTTATCATAAGCATTTGTTAACAAAAATTTATTTAATAAAAACATTAAGGTGACCAATTATTTATGCTGAAAAAGGAGTACGTTAGGAACTTCAAAAGATCTGGTTATGAAATACCCGCCCAAATTCAAGATTACAGGATGCTTGTACCTAAGATTTTTTTAAATTTTTTGTAAAAATGTTCTTCGCACGTTTGGTCACCTCAAGTTATAGTTTTTTTAAAATTTTTTTATATGATGTCTGGCATTCCTTTTTCTTTTCCTTGCAAGCAGCAACGCAACATATTGTACCAGTCATTTTAACAATAATAATGTATCTTAAATCATTACAACACGCTAACGAGAAATTAAAACAAGTAAAAAATTCACAAACTTCAACGTTATTTTTATATTTATATATAAAGCTAAATCTTCACAAGTAGAAAACATATAGCCTACCGGTGACGTGTAGCCTCTCCATTTACCTCCACTACTACAAGTTATGAGAAACCTTATACTTTAGTAATCTTGTTATCAACCACATCACCTTAGAATGATTTCTCTCCAGAATGTAATAGTCTGTGTTTAATAAGATTTGATGACTCTGAAAATGCTTTATGACACTGATCACATTTGAATGGTTTTTCTCCAGAATGTATTCGTTTATGTTTAACGAGATCTGCTGACTGTGTAAATGCTTTATGACATTCATCACATTTGAATGGTTTCTCTCCAGAATGTATTCGTTTGTGAGTAATGAGATGCGATGATCCTGAAAATGCTTTATCACACTGATAACATTTGAATGGTTTCTCTCCGGAATGTATTCGTTTGTGAGTAATAAGATGTGATGACCTTGAACATGTTTTATCACACTGATCACATTTGAAAGGCTTTTCTCCAGAATGTACTCGTTTGTGAGTAATGAGACTTGAAGACACTGAAAATGCTTTATTACACTGATCACATTTGAATGGTTTCTCTCCAGAATGTACTCGTTTGTGAATAATGAGATGTGATGACCTTGCAAATACTTTATCACACTGATCACATTTGAAAGGTTTCTCTCCAGAATGTATTCGTTTGTGAGCTATGAGATTTGAAGACACTGAAAATGCTTTATCACACTGATCACATTTGAAAGGTTTTTCTCCAGAATGTACTCGTTCGTGAGTAACGAGATTTGAAGACAATGTAAATGCTTTATCACACAGATCACATTTGAATAATTTCGCAGCAGAATGTATTTTCATGTCTGTAATGAGACATGATGACTTTACAGTTGTAGAGTGCTGTTGTTTGTTAATGGACAATGGCTGCAATCTCTCATCTGATTCATTGGAAGATGTTTCTTTAGCTGCAAACAAATATGCTCTGATTATTGAGCCAAAAAATTCACTTATTTTCTAATATAATCTTTTGCTGCATGTGGCATATATGTATATGTTGTTCTGAGGATTCGTGGAGCGACAAAAAACAACTGACTTTCAAGAACATTTTTAGCCTCATAAACTATCGTTATAGAACAACAAAAATACGGATTTTAGATAAATAAATTTAAAACAAGAGATGTAAATAGTGTAACCAAGACAAGCAATAACTAAAAATCAGTATCGGCACTCCATCGGCTTCATACAAATCTACTGAAATGGGAGCAGCTCCATCAGCAAGCTACATGACCTTTAACTATGCCTGGCGCGTTATGGCGCTATCCATTAAGTGTAAAATTCTAGCCAATTAAGTCGCTAGAACTAGAATCGTATCAAGCCCTAGTCTTAGAGTTTGGAAGACGTCGATTTGGATTAAATCATTTATTGGATAAATTATAATCGCATATTGCTATGGCTCAGTTGCATAAAGCGTTAATAAGTTTGTCAATGTATTTATGCGTTTTTAGAAGCATTGTTAAGTATATAGTCAATTGTTTTTCATCACGACATTGTCAAATTAGTAGCTTACAGTTAACCATGTTTCTAGCTACATTGTCAAGTTAAAACTACGTTGCATAAACCATTATTGACTTACTATGGACTCGTAAAGTTTTGTGTTCTGTTCATATTTTTTATGCCTTATACTGTCTGACTATACTTCAACTGTTACCCGTAGCTATATTGTAAAGCTGCTGCAGGCGTACAAAAACTTTAAATTTAGTACTAATTTTATCATTATTCGTAAAAAAAGAACAGCGTGTAGTTAACATAGGCCTTCTGACCGTTACTCTGTTTACCGTTTGGTTAGGACCAGGGGGTGTTAATAGATAGGGAAAATTAACAACGTGAGTGACAAAGAAAGGTGTATCGGACCTCTATAAATCGGGCGGCGCAGAAGTTTAATTTTAATCTTGTCATTTTAAAAATGATTATAACTTTAAATTTCGTTCAAAGGTTCGTAACGGTTCAGTTGTGATATTTTTAAAATATTGTTTTGAAAGTGTTATAAAACTTATTTGTGTGTAGACCAATAATGGTACTACTTGGACGTACAAAATAAGGCTGTTGTATGCCAGAATGCAACAACATGCATTTTCATAATGTTACTGATGGTGACTATATTAATAAACATTTTTTTGTATGCCCAGAATCGAGCTACGTGTCTCGACATAATGCTGCTCTCCGCGTGCTCTACTACCATCTTAGACATGCCTATGTTATTGACCAAATACAGGTTATACCGTACGTCCCTTCTGACAGAATCGGTGGTGGAAAATTCCAAATGCCGAATTTATTGGAATTACTCCTTCCCCACCTCAAGGTTACTGACAGCCACTAAACCGGACATAACCCTCCTGGATATCGAGACCAAACAGATGTTTGAGGTCGAATTCTCAAGTCCAGCTGAGAAGAATATCTCTCTCAAGGAGTAGGAAAAGAGGTCCAAGTATATGGATCTCTTGTCCGAACTTAGAAAGCTGTATCCAGGGTATAAAGTTAAGCTTGTAGTCCTGATAGTTGGTGTTTTGGGTGGTATGAAAGCCTCCTATCGAAGGGAAATTGAGTCCATTCCCGCCTGCAGATCTTCGGCCAACTCTCTGATCTGCAAGATGCAGAAAGCAGTGCTGCTCGGGTCACTCCGCATTGTGCGGGCACTGGATCTAGCGTAATTTCCGCGGCTGCATATCGCCAGGGTTTGGGATGCAGTCGTGTGTATTTAGCTCCACTAGTCTCTAGTATGACGCGGCTCAAAAGGTTGCTGAAGTTTGAGATTAGTGGACGCTTGTCAAGACCTGACAAACCCCATAATAATAACGCTAGTATGACGCGGCTCAAAAGGTTGCTGAAGTTTGAGATTAGTGGACGCTTGTCAAGACCTGACAAACCCCATAATAATAATAATAATAATAATAATAGTGGTGGAAAATTCGAGATGTCGTATTTAATGGAATTATGCATTTTCTACCACCAAGCTTCTCTCAGCCAATAAACCGGATATGGTCCTGCTGGATTTCGAGACAAAAGACATTTTTGTCATCGAATTATCCTCTCCAGCTGAGAAAAATATCACTCTCAAAGAGGACGAGAAGAGAACCAAGTACCTGGACCTCTTGTCCGAGCTAAGAAAAATGTACGCGGGTTATTCAGGTAAATGTACTCGTCTGCAGACCATCTGCTACCTCTCTGGTCTGCAGATTGCAAAAAGCAGTGCTGCTCGGATCGCTTCGCATTGTGCGAATGCTGGATTTGGTGTGAGCCCATCGGTCGCATATCGCCAGAGTTTGGGATGCGATCGATTGCTGGGAAAAAGCTCTCTCGACCTTCCCGTGGAGGTAAGAGGAGAGCGTGTTGTCTGTGCCGAACACGTTGCGGGCAAACCTGGACGTTACTGGCGAGACTACAACCCCCCCTTCTATATAATAATAATATTTATTGATCCAGTAGATTACATACAAGTAATATTGGATAAGTCATTTTATAAATTGTCAATTAGTCATAGCATTTTTAAAGTCAAGATTAAAAAAAAATTAATAAATAATAAATATAAAATTATAAATATACAGGTAACAAATTACAATATTTATGGTCGTCAATATACAAATTAAGTAAATAAGTAATTAATTAATTAAATTAGTCAGTATAAATATTAAATCTGTTTATTTATTGTTGATGCATAAGATACTCATTTAGATTATAAAAACACTCACTAATTAAAAATTTAACTATCCTTTTCTTAAATATCGGCAAGCTCGTACTAATTTTTATGTGAGCAGGTAGTTTGTTATAAATTTTTTTCATTACTATGTTTGGATTTTGTGCCGTTTTTGCAAATTTTACTGTTTGTATTGCTAAGTTGCTGTTGTATCTAGTATTATATGTATGTATATCTGATCGCTTTTCCATTCTGAACAATGTCGCTAAATGGTAGTGATTTTGTTAAAACAGATTTTTGAGTGTCATATTGAGTCAGTGGGTTATTGGACAAAAACTCCGTAAGTATCCTTTGAGTTCCGTATTTTTGTCTTATGCTGAGTGTGGCTGAGCGCCTATAGGGACTGGAACGAACCCCAGGTAAATCGCCCCCAGATAGGTGGCTGGTATTTATTTTTTATAAAGAACTCAATAATGTTATTAATTTGTATAATTTATTTAAATTTATTCAATTAAGTATAATTTTTATGCATGCGTTTGCGATTTCCTACATGTCATCATATAATATCAGGATACATCGCATAAATTGTTACATATTGATTTGAAATTCCCGCCACGCACGTAAAAATGCAGTTTAGTACAGCCCGACGCTACCCTGTCGCTCGCGCTCGGGTTGCCAATTTTTAACACGGGACTAACACCTCTATTACTGTACTCTCTGGTTAGGACCCTTCAGAAGTAATGGCGTAAAAAATATAATATATTCACAATTTTCAGAAACCTAAAAACTGAAGCTTTACCTATAAACTGAATTTCTCCCCGATATTACTTTGAAGTACAAAGCTGTATGTAAAGTTAAGGTACTAAGTTTCGTGTTTTTCTTAATCACAAAGTTGTATGTTCATTTTTCAAATTGTTAAAATGGTATTATGCAATTTTTTTTTTCAAAATAATGCGTTAATGACAATACCATATCAATATATAATTATTTAAAAAATTTGTTCCTTGTATTGTAACCTTATATTGGTTTTTTCATGTCAAAATTTTTGAAGCTTGTTTTCTCAAATGTAATACACTTCGACATACAACCTTATTATTTTCAGCCGACGATATGTATATACTTTGTAGCGTTTGTAATAATATCAATTAACTGACAACATATTCACAATGTTATAAAAATGTGTATGTATCATATCAAATATTTGGCAATGTTATTAAGTGACGACGTGATTAGCAGACTATATGGTTAACAACGCATTATACAACTAGGCCTATAACTAGCCAACTATTAGGCATTGTTTCTGTTAATTTATTATTGTCTAAATATGACTTTGAAAGTTACTCTTCCAAGGTTGAATATAGACAAGTGATACAAATAGTGCAACTAGTGCACTATTAGCCATTATACTCGCATGTAATCCTGAAAATAGAAGTTGGGAATATCCATATTGGAATCCAACAACTGAGGGATATAGAGCACAAGAGGTATAAATACAGTTTACATTAAAATAGAATAAAGTGTGGAAGTGGCAATAATGGGTTTGTTCTTCATATTTCTACATATTCTTCTACAAATTAGCAGATAATAACTTTATAAAACTATCGATACCATTGAAATAGAATTAGATTGCTTGTAGAATTTCCATCTTACTGAAGTTTTAATTCAGTATTCTGGTAAGTGCATTTATGTCACTTATACCATTTGTGCTCTAGACCAGGGCTTCTTAAAGTGGTGGGCCGCGGCCCCCTAGGGGGTCGTGGCCTTCCCACAAGGGGGCCGCGAATGTAACACTTGTTCATTGTTTTATTATTTAAAAAGGATAAGTAGCTTTAACTTTAATGTTTAACGAAAATTTTATTCTTTTTTGTACATAGATTACACAACCGAACAGACATTTTGATGCCAGCGAGTTTTTAACTGTCTCTAGGTAATTTTTGGGCACATAATCCAAAATAATCGTCAGATTTGGTCTATCAAATCTAGTTTTTGAGATACGCTATATTGGCCTCTTTTACAATAAAATATCTTATTTCTTAACTTGTGTATTTTTCACGTTATTACTGTTACTATTTGCTCCAACTGCCAGTTACAAACACAAAGAAGACAAAGTAAGGTATTTATTTCACAAAGTAGATAAATATACATTCATCACTTATCACTTAAAAATGGTCTTTTGTACGACTTTCTAGCATGGAGTTTACCAGAACAGTCTTTCTGAAGACTACAACAGTAGTAGGCCATCATGTGGCTATCTTATCTTCCTTAATATCTATCTTTCATAGTTTTATGTCCTGATAGAATCTTTCCCCTGGTGCTTTACTAAAATCATCTAGGTTTTCTGGTACGTGGTCATAATACAACCGAGAATATTAAAGTTGGAAAGTATATTTTCCACTAATTCTCTGCCTTATGATTTCCAAGAAAATTTTGTACTACTTGAATAAATGAACACCAAGAATTAAATTCAATCTCGTTCATTGATGCGGTTGGATTGGATTGTGGATCTTCAGTAGGTTACCTTATCTGAGGACCATCAAATATTCTGGCTTTTAGTTTTTCAGAGTTAATCCCAGGAAATTTACGTCTCAAGTAAGCCCAAACTTGATATGCAAGGGTGGAAATATAATTTTCTCTCTCGCAACCAAAGATTCGTTGAGAACGTTTTGTTTTTCTTGAATTATGACATTTCTTAATGGAAATCACCCAATTTCTGTTAACCCAGTGCTGATCCGTAGCTCTGCTGTCCCAAAGACATAAAAAACAAGGATATTTTGTATATCCACTTTGCTGTCAAAGGAGGAAGTTTACCGTTTTTAGATAAAAAACTAAAATCAATTAGTCTGTATCTCAAAAACTAGAGCTGCTACGAAAAAGAGTCAGGTATTTTTGGAATCAGCACATCAAAAATATCCAAAATCAGTTCTTACTTTTCCGGCACCAATATAAAAAAAAATTATTTTGTTGGACAGTGTTATTGAATGATCTGAGCGTAAAAAAATATATGTATAAATGAAACAAAGAAATATTTTTTTAACCAACATGGGTTCCAAAAAATTAATTTAGGGGGGCCGTGGGTTATCGATTTGAGCTGCAGGGGAGCCGCGACATCAAAAAGTTTAAGAAGCACTGCTCTAGACCCCTCAACTAATACAATAATATTAAATTATTAACTGACCTGCATCTTGTCCAGCCGCACTCTCTTCATATTCACCGTCATATTCACATTCTGACTTGATGTTAATCTCCTCAGTGATGATAATATTAGTGTTGTAGTTATACTGAGACATGCCGGTAGGTAATACGCAATATTTCTCCCGCGTATCACGACCCTCTGAAAGATAAATACACATAGTTACTGTTACTTTGTCTGTTTTCACTGTAATTACTGGTGAATATGGGAGGGTAATAAAATATTTCCTATAGGTGTGACGACAACTTGGATAAATGGAAAACTTTTAAAATCTCGCCTTAGGGACAGTAAACGCAAAAATCAAAGAAGAGACGTTATAGCGACGTTCTTTCGTCGGATAAAAGATGTGTTAGGCTGGTAAAAAAGTATACAGAGTAGATTTGTATGTTGCTCCTATGCCACGTTTTTTTTATTTTGGAGTCATTAGAAGAGGGTAAATCCTTTACGTACATGTCTCCCAACTTAATTGCACGGCAGCCCAAAGACATGCGTGCCAGTGGCGTTGTTCAAATAAGAAAGATGGTCGTGGAAGCTGAAATTGAAGCCAGTTTGTGCAGAAAATGGAATCGCAAGATGTCATTGAATGCAGGAAACTCGAATCTCGTAACGGAAAGCCTGCAGTTATGATGGTAGTGCATAGGCGCCCGCAAGGGGGGCAAGATGAATCAGATGCCCCCCCCCTGGATTTCGGAACCAAATACCAATTCGTATCTTAGAAAAGAAATTACATTATTTAAATATAAAATTCATTAAAAAAAAATTGATGTGAAGTGTGAATTATCACACATTTCAGGGTTTCGCAGGTATTTAGTAACTGAATGATGATTATTTGGGATGCCAAAACAAATTTTATGTCAAAATATTTTTTTATGATTTTTAATTCGAATGCCTAATACCATTATTTAAGTTTCTAAATATGTGCAGTATTTTTTTATATACACTTAGGGTTCATTAAGATTTTGAAAATTGTGCCTACGGCTTCCATTGGTTGCTTAAATCATAAGCCCCGTCCTCTGATTTCGCATACATTCAAACAAAGAATTAAATTATAATTTCAACACTTCCCACTGGTTATTTAATTTACGCTTTTGAAAATTAAATGCAACATTTCCCAAAACATGACTAGAATTTAGACAAATTAATTTAAACAAAATAAAAATGCAAAAAAAAAACAAAAAATTTAAATTGACAGAAATCGAACTGTAGTTTGCAAATTACTAAGTGATGACACTACGCACTACGTTACGGGCGCTTACTTAGTTACTGTGTTACATAACGAATTAAATATTTAACATATTTTAGTTAAAAACACAAAAAATGCATTATTTTCTGAAAACATAATTCGATCAAAAATACCTGGTGTACTATTTCGGTTCACACCAATGTACATTACTTAAAATTTTTTCAGATTTTTAGTTTAAACCATCTGGGCTACAGGGTGTGGGACAAATTTTTTTTTTGCACAATTTTAGCAAAATGCGCGTCAAAATAATTTGTTTTGCAAAAATTAAATTTTGATCGTTAATCCACGTATGAAGGGCTTTCATTTGATACCCTACTCAGAATTTAAAAAAAAAATATTTTGTTTTTCGATGAGCACATATTTGTTTATATTTTTAGAGGGATATGTTTTTTAGATGTTTTAGTATTTTTCCTATGTGCGGGTCAAAGAGTTGTATAAGCATGCCAAATTTCAACTCTTTAGGTTTAGCCGTTTGGCTACAATTTTTACCGAACAGACAGACAGACAGACGACAAAACAGTATAAGGGTTTTTTGGTTATACCTACAAAACCCTAAAAACGATTGTTTATTATTATATTTTTGCTTTAGCAACTTTGGCTATTAGCCAGGATAGTTCTTATTTACTAAATCGATGATTTTTAACTATAGAGAACACATATTTAACTAGAATATAAATGTTTATCCTCAGCGGGGATCGTTCCCAGACCTGCCACGTGGAAAGCATTGTTCGAATATGATATCTATATCTATGTTTTGGTCTTGCCCCTCTCTAGAATAATTTCTGCGGGCGCCTATGTGGTAGTGTCATTTGCTAGTATAAGGTGCTCGTCTTTGGTCAATGTTTGTAAAGTTCGCATGTTCCGTCCAAAACCGACGCAATACTACACGTGCCAGCGCTATGGACATCGTTCCAGCCATTGTGGTAAACAGCCCATCTGTAAGATATATAGAGTCCGTGACTCGAAGTGTTACCAACTTAACACTGTTGCAGCTGCTAGACAGCTGATGACATCGTACTCATATTTTTTCAAGCGTTAGTCTATCAAGTTTTTTACAAGCCTACGGAAGAATATCGTTCTACGTCGTAATTGAAAAGAAATAATTCCAAATGGAATTCAAACGTAATAGTGTGATCAGATGCCAGACAGCTGATGAAATCGTACTAGTATTTTTTCAAGCGTTAGTCTATCAAGTTGTTTACAAGCCTACGGAAGAATATCGTTGTACGTGGTAATTGAAAAGAAATAATTCCAAATGGAATTCAAACGTAATAGTGTGATTGCCTTGTATTTGGCGGGAAAATCGCAAGTACCTATTGTTCGTGAGCTCCAGCATTTACGTGTGGGCGATATGTTTTTGTAACGAACCATTAAAGGTTACAATGATACTGGTAGCATTGCAAAACGCCATGAAGGCGGTTATAGAAAAACAGCAACGTCACCTGAAATGGTTCGAAATGTGTAGACTCGAATTCAAGGAAATCCACATCAGAGCGCAACAAAATTGGCTACAAATCTGAACGTGCCCTACTCAAGCATATGGCGCATACTGAAAAATCAACTTAAATTGAAGCCTTACAAGATACAAGAAGTACAGCATTTAACACGGGTACAAGAGTGCTCGATACAGCAATTCAAAACGCCAGAAAAGAAGTAATGAAATACCACATCGGGTAATGGAAAATGAAGTAGATTAACATCTTATAACTATGCTACGCGAACGGTTAAACTCTAATCTCTAGAAATGAAAAAATCTACAAGGTAACCTACACATCTTTAGCAAATGGCTTAGCAGAATAAATATGAAGATCAGCTACGAGAAATCAAAAAGTATGATCAGTGCAAAACTGGAAAAACATCTTACTACATTAAACGGAAAACCACCCAACAGGTTGAGCAGTTTAAGTATCTGGGATATTTTTTTTATTCAGACAGAAAAATAGACAGGGAAATAACGGAACAAGTTATGGCTGCTGGTAAGCTGTGTAATAGCATCAAGACCTCCTTTCTAGGGAAAAAGGAAATTCCGACAGAGGATAAAGTCCAGGTCTTTAAGAAAGTAGCCATTCCAATACTTACATATGGGTCAGAAGTTTGGACAACAGAGAAATTTATAAGCAGAATGAGAAGCAGAGAAATTAGGTTCCTACGGAAGATCAAGGGGAAGGCAAAACTGGACTGAATAAGAAACACAGAGTATAGAGAAGAACTAGGAACAAAATCAGTAGAAGAAGTGATAGAAGAAGGCCAATTGAGATGGTTTGGTCATATACAAAGGATGGATGAAGACAGAGACACAAAAAAGGTTTATGAAGCCAGGGTATCTAAAAGAAGACGCCGAGGAAGACCTAGGAAGGAATAGAATGATGAAATAAGAGCAGGAAAAGCTAAGAGCTAAGAAATGCTGTAGAGAGAAGATATACGGAATGGAAAAAAAATGTGGAGACGTTCCCCCGTGAAAAAAAAAAACAAATACAAATACCATTCAAACTCACACAAAAGCCGACACCAGCAATGGTAAAAGGGCTCAACGATTAAGTAAACGAAAAGCAGTTCATTTTCAGCGATCAAAAGCCCTGAAAGCATTGCACGCAAGCGGCGCCCTCGAAAATTTTATATATTCTAATGAAAAAAATTTTTAATGTTCAACAAGACGTAAACAAACAAATTGATTGCGTGTGGTGGCAAGTCCAGTGACAATTTTGACAACCAAGTTTCTATATGTAAACAAGCGTCTGCTTCTGTGGTTTGAGCTGCTGTAACTGCAAATGGTTGCCCTCCGCTCGTTTTTATCGACCAGGGCGTTAAGGTGAACCAGCAAGTGTACCAACAAAAGGTGTTAAATGATGCGTTGATCCCTTGGGCACACAAACAATTCGGTGCCAACCGCTGGACATGCCAACAGGACTCGGCACCGCCCCGTAAAGCTCGTTTGACACAACAATTTTTACAAAATCACGTTCCACATTTCATTTCTTCGCAACAATGGCCTCCATACTCGACATAGTTGAATCGGATGAACTTCTCCATAGGATCCATTTTGGAGACTAAGGTATCAACAAAAAAAATATGAAAATGTAGAAATATTGAAGTCACCACTTCGTCAGGAATGGCAACAAATTCCACAGACTCATATTCGTGCAGGGTGAAATGACTTCATCGGAAGACTTGATGCCATCAGCCTCGCCAGAGGTAGCCATATCGAACAGCGACACATTTATCAAGCAATTTAATGTATTTTCAACAATGTTTTTAAATATTTAAAAAAAGATTCATAATTGACAAAACTAGAGCATTTTTACTTGGCAACACTTCTAGTGATGGACCTTGTATAAATCATACATACCAGTCAATACATTGTTAACATTTAAATGTGTAGCTAAATGAGGTTTCATGTCAATCCTTTGTTTCAAAGTTTCAATTGTTGAAATATCAGAATTTATGTCCACTGGTTGGTTTTCATACTTAATTTTTGTGTAATCAGCAGAATACCCATCTATCAGTTTGTTTTGTTGTTTTTCAATATACATTTCTTCATCCATTTTCTCTTGTTTAATATATACTGTCTCTATATTGTTGCATATTGAAGTATTATCTTCTTGATTTAAAGTAACAATTTCACTTTTAACAATAAATTCATTTTTACAAATAGGACTATTTATATTATTTCCATGTATGTCATAATATTTGTTTCTAGACATAATTTTATCGACCATTTCAGTTGGTTCAGTTTTTATATATACTTCATTCAAAAAATGATTATTGATATTAATATTATCATTCACTATATGTTGTTTTTCTTGTGGTAGTTGATAAATTGTAAATTTTAAACCTATATTTTCAGATTCCACAATATTATAGATATATATATATTTTTTTGTACAATTCTGATTCAATTTTAGTCTAAATCGTTCAAAACTGTTAAAAATTTATTTATACTTCGTTTAAAGTTATTATCTAACGTGCCGTTCCAATTCATAAACCGTTCCGTGCCAGAACTTGGAATCGTTAAATAGATCAGTCTTATCACGTGATTAGTATAACGTCTTTTTCGGCGTGGAGAAAAACAAATGAGTGTATGTCAAAAGTGCTAAAGATAAGAAAGTAATGTTTCCAACTTCCAAATAATCAAAAAAATATGTGAAAAATAGAAGCCGTGATTATAGGGATTTGCAGCTAAGCACCCTACCATCTAGTGAGCGTTTCATGCACTTGTATGCGACAGATAACATTTCTTTTTGTCTATTGGTTTTGTATGAAGTTTGTTTTTAAAGTTTTATTATAATCATTGAAAAATATATAATATATATTGTTGTGTGCCTATGTGCAATTCATTGAAAAGAAGTAACCCGGAAATATCGTTTCATTCGTTTCCACCAATATGAGACACCGTACGGTTCTAAACAAAATTGGGAAAGCAAGAGGTTAGGAATCGACGCGATGTTTAGATAAACATTTTAAAAATTGGAAAAAAAGTGAGCCCTTACATGAAAGTTTGCTCATTACATTTTAATGATAGTGACTACAAAAAATATTTTCAATTTTGTATTTATTATCGCATATCTTGAAAATTCCTGTTATTGTGTGTGGGTTTGATTATAATGCACAAATCTGTAGAAATCTTTATGAACTCTCTGTTTTTCTCAGTGACCCCACACAATATTATATGCCCAGCATTGTAGATTTCTACCCCTTCGTAAACAACACGGGAATTATTATTTAAACCCACAATATAATTAAAATAATCGACAATGGAAAACTGTGCCGCCATAACTTAAAACCAGATTACAAAATGTAGTATTTAAGATGTTTACAAGTAATGTCACTTTAAAAAAATGTCCTCACAGTAGGTGTGTATACTTACTTGATTATAAAATTTTAAAACAAAATCAGAAAATCGCATACAATTATTTATTTTTTGTCGTTTTTTGATACACTTTTCGCTATTATTTACTAGTAAATGTCAAGTGGTATCTGTTTAAGAATAGTTTCAAAAATATCCGCGTGGCGCTACGATCTTAAAATTTTCCCCCTATAGGTAATCCCTTTTAAGATTGCAGCGCTAAAGTGGTTAAATCGAAACTAACCAAATAGCCAATAACAACTTTTTGACATATGGACAATAGGTTGTAAACTGACATTTAGAAAGGATTTATTAATATTTATGTCTTGATTTATATTTTCTTAATAAATATCTCACTTATGCCAAACAGATACAAAATCTAAAAATCCAAACATAAATAACACGTGTGTCAGAACAATAACAAACTTGTGTATTTGGTTAGTTCAATATAATTTCGCCAGATAGAGTCTCTCTTATGACCATTTGCCTATTGGCATCTGACACTACCGATAGAGGCGCTACTGTATTCACATCATGGCTGAATTTGGTAGGATA
Source organism: Liopterus haemorrhoidalis (assembly GCA_963971575.1). NCBI lineage: Eukaryota > Metazoa > Arthropoda > Insecta > Coleoptera > Dytiscidae > Liopterus > Liopterus haemorrhoidalis. Next base: position 14,213,319 of record OZ020626.1, on the reverse strand, counting down.
TTTTTGACAGGTTCAATGGTATCTTCATGTGATATTTATTGAAACACACGGGAACACACTCTAAAATGGTCTTTAACTGTCTTTCCACTTCTAAGAACATATTCCCATGCTTGTCACAAACTCGACTATCCTACAACCTTTAGTTTCTCAAAATCTTACTAGAGGCGCTTCAGTTATTGTCAGTTGACAATTGGATAACATTTCTAAAATCCGTAAATTAATTTAATTTATTCATGTAATATTTAAATCATTTTGAAGTATTTTGTAAACAATTTAATAAAGAACATTAATTAGAAAGTAAATTACATCAATATATATGGTTTTTATATATATAATATTAATTTAGACCTAATCATTATAAATTTAGAACTACTAATAAAAATTTTATATGTCATGTATTTATTAACCTTTAATAAACATACGTATTTTAAATAATTAATGTAAGTAGGTATAGGCAAATGATCATAAGAGAGACTATCTGGCAGAAGTATGTTGAACTAACCAAATAGACAAGTCTGTAATTGTTCTGACACACGTGTTATATTTGTTTGGATTTTTAGCTTTTGTATCTGTTTGGCATAAATGTAATATTTATTAAGAAAACACAAATCAAGACAAAAATATCAATAAATTCTTTCTGTCAAATGTCAGATTACAACGTATTGTCCATATGTGAAAAAGTTGTTATGGTCTATTTGGTTAGTTTTGATTTTGCCACATTGGCGCTGCAATCTTAAAAGGGGTTACCTATAAAAATATATTGAAATGTTATAAATGACATTTAAACTATTTATTATTCATAAATGTTGGCAGTGATGGGCGCGTAAGTTACATGATGTAAGTTACCTCATTGTTGACACGTAAACAATGATGTAAAGTAAACACAAAAACTCTTGTAAACAATGTAAACAACGTAAACAATGTAAACAATGATTTAGACATGCGCACTTGTTTTGAATTACAGAACCTCATTATCAATACATTTTTATAAATAATAAAATTTTAATGAAAAAGTAAGTATATAAAATTAGGAGAAGCCAATATATGTACATATTAATAAAAATCGAATTTGCATCATTATACAGGTGTTACATACAAATTAGTAAATATGAATATGAAAAATAAAAAACTATTTTCTTTAAAAAATTCAGTCTAATAATTTTATTAACAAAATACATTAAATTTCACCTTAAAGAAAATCAGCCTATATTTTTTAATAACGAAAAGATTCATTGCAAATTTTGCATAACGCCCTATATTTTCTTTCATTTTCTTTAATTAAAACAAAACCTAGTTCGTCAGAACTATTCCTTCGGTTTCTTCCCACCATTTTTTTAATAATTTTATTGTTTTGAACTGAATATACTTCATTAACTACGTTCATTAACTCTCTATTATTCGTATTAAATAACTAAAACTAACCTCATTATTTGACAGTTTACAAAGTTTACATTGTTTACATTGTTGACAAGTTTACCAATTGTTTACATAAGTTTACACGTAAACGTAAACAATTAAAGTTTACGTGTAAACGCCCATCACTGAATGTTGGTTTTGACTACAGGGGGAAACTTTTTTAAAAATTTTCTGTATTCCAGATTATTTTTTCCAGGTTTTTCAAAACCGTTGCTTACAATGAATCTTGATATAAGGTGGTCAGATGTGATAAAAAATGAGGAACTCAGGGAACAAGAGCTCATTATGCAAACTATCAAAAGCAAGAAATGACGGTGCATTCGGCACACACTGAGAAAACCATTGTCCGATGTAACACTACAAGGCCTGGACTGTGATATCAGAACGAGAAAATACGTGCTGGGCACAGTGAAAAAGGTTTTCTTGCTGCGACTTAAAATATTTGTAGTGCTGCTGTGGCCGGATTCAAATGGGAAGACATAAGAAAAGTTTAAGTTAACTAAATTAATTTTAGTAATCAAATAATAAATGACAGTGCAATAAACTAGTGAAAAAGATATAGGTCTGATGATCCTGATAACCAAACAGCATTCTCTGTACGTTCAGTCGCATCTAAAGTTAATGTTACAAACAAACTGCAATATTAAAGTTTAAACGCAATACAAACAATACGAGGTACAAACAACTACATGCAAATAATAAACAGTTACTCGTATCACGAGTTCAGATTTTGTCCGCTTGGTGTCACTTCATAACGCTGTTGAGCCCAATAGGGAAAAACTGCTAAGCGATATGACATCTGGTGGGATTTTAGGAACTACAGAAATATATTGCGTTCGAAGGTGAGTTTGCAGTACAGGGCATATGGAGTAGTTCTTTTTCATACTCTCTAATGGGTTTAGAGAATGACGCTATCCTTTTCTTGCTAGTCGACGTTGCCAGCTCTAAAACGCGCTGATCTGTGAAGACGCAGTATTCTACAAATGGCCATTTGTTTTTGTTGAGTGTTATTTTGAGTTTTATAAGAGTTAATTTTTGTAAATAATACGAGTTTTTCATATTATTATAATTGACACTTTTACAACATTTGGCAACACCGCTCCCATTTGCCATAAGAACTATTGGTGACTCAAATTAACGCGTATCCCTCTAGCGGCAAAAAAGCGAACACTTCGAAAAAGGTTACTGTCATTGTTTACGTATAATTCACCATGTGTTTTATTGTTTCTGTCCATTCTCACTCCATTTTTACAGCGAATAAAGTGATAAATTTAAGAAAAAAAGATTAAATACTCCTTGTTGTGTGTATGGTAGTCAATCACAGGAAGAACATCTTCGAATATTAGATTGAAATATTATCAGTGATTCTAAAATTTTGTTTCTATTAAAGGGAATTTATACTGTTCAGATGATTTTAAACAAGTTTTTAACGTTGAATTTTTCATTTTCCCTGTCTCACATGTGCAAGAAAATCGTTTAATGTTGTGTAAATTATTGTTAATATAATTAAAACCCCTTGTTATTTCATGGGAGTGTTCCATAACTGTGTTAGTTTGCAAATATTTGACAGTTTTCTTGTGTAGAATAAATTACAAGTTCTCTTTCTATAAAATTTCTTGAGATATGTGTAGATATTAAGTATTCAAATAAATGTTTTAAGTTCAAAGTATAACATTTTATTTTCTCTGTGAGTATAAGCCGGCACCAACATACAATATATAACCTCTGAAAATATTCATTTACAAGCAGCAAATTTTATCATAAAATGGATTCACATATATTTATACACTTTTTTAATACTCGGTTATAATTTAAATATACTGTATACAGCAAGAAAACGTAAATTAGACCAAAAATTGATTATAAACCAATACTGTTTACATACGTTGACAGATGACTATCCTTTTTCGTGTCAAAAGTTCACAAGGCGATAGTGGCGCCGTTTCGGTAATTATAGTCGCGAATACTGCAAACTCACCTTCGAACGCACTATAGACATTCTATCGCGCTTTTTTATATAAAAAATGTTTGCATAAAAATATAATTGCATAAAAACAAGTATTAATATTGTAGCAATATTACAAAAACCACCAGTAAACATTAAAATTCACGTTGTTTATATGTAACGAATGTCTATTTTGAAGGTTCCAAGTGTACCACAATAGCGCTGCGATCTTAAAATACTTCCCCTATATGTAACAAAGCACAATGTACAACGTACGGTCTAGCCCAGGGAACCCATTCCAGAATCTGACACAGCTAGTGTCCCATGTAGTTTGTGTTTCCAATTCTTTAGTTTCAAATTATGGTGCAATGATGCCATTTTATCCCATAAAATTGTAGTATGATGTAAAGAAAAAGAATTGTTTACCCTATGATTTTGTACAAGATGTTCCGCGCAGTAATTCGCACGGAGTGCTGTATACTGAAATTAATAAAGTGAGTGTTTGATCACTTTGATTATTTGGACATTGGAGATATTTGTTTCAGTAATAAATATGAATGATACAAAAGATAGTGATATTATTAAACAAGAGATTAGTATTAAAACAGAATATAAAGATACTGAAGAACATGAATTGAAGACTGAACTAGAGCAAATATCTGAATGGGAGAGTGGTTAGTAAGGAACATATCTTGCAATTAGTTTACATTTCATTACAATCTGTTTATTGCAGGAATCAAAGAGGAAGTTGCAGAGAGTTCAGCCTTCACAATCACTGGTTAGAAGAGTTAGTTTAATTGATGTCTAGTTCAAACTTTTTTTAACAATCTGTATCGAATAATATCGAATTTTTGTTTAACCATTGGAGTTTTTGTTGGCTCTAATGTTAAGAACAAGACAGGATTTAGTTCGGATGACCTTTGAAGCTTAATTTAATCTGTTCAGGTTCTTTTACTAACCATTAGGCGTTTTCACAAACCCTATCTGATACATATATGATGTCATTGATTTAATCTGATAGCTACGAACCTGTTCGCAAACTTTTTCTTTAATCAGATACAAAACTATCTACGTTCGCAAACCTACAATAACTATCTGATAAACGCGATCGGATAGCAATATTTCAATCCTACAAAATAGTAGGATTCATTTCAGATTAAATAACCTAAAAAATTGTTTGATGTGTATGTCATTTTGGGTTTTTGACTTTAATCTAAAAAATTTTACCGATTATAACTATTGGACACGCTCTTTTTTTCAATGATGATGGTTATGATGATACTGACGAAAATAATATGGTAATGCTACTAAACCGCAAAGATAAAAAAAAAAGATTTACAGTGGAAAACTATGAAAATATTATTTATCGTTATTCGTTAAGATCTTACAAATCGTCAAGTTTAAATAACGAAATAAAGTCGTAAGTGCTGCCATCTAGACAATAGAACACTAAACTCTAAACAATCCTGTCCGCAAAGGTCCGTTAAGAAGTTATTTGGATCAAGCGATTAATATTCGTTCGCAAACTGACTTTATCTGATAAACAGTAATCTGATAAATTCTATCCAATTGAATTTCGTGACTTCATTTATTTATCGGATACGCGATAGGATTGAGGTTTGCGAAAAAGTCTATTTACTATCATAACATATGTTATCTAATGACCGGTAAGGACTGGAGGTAATCTATATAAATAATTTAAAAAAGGAAGCCAAGAGCAAACCGACCTATCGGTTTGAGGTCTCTTGATATGTTGACGTATCTTGGGTTTGACATACTTGACATGGCTAGTACATTTTTGTGTGCCTTTTCACCGAGGACATTGTCATGTCCAATAATAAAACTCACATTGAACAGATAAATACTACACTGCCTGTTGAATACCAACATGAATTACAGATGATGTTGGTTCCAAGATTTGAAGATACTTTACTGACGGATCAAAATCTGGTAGAAGGGTTGGATATGCGCTGGTTGTTTCGAATCCATGTCTGCAGTTTCAGTACTGTTTGCATTCAATATCGAGTATATACACTGCTAAGCTGTACGCTATATTCAAGGCCCTGTGTTTTGTTACGTCATAGCAATGTCTTCCAAGTGTCATCGTGACGGTCTCGCTGAGCATTCTAGACAGTATTCAAAATCCAAATCCAGTGCATCCTAAACTCTGTCTTAATCTTGACGTTACAGCCCATAAAACTTCGGCCGGTTATGGCTTGCAGGCCGTATGTTGAATTGGTATAAGGTTTTTTTAACCATACCTATGAAATCCTTAAGAGAAAGAAATATTTCTTTATTTTGTTTTCTAAAATATTTTTAGAAACAATAATTTTTCAAGTCAACATTGTTCCTGATCGAGTCAATATTTCTTCTGATCAAGTCAATATTTTTTTCCACTCAAGTCATTAGTTTTTTCTGATCAAGTTAATACTTTTTTCTAATCAAACCATATGTTTTATCATCAAATCATTATTTTTAACTAATCGAAATAATTATTTTCTTATGGTTTAAAAATAATAATTTAAAACTGGTCACATACTATTGATCAAAGTCACAAATTTTTCTACTTGTGGCAGCCGCTCCCAGCCTAAGTAAGGTAGGGTGGCCAGACAGTCACACAAATGGTCTTCGCACCGGCGACTACGAAGGACCACCAGCAGAAAGCTGGAATATATAATTTTAAAAACGAGATGTGACACGGAGACGCACCGAGTTGAGCACATGGAGAAGACACCGACGACATAGAGAGAAGGAAAGGGAATATAAACTCTTCTGCTCCTAGGGGCTGCTCTAGGAGACTAACACAAGGGAAATGGTAGCTCTAGCTGAGGTGTAAACGGGTAAAATCCTAGGCCCACAAGTAATGGCTATGGAGGGACCAAACCTAGAAAATCCCACGATGTCTCTGAAAATCCTAGCCAAGTGACAAACAATGCGGAAAACGTTGCTCAACACGATAGATGTATCACATAAATTAAATACAGTACTACAAAAATAATAATATTATAAAAAACTGATAATTATAACAAAATTATTAATATAAAATACAAAAAATACAGATGTTAAATTTAAATTCAAATAAAACAGCACACGTGATCAAGAGATCAGCGTGTGCGAACCAAAATGTACAAGTTACGCGCTGATGCGATAACTTACAGAATAGAATTATATATTACAAAAATATTAAATAAACAATGAAATCGAATGTATGTAAAATTGGAACAAACTTACGTCATAGATACATAGAATATTTATTCCCAACTTTACATCTGTGGCACTGGTGTCCCAAAAAACCGGTTCCTGGGTCCTCGGATGGTTTCTTGGCAGGTGTTGATGCACAAAAAATTAAATGATACGATCACTTAAACCGCGATAGAGACGCCTAATTTAACTTTGAAACTTGTAATAATTGTATCGACAGGCGATCTACTCTCTGATCAGGTTAGCATATGAATGAATAATGAATAGGTGAAAAAACATTGTTGAAGGTATTGGTAGTGGCTCTCAATATTTCTTAAAAATACAAAAAGATTTTGTGATTTAAATTAAATTAAGTAAATTTAATTTAATAATCGACCAGCTAAATAAAATTAGTGAGAGTTATCGAGCATTTTTTTTTTTTTATATATACATGGTGTATCAAAATATAGGGTGCACGAAATATCTTGAAAACGCGACGCGTAAGCAAGTTTGAAAAAAAAAAGATAAGCAAAGTTAACACCAGGAATTTACTGGTATTGAAATTTTCCGGACCGAACCGGAAGTATAGGATATCAAGAACAACTTTTATTTTTTAAATAGGAAATTATGCCATGTTGGGTGTCTTTAGATAGAGCCTTTGAAAGGAAAAATCTTCACTTTTTCAATGTCTTTTACGGTTTATGAAAAATTATATTCTCTATAACGACTTGGAATTATAGTATTTTTATTTACAAGTACCTTCTATTTTGACTTAACCCTTTCACTGCGCAATACTCTTTTAGATTTCGTGCTCGCTGTGCACACATATTTCGGTGATTGCGAGTTTATTCGTGTAGAGCAGTTGACGTGAACATTTTGTGTAAGTTTTCATGACATGTAACGATGAATAATGGTGACGATATGACTAATGTTTGGAAAAAATGTAATATGAGTGAATGAATACAAAAATACAATCAAAAAGATTTTATTTAAAAAAATATTTGTTTACATATTTACTTATATGCTATACTAACTATGAAACTTACAAAGAGTTAGTAATCTAGTTCCGTATACCGAACTGGAATAAACTATAATATACTTACCATATATATATTTATATAAAATCAATATAAATAACTAGATATAATGAATGTAAGACCCTATCTAACTGAATTGAACGGCACAGCAACGTATACCAACGCAACGTGCTCGCAGATATTTGAACTGGTTGGGGTAACCAGCGAAAATAGTCGTGTTGAGCAGGGAACAATTTAAAACACGGCACGAGTTAATTCGCTCGGAGCGTTTCGGGCCACACTTTTATTTACGAGTTTATACGGTTGGAGCAGCGAAAGGGTTAAACACTTCCGCATTCTTGCTCTTGAGCTATCTGTAGTTCGGAGCATTATAATAAAAAACAATTTCACTTTAGAGTCGTATCTACCTGAAACTACGACTAAAGAATTTGAAAGTAAAATATTTTTATTATATTTCGAGCCACAGATAGTTCAAGAGTGAAGAACTGAAAGGATTTAAACCAATATAAAAAGAACTTATATAATCCTTTATTTACCCTCGACCTTTCGGTGTTTAGAGTATTCACTACAATTACAAAACATATCTCATATTAACATGTCAACGTCATATTAACCATACATTACATTACATTACTATTTTATTTTATTCCATTCTCTTCCCTTCCAACCATTACTTCACCCCTCTGCCTATGTCCCTTCTTTCCACCCCATTGCCAGGTAACCTCAGACCCTTTTCTACCTTCCTTTCCCCCCTTCTGCTTCCCACCGGGCCTCTTCCTTCCTTCCTTTACACCTTCCTATTATCCTTCCCCAATCTCAATCCTTCTTGCCTCTAATTCCCTCGCCCACCTCTCCCCCCTACCATCTTCGTGTAACACGTCTAATGTGTTCCCCCGACCACACTGTCATCTCCCTACACCTCTTCGCGAGGTGCTCTATATCTTCTTCCTCCTCCCCGCACATCCTGCACATCTTATCCTCCTGTTTCCTCCAATATCAATTTCCTCTCTCTTCATTCCCGCACCTTAGCCTCGCAATCCTCCTAACCCTCCCTCCTGACCTTCCTCTTTCTCCCTTCAAGTAGCTTGGTACCCCTATAGTTCTGACCTCCTTATATCTCGCTGCGCTCCTTGATTTGTCTATTCTGACTGTCTTTTATTGCTCCCTCACTTCTTTATCCATTCTCCAAACCTCCTCAATCAAGCTTATCCCTTCATTTCTTCTTCTTTCCACCTCTGTCGCATCCACTCCGCATCTCCAGTAATACTCCTTTCTCATCTTCCCCCATGCGTACCACCTTCCTTTATGTTCCTCTCTGGCTCTTTCCTCCCAGCATTCCCTCACTATTCTTTTGTCTGTTTCTCTTCTAACTTTCTCCTCGTGCTTAACCGTCCTCTTTCCTGTACCCACTTTCATCTTATCCCTTTTCAGTTCCTCTCTTACAATATACCCTGGTGTTCTATCTACCCCTAAGATCCATCTCAAATACCTCTCCTGTACTCGTTCTACCTTCTCCCATTTCTTCCATCCCCATATTTCCACCCCACAATGCAAATATTTGACCATTTCATTTTCTTGTAAACGAATTTAAAGGTCACATTATATATTTACTCTTTATTGTCTTAAGAACATCCTACGATATAAGTCAATAAACGGCACTGATTGGTTTATATTTAATTATGATGTGTTTGTTTCAGGGATCACTAATGCAGCCACAGATGTCGCATATCAGGATAACATGTGCACGGAAAAGATTTACATCAAGTCTGAACCTATGGACAGTAGTGAATGTGAAGAAAATACTCTAGAGAATGCATCTGTCGCAAACACTGGTCAGTAGAGCTAGTTGTATTGATGCTTATGTAATAAGTAGAGTTAGGACGAACGTATGTTTTGAACTAGCGTTAATTCTTCTCCACAAGCGTAGTTTTTAAATGTAAAATTTAACATCTTTTATACTTACACTATAGTCTACAGTGTAGAGTGTATTGCGGTGTTCATATGCGTCGAGTTTACACATATGAACTCGGTTCTTAGCTGTTATTTTTTTTGTTATATACAGTCGATTCCGCTTAATTGGGACACATCGGGACTTAGGCATTTTGGCCCAATTATACGGCTGCCCCAATTAAGCGAATTTCACATAAAATTAAACAATGCATATTTTTCTCTCAATAATTTTATTTTATAAACTCTTGGACAAAACTATAAATTACATATAACCAAAAAATATAAACTTTTAAGAAAAAATAATAATAAATTCCAAAATAAAATAATAAATAGGTACATACAATTTAATTCAATGCAAAAATGCGTCAAGTGTAGTCTGTCTTTTGTTTTTGTAACATTTCACTTCTTCAAAATCAGCACTGGTATTTACTGCGGATGTAGGGCTCCCTTCATTTCCTTCCTGCATAAAATAACGCTGTAATATTAAATTCTTTGTACATATTTTTTCTTGAGAATATGTGTAACATAATATGTACTGTGATCTTAAATTTACTGTCCCAATTAAGCGGAATTTTGTCCCAATTAAACATGTAAATTTACTGTTGGTTCCTTGGTTTGGTTTCTGTTCTTTGAGATTTGGCCCAAATAAGTGGCTGCCCCAATTAAGCGGTGGCCCAATTAAGCGGAATCGTCTGTATTTAATTACAAAAATAGACGAACACTATCTTAGCCATTAATTAAAATAATAATTAATTTAATAATATTGATAGATGTAGCTGTTGACTCTTGATGGTACATGATGAATAAATAGTAAATAATACAGATCAACAAAATTATTTATTTATTTCATATTTTACAGGCAGGCAATGCCCAATTCTTACATAAATACTTAAACCTAAACATATAAATTAAAATTGTAATCGTATATATATATAATTAGCTAGTGTGTGTTTGTGATCTGGGTAACACTGTGACGTCATTTTTCCTAAGGTTCTCGTGATTGGCTAACTGGGGACTCTTGAGGTCTCTTGATTGACAGGTATTTTGCAGGTTTATTCTCACCGAATTTACGAATATAAGTACCTACAGAAATGTGTAGGATTTCGTAGGCATAAACAAGAAACTATAGACCCTACTATATGATTTGACCGATATAAACAATATTTTGCAGATTCATTCTCTAAGAAACTGCGAAATAAATAACATATAGAAATGTCTAGGGTTTCGTAGGCATAAACAAGAAATTCTAGACACTCTTATATCCTATGATCGATATGAAATATATTTTGCAGATTTATTTCCTTAGAATCTGCGGATAAAATAACGTATAGAAATGTCTAGGATTTCGTAGGCATAAACAAGAAACTCTAGACACTCCTACATTCTTTGAGTGATATGAACAATATTTTGCAGATTTATTTTCTAAGAATCTACAAATATAATTATTTACAGAAATATCTAGGGTTTCGTAGGCATAAACAAGACACTCCAGACACTCCTATATCCTATGATCGATATGAAAAATATTTTGGAGATTTATTCTCTAAGAAACTGCGGATCAAATTACATATAGAAATGTTTAGGGTTTCGTAGGCATAAAAGTGAAACTCTAGACTCACCTGTATCCTTTAACCGATATGAACAATATTTTGCAGATTTATTCTCTAAGAATCTACGAATATAACTATACATATAAATGTTTAGGGTTTCGTAGGTATAAAAGAGAAACTCTAGACATGCGTATATCCTTTAACCGATATGAACAATATTTTGCAGATTTATTCTCTAAGAATCTACGAATATAATTATATATAGAAATATCTAGGATTTCGTAGGCATAAAAATGAAATTTTAGACACTCGTATATCCTTTGATCGACATGAACAATATTTTGCAGATTTATTCTCTAAGAATCTACGAATATAATTACGTACATAAAAGTCTAGGTTTTCGTAGGCAAAAATTAACGTCTCAAATTATGTTTAGTTTTAACAATATAAATGTAATGTACTGAATAAAAATGAATCGTTTTCCCATCTTAAAAAGTTCATGAATAAATAATCTAACTATATAATTAGCAAGTGTCTGTATGTATTGTCGGTAACATTATGACGTCAATTTTTCTAATGATTGGCTAACTGGGGACACCCTGTCTCTTGATTGGCTGACAGGTGACACCCTCTCCCCTGATTGGCTAACGGGCGATATCCTGTCCCGCGATTCGCTGACCAACGAACAAATTAAGATACGTAAAAAAATAAAACCAAATACACATACAAACAATTGAAATTTTTATATTATAAATCCGTCATTGTTGACAGGTAATAACCTAGTTATAATATAAAAAGAAAGTGAATTAGTTAATAACAAAATAAGTCAGAAAGAAAATACTTCCTATTCCGGTATCTACAAAATCCAATGTAATAATTGTAACTCATCACCTCAATATCAAAACACTTCCGAGATAATCATAAACAATTCAATTTTTCTTGAGCCAATAAATGAAACTGAAACCATTGAAATAATAAATAAATTAAATAGGTCCAACTCAGCAGGTTTTGACAATATTAACTTATATATATATTGAAAGGGTGCATAAATATTATCAACATTCACTTGTCCTACCTGATCAATGAAATTTTTCAAAGTGGCTCGTTTCAAAAAATCCTTAAAACAGGCATCATTATCCCTATATTTAAAAAAGGCTCAAAAACACAAGTCGAAAATTATAGACCTATTTGTCTTTTGTCAATATTTTCTAAGATTATTGAGAAAGCATTACACAACAGAATTATTAAATTTGTAAATAAAAATAATCTACTATCCCCCTATCAATTCGGATTCCGAGAAAAATTGTCAACAGAATTAGCACTCAACAAATTTCTAAATAATTTGTATCAGGAAATAGACAAAGGGCAATCTGTGATTGGTGTATTTGCCGACTTATCCAAAGCTTTTCACACCGTAAATCATAAAATCTTATTAAACAAATTAGAAAGGATTGGAATAAGAGGCAACGTGTTAAGTTTACTGCAGTCATACTTGTCAGAGCGAAAACAGATAGTAAAAATAGGACAAAATGTATCTTCCGAAAAAGTTATCAATGTTGGCGTACCACAGGGCTCTATTTTGGGACCCCTTTTATTTATTTTATACGTTAACGAACTTCATCTATCTGTAATAACTCTAAATTATATATGTATGCCGACGATTCTGCAATCATAAATAATGCATGTAATGTTCGAACTTTGGTTAATGAGACAAACAAAGATCTCAGTTTAGTTGACAATTGGTTTCGAGCAAATAATTTATTTTTAAACCTTGACAAAACATTTTTTATTCATTTTAACGTATCCAATTGTCAGCATAATTTTGATTTATTAATAAAGAGCGATAAAAGCTCGTTGCATTCTGTCAAGTCTATTAAACATTTAGGATTAACAATAGACAGTAATCTCAAATGGTGTACTCATATTAATTTAATTGCAAATAAACTAACCTCCATCTGTTATGCAATGAGAAGATTAAAAACTCTTACCCCTTTTTCAACTTTAAAAATATATTATTATGCACAATTCTATAGCATCATATCATATGGTATTACTGTCTGGGGAGGTGTAAGCTATTCTTTAAGAATTTTTAGACTGCAAAAGAAAATTATTAGAATTATGAGCAGCGTGCGCAGAAACTTTTCATGTAGGAATCTATTTCGAGAATTAAGAATTTTAACTTTTCCTTGTTTATACATATATAAAAATTTGATCTTCGTAAAAAATAATATAAACGATTTTAAACTTTTAAATTACAATCACCGGTATAACACTAGATTTGGACTTCATTCGCTAGAAATACCTACACACAAATTATCTACTTTTGAGAACTCTCCTATGTACAATCAAATTTGCCTATTTAATAAACTTAGTCCTGAAATAAAGCAGATTAATTCCATAACATTATTTAAAAACAAATTGAAATCTTTCCTACTAGAGAAAGCATACTACTCGGTAGATGAATACATGAAAGATTCTGCTGCATAATTGCTTCTGCTAATAATAGTGTCCTTTAATTATACGTATTATTATTATATATATTAGTTATTGTAGCTATAACTGTGTTTCATATTATGTATTGTATCTTATTTGACATATCCTATGTCTGTATTTACAGATCGACTGGAATAAAAGTATTAAAAAAAAAAAAAAAAAAACGCGTATTACATAGGGCAAACTAAACGTAATTTTAAAATCAGATTTCAAGAACACTTGAGGGCATGGAAATATAATAAATCTGAATCATCTAATTTAGCCAAACATCTAATAGAAAACGTGCACCATTGCAATGAAAAAAATTTAGAAAATAAATGTGGAAAACCCATGTACTTCTTAGAGGCATTTGAGATTAAATATGCACAGCGAGAAGGGCATAATCTCATTAATGAACAATTGGATGTGTTGGAATCTCTCATTCTCAGGACCAGGGGTATGAAACTCATATACACGGCCTTGAAACGGTTTTAAGTTATATTCCATCCACCGACAGCGCTAAAAGCGTTTTTTCTTTAACCAACATTTTGAGAACACTTCATTATCGGCAATTTGCGGCAATTGTTTTTGACGTTGTAACGATTGGTGACAGTAAATTGTGATTGTGACAGTGATGAATTTTATAAGAAATTTTAAATATTAGCACCACATTTTTTATTTTCAAATGGTGTAGTGTAATTAATAATATTTTAAATGGTAAATGCAAAAGAAATATAAATAGTGTAATAAAAAAATGGCACAGACTAAATTTAATATGCACAATAAAAGTAAATATAAAAGTAAAAAATAAATACTTGTTTATTTATTTCATATGCTTGCTTGCAAATAAAATAATAAAACTTAATGCTTACTGAAGTATTAACTTTTAACAATTGTAATTAATTTTAATTTTATGAAATTAATTAGGAGAGTTGTAAATAAATTAATCATAATTTTCGGTTCAAGGCAATCTTTAATTTTCTACGAAAATTACATTTTATTTTTCAATTTTGGTAGAAAATTAATGATCGCGCGATTCATAGCAATTTAAAATATAAAAATATATTTGTGTGCACTGCGGGTTGCATACTATCTAATCCTAGTTCATATTACAACCACGAATGTCGCAACTATCGCTGTCCAAAGCCGTAACGTGGGAGTCCGCTACCTTCCTTGTTTTATAATTTGTGCTCAGGACTATGGTTAATGGTATTTCCTAATCCCTTCCCACACCAATTTGTTCGTAATAGCAGTGGCGGCTCGTGAATTTTTGGGACTCAGAGCTGCAAATTATAATACAAGGATAGGTTTAGGTGTTTAACCACGACGTTTTATCATATAAGACTGTTGAATTGCCTCTTATAATTATAATTTTAGCTTTTTACACTTTCCGAAAAATTTAAATTTGGTGTGTGTCGCCCCAATTTTTGAATATAAATTTATTCTTCTAACGTTCGTCTGTTAAATGGAATTTCCAAAAATGATTTGAAAGTATTCATTTTTTAAACCTATTGTTTTATAATCTAAAATACGAAATGTATTTGTTAAGCTAAGATACTTATATAAATTTAAAAGAAAAAGTTAGAAAATACTAATTATTAATATCTACCTAAACAATAAATTTTTAGAGATAATATAGGTATAGCGATTTCGTTACGACTTAAATAAATACATTCAATAATTTCATAATCTGTGATCACTGTTATTGTGACGCTGAAAGCATCCTAGCTCCGATCCCCACCACTATAACACTACTGCCTACGCACCGCTTCCCCTTTACAAGCCAACATTTGCACTTTCCTTGACTCTAGAATATAAGCAGCGCCACGTAGACTTATTCAAAGGAAACTTGTAAATATTTATGAAACAATAGCATTCAATGTTCAAAATATATTTAAAAAAAAGCATTTTCACACCACAATTACTATGTTAAATTCATTTTCAGTTCAAAAAAAGATTTTGTTTTTTTATTCTTTTCAAGTAAGAGCTGTAGCTCCGCAGCGCGTACTCAGGAGCCGCCACTGCGTAATAGTTAACCTGTATATGTAGGTAATATTGTCAGCATTTCTTGTACATTCATTCTTCTGAAGATGGCCTAACAAGCCGAAATATATTAAGTTTTAATAAAATATTTTGTGGAATATAACCAAGCGTATTATTTACTATTTAATAATAAAATTTCTCTCGTACGTTTCCGGCTCAGATTAATGTACATTACCTATAATTTTTTTAGATTTTAAGTATAACGCCTTTGGGTAAAAGGGTGCGGAACAAAAACCTTTTTAGCACATTTTTGGCTAAAATCGTATTAAAAGAAACGAAACTTTCTTTTTAGGGTTTTGTAGGTATGACCAAAAAACCCTTATACCATACCGTCATTTTGTCGTCTGTCTGTCTGTCCGGTAAAAATTGTAGCCAAACGGATAAACCTAGAGAGTTGAAACTTAGCATACTTATACAACTTTTTGACCCGCACATAGGAAAAATACTAAAACATCTAAAAAACATATCCCCCTAAAAATATAAACAAATATATGCTCATCGAAAAAAAAAATATTTTTTTACAATTCTGTGTAGTGTATCAAATGAAAGCCCTTGGTTTGGGGATTAACGATCAAAATTTTATTTTTGCAACATAAATTATTTTCAGGCGATTTTTGTCAAAATTGTGCAAAAAAAAATTGTCCCACACCCTGTAGCCCAGATGGTTTAAACTAAAAATTTGAAAAAATTCTAAGTAATGTACATTGGTGTGAACCGGAATAGTACATCAGGAATTTTTGATCAGATTATGTTTTCGGAAAATAATGCATTTTTTGTGTTTTACTAAAATATGTAAAATATTTAATCCGTTATTTAACATAGTAAACGAGTGAACCTGCGTAGTACAGTGGTGACGTTGTCGCTTCGTGTGTTAAAACTACTGTAAGAAACTAGTGTTCGAATCCCGTCAATTTTTATTTTTTCTGTTTTTTTTTGCATTTTTATTTTGTTTAAATTATTTTGTCAAAATTCTAGTTATATTTTGGCAAATGTTGCATTTAATTTTTAAAAGCGTAAATTTAATAACCAGTGGGAAGTGTTGAAATTATAATTTAATTCTATGTTTGAATGTATACGAAATCAGAGGGGCGGAGTTTATGACTTAAACAACCAATGGAAGCCGTAGGCGTAATTTTCAAAATATTAATTAACCTTGCTATATAAAGAAATACTGCAAATATTTTGAAACCGAAATAATGGTATTAGGCATTCGAATTAAAATGAATAAAAAAATATTTTAACATAAAATTTGTTTTGGCATTCCAAATAATCATCATTCACTTACTAAATACCTGCGAAACCCTGAAATGTGTGAAAATTCACACTTCACATAATTTTTTTTTTTTTTGTTTAATTATTATTTCAATATAATAATTAATTTTTTAATAAGTTTATCTAGCAAATTTTAAAGTTGAGAATGGACTGAAAAAAATATGTAGATTGAAATTATAGACATAGTAACACTAATAAATGTATTTATATTTCAGATAGTCGCGATACTCGGAAAACATATATCATATCATCTATTGACGACCTGCCCCAGTATAAGTATAATACTAATATCATCGTCAGTGAGGATATTGACATTAAGTCGGAATGTGGAGAAGACGGTGAATATGAGGAGAGTGCAGCCGGACAAGATACAGGTCAATGAATAATTTAATATTATTATATTAGTTGTAAGCCTCCAATGCAGGTATGCCCAGTTATTTGCTGAATACTTTCAAAGGAGAACAATGGCTAATAGTTTGCTAGTTGTGCTAATACGTTATTATAATTTACACAATAAATGATTTAATTCACATCGACTTTTCACAAACTCTTACTGCTGTTTGTACCGGTCATAGTTAACACTTAACTAACAATTAAAAATTAGATTTCATTGCACCGCGTACTTAAATAAGGCTTAAGTTGTTATTTATCATTAGAGCTGGGATATAGTTAGACCTAAGCCGTCACTGTCGCTTGCGAGCGGCACGTTTTTTTTTTTTTTTTCAATAAAAACTATTCATTTAATTAATGTGCCAAACTTGTCAAAACTGAAACTCGTACTTTATCTATTTTTAATACGCTCATAATGAATCAAATCTCTT
Organism: Liopterus haemorrhoidalis; assembly: GCA_963971575.1. NCBI lineage: Eukaryota > Metazoa > Arthropoda > Insecta > Coleoptera > Dytiscidae > Liopterus > Liopterus haemorrhoidalis. The sequence continues at coordinate 14,195,633 of OZ020626.1, read as the reverse complement.
GTATTTCAATTGAATTTAACTGTGAAGACTCTAATTACTGTGTTAGACACCGATCATAGTCACCGTATTGAGGTTTTTCATATATAGTTTCCAACTTGAAAATATTAATAAAAATAGATGATCAAAAAGAAAATGTTAGGATAAATATGAAAAAAAAAATTACCTAATAAAGAAAGGTAATTGTATGAACTTATATGAATTTGTCAGAATTGCAAGTTATAATGCAAACTTTTTCTAAATTTTCGTTAGAAAAACTATTTCTGCTTGGCGTAAGAATATTTTTAAATCTTGAAAAAGGTCTTTCGACTTCACAAGTAATGACGCTCTGCAAAAATAATTTCGATATTGATTCAAATATGGTTTTAAAAAATCGGGGCAGTCATCGGAACAAATTTGTGTTAATATACGAAGGTCTGGATTTCTCTGAAGAACTCCGTCAATTTTATTATTTAAATAAATGCCGAAGTCACGAGATACCTGTTTTAATTTTTTTATGGCCTTTACTGCTTCGGAAATGTTATAATTATTATTATTGTAAAAAAGTGAATATTAGTAGATAGATTCAAGAAGTGTTTGAAAGTATATGCTCTACATATAAATACCTATAAGAATCATTGTTCAGCTCTGTTCACAGTTCAGAAGAAAAATAAATGGTTGACAGGACTTGCAAAGTTTATACTGATTAAATAACGGTTCAAACTATTATAAGTTTGAATGGATTTGACGTTTGCATTAAAAGAAATATTTTTCTTTAATGACATTTCTTAACAATGATAACATCTCACAATGATATTGCATTCAACAATGCACATTATGGAAAAACATATGTAGTAGCATTTGTATTAAAAAGACAGGAATGTTTTTAGATAACGAGTACCCATTTATTTATTAATAAAGTTAGTTAGTGCAGATTTGCCTAAAAATGTCCGATCCATGTTTATCAATCAAATTTAATCACTTCCATGGGTACGGTATTAAATATTAATTAAGAATTTGACATTTATTATTTGACATTTTACTATAAAAGAATGATAGGTTTTTCCTTCTTCCTTTTTTTGTCCTTTGTAGGATGATTGGTTAGTACAATTTTACTATAAATGTGGATGAAGAATCCATAATTAATGAATTTGATAATTACATGGATGACTACTAAGTTTTTTAGATTTGATATTTCCAACAAAAATTCTCAAAGAGCAAATTATTACAATGCTATTAACAAAATTACATTTAGGAAATGATTTCGCTTATCCAAAAATACAGTTTTGTGCTAAAACGACGATTTCCAATATTGGCTTAAGGCTGTTATCTTAAAGTAGATACCAATAATAGTGGCTGCTTGTGTACTTCACAATATATGTAGAACTAAATATGGAAGAATATTGTACTGCCATTCAGAGCTAGACCAAGGCATTTCTACGCCCGAGACGAAAGTACTAATCTTGCGCTCCCTCTCATCGGTGATAAGCAAAAGAAACCAGAAAATTGAAAGAGATAATGATAAAAAAAAGGAAGACGGAAGTGAGCAAACAGTTTTGCATCAATTGATATTAGATTGACAAATACTAGACGTAAATTTGGATGCATATGACTGAATGCAAGAAACTGATTTACGTAGACAATTAATAAATGAATATTTCGAACTTCTTTTGTAATTAAAATATTAGAGAATAGTGTAAAATATAAATTATAATATAGTAAACATTCTATTTATGTATTTTTATTACATTTGTAAACAGAATTTTATGTTACGCCGAAAAATTAGCAACAAGAATTCTTTTAGATTTTTCCACCTTTTTTTATTGTTATTTACATTTTTAGCCGGTATAATTTTATGAGAGCCAGACAAAACGTCACTTTATCGAAACGTCACTTTATCGAAACGTCAAACATCAATAACATATTTTATTGTTGACAGTACGTCAGTCAAATTAAACAAGCAAAAGAAAAATAATTACAGATGTTCTGTTTATTCAGCCTTACCAACAGTAATTTTTATGGATTACTTAGCTTCCGCATCAACAACATACGGTGCAAAGCTATACATATTTAAGTTTTAATTAAACTTAATCCATAATTTGTTAAATCATTTTTTAACTTGGACCGGTGCAAACGGCCATTAGACTTTAAGTCACAAACTCCCAGACTTTGTCATAAACTCTGAGACTATGGCTTGATATGACTTCAGTTCTAGCTGAACTCATGCGACAAAATTGATTGTAATTTTATTCGAATTCAAGGTTATTGGAGAGTTGCTTGTTGGTGGAACTGCTTCTCTCTCTGGATTTCTGTATGGAGAATTATTTTTTGTTTCTCGTCGTTTCACGAATAATCGAAAACAACATACACACACACAGGAAAAGTTTATATTAGAAAATAACTATATTTTAACAACTGATTTTGATGTAGAATATGTCTATCGTTTCGTTCCAATACTGAGTTCCTCGGTAAAAAAACGCGTATCCCAAAAAAGTGTACACTGGACTTTCTTCAGTAATTTCAAAACTATGAAACAACAGACCTGCGGCTATGGCTTCAGCAAAGACCCACCCTCTTTTTTTTGTTTCATGAATCAATGTATGTTTGTTTGCAGATAGTGAATCATCCTGCAGTAAATCAGATGATGGTTGGGAGTCGTTGGCCAATAACAAGTGTAAACAACCAACAACAACAAAGTCGTCGGAACTCATTCGACACAGGAAGATATATTCTGAAAATAAACCATTTAAATGTGACCCACGTGATACACGAGTACATTCTGGAGAGAAACCATTCAAATGTAATGAGTGTGACAAAGCATTTTCACAGTCATCACAACTCATTACTCACAAACGAATACATTCTGGACAGAAACCATTCAAATGTGATCTGTGTGATATAGCATTTTCACAGTCGTCAGGTCTCATTAATCACAAACTAATACATTCTGGAGTAAAACCTTTCAAATGTGATCAGTGTGATAAAGCATTTGCAAGGTCATCACATCTCATTAATCACAAACTAATACATTCTGGAGAAAAACCTTTCAAATGTGATCAGTGTGATAAAGCATTTGCAAGGTCATCACATCTCATTAATCATAAACGTGTACATTCTGGAGAAAAACCTTTCAAATGTGATCAGTGTGATAAAGCATTTTCACAGTCATCAGTTCTTATTACTCACAAACGAGTCCATTCTGGAGAGAAACCATTTAAATGTAATCAGTGCGGTAAAGCGTTTTCACGGTCATCAAGTCTTATTACTCACAAACGAATACATTCTGGAGAGAAACCATTCAAATGTGATCAGTGTGATAAATCATTTTCACATTCATCAGATCTCATTAGACACAAGAAAATACATACTGGAGAGAAACCTTTCAAATGTGATGAGTGTGATAAAGCATTTTCAAGATCATCACTTCTAATTCCTCACAAACGAGTACATTCTGGAGAGAAACCATTCAAATGTAATGAGTGTGACAAAGCATTTTCACAGTCATCACAACTCATTACTCACAAAAGAATACATTCTGGACAGAAACCATTCAAATGTGATCTGTGTGATATAGCATTTTCACAGTCGTCAGGTCTCATTAATCACAAACTAACACATTCTGGAGAAAAACCTTTCAAATGTGATCAGTGTGATAAAGCATTTGCAAGGTCATCACATCTCATTAATCATAAACGTGTACATTCTGGAGAAAAACCTTTCAAATGTGATCAGTGTGATAAAGCATTTTCAGTATCGTCCAATCTCATTATTCACAAACGAGTTCATTCTGGAGAAAAGCCATTCAAATGTGAGCAGTGTGATAAAGCGTTTTCAACGTCATCTAGTCTAATTAAACACAAACGAGTACATTCTGAAGAGAAACCTTTCATTTGAAGGGTTTCTCCGTAAGGTTTCTTTGAAAAGTGATCAATGTGATAAAGCATTATCAGTATCTTCAAGTCTCCTTACTCACAAATATGTACATTCTGGAGAGAAACATTACACCTGGATGAAGGGTGAATGATTGTGAAAATGAGAGTAATGTAAACATATTATTCTCGCCCGAATAATATCACCAACGATGCAGGCTCGAACCACAGACCGGACAGTCGTACTGGGTTTCCACCAGTACAAACCGCACGACTAAATGTTCTCGGCCACTACGTTGGCTCAAACCCTCGTAGAGGAATGATGTGTTTTATTTTAATACTAGGTTATTACCCGTCAACAATGACGGATTTATAATATAAAAATTTCAATTGTTTGTATATGTATTTGGTTTTACTTTTTAACGTATCTTAATTTCGTCGCCGGTCAGCGAATCACGGGACAGGATATCACCAGTTAGCCAATCATGGGAGAGGGTGTCACCTGTCAGCCAATCAAGAGACAGGGTGTCTCCAGTTAGCCAATCACGAGAACGTTAGGAAAAATTGACGTCATAATGTTACCAACACTAGATACAGACACTTGCTAATTATATAGTTAGACTAGGTTATTACCCGTCAACAATGACGGATTTATGATATAAAAATTTCAATTGTTTGTATGTGTATTTGGTTTTACTTTTTAACGTATCTTAATTTCGTCGCCGGTCAGCGAATCACGGGACAGGATATCACCAGTTAGCCAATCATGGCAGAGGGTGTCACCTGTCAGCCAATCAAGAGACAGGGTGTCTCCAGTTAGCCAATCACGAGAATGTTAGGAAAAATTGACGTCATAATGTTACCAACACTACATACAGACACTTGCAAATTATGTAGTTAGATTTATTTATTCATAAACTTTTTAAGATGGGAAATGATTTATTTTTACTAAGTACATTACATTTATATTGTTAAAATTAAAAATTTGAGAAGTTTATTTATGCCTACGAAACCTTAGACATTTCTATATATAATTATATTTGTAGATTATTAGAGAATAAATCTGCAAAATATTGTTCATATCGGTCGAAGGAGTATATAGAGTCTCTTGTTTATACCTACGAAACCCTAGACATTTATGTATGTAATTATAATCGTAAATTTAGAAAATAAATCTGCAAAATATTGTTAATATCGGGCAAAGGATATAGGAGTCTCTTGTTTATGCCTACAAAACTCTAGACATTTATGTATGAAATTGTATTCGTAGATTTTTAGAGAATAAATCTGCAAAATATTGTTGATATCAGTCAAAGGATATAGGAGTGTCTAAAGTTTTTGGTTTATGCCTAGGAAACCTAAGACATATCTACATGTTATTTTATACGCAAATTTTAGAAAATAAATTGCAAAATATTTTTCATATTGATCATAGGATATAGAAGTGTCTAGAGTTTCTTGTTTATGCCTGCGAAACCCTAGACATTTCTATATATTATTTTATCCGCAGTTTCTTAGAAAACAAATCTGCAAAATATTGTTCATATCGGTCGAAGCATATAGGAGTATTTAGTATTTCTTTTTTATGCCTACGAATCCTACACATTTCTATGTTATTATATTCGTAGATTATTAGAGAATAAATCTGCAAAATACCTGTCAATCAAGAGACAGGTTGTCCCCAGTTAGCCAATCACGAGAACCTTAGGAAAAAAATGACGTCACAATGTTACCCAGATCACATACACACACTTGCTAATTATATATGTACGATAACATAACACTGCAATTAGCTAATTTATTTTAAGAATTTGGTAAGTTTGTCTCTATTTTCGGATTTTGGAATGCTACCTTATTTTTGTATTTTGTTCAAATAATTACGAATTGTTTCAATATATTGTAACAAATTATATTTATTTTTTAGACTGATGATGTGTAAATTTATGTACACGAAACGTTTAATTTTATTTTCTGACAATATAACTGACGAATACCATGAGAATATTTTGTTTTATTTATATACCAATCGTCCTGACAATGTATCAATCGGGTTTCAGAAAAAACCACAACTGTGAAATAGCATTCCAGTATGTATTAAATGATTGGACTAACAGTTCTGATTATGACTTAATAACAATTGTAATGTTTTTAGACTTGAAAAGAGCTTTCGAAACAGTTGATCGAAAAATATTGATTAGAAAATTAAAAAGTATGGGGATGGAGGGTACAGTCATATCATCCCAGCAAACATTTTTATCCGGACCAGTACTGGTAAAGCACATACTCGCCGGCATTGAAAGTAATGGGCCAGTGCTGGCATTTCGTACTGGGCCAGTACCCCGGTGTCCCGTGGCCCTTAGCTGGTCCATTGATGTATCAGTTGCTGGCCCAGCAACGGTAAAGTGCATTGAAAGTAATGGGCCAGTGCTGGCATTTCGCACTGGGCCAGTGCTGGCATTTCGCATTGGTCCAGTGCTGGCATTTTGCACTGGGCCAGTACCCCGGTGTCCCCGTGGCCGTTAGCTGGCCCAGCAACGGTAAAGTGCAAAATAATCGCATTAGTTGCAAGATTTATTTCTGACAGACTAGTGCTTATATTATACCCACTCTCTAGTGTTTCAAATGTAATATATGTGTACTTACCCAGTATTAAAATAAATTAATGGTTAGGTGCAAAATAAATACTCATTTGGCCATTTTCACCATCGTTGAATAAATTTATTTAACAAGTAAAGTTGACAATATCGCATCGGTTTTAAACTATTAATGAAGAAATTAACATTGCTGTCAATAGAATGATGCGATATTGTTAACTTAAGTTGTTAAATAAATTTATTCAACGATGGTAAAACTAGCCGATTGTAAATTGAATTAACAGTTATAATTTATTGATTTATTTATAAATATTAAATAAATATAATTTCAGGAATAACAGGAATTAGTTTCTTTAATTTATTAATTTAATGAAGAATTTTAAGAAAATGGTTTTCTGCCATTTCGGTCAAACCAATTTCATCCTAAAGATAAGGGGTGACTAATAATTTTCGCCAATATTCGTCTTGTATTATCTACCACATCTTTTCCCCCTGACTTGAAGAGTGCCAACCTAAAGAAATCATACTTGTTAAAATAAATTCAATAAACAAATTTTATAAGCATTAATGCTATAAGCTGTTCACTTTTGTAAGAACAAACTAGATCTGGTTATTTTGGTGATTTTTATAGTGTATTACTGACTTTTAGAAACTTGGTTATATTGTAAAAAAAGCTTTACAGTTTTGGATTAAGTTTGTATTATTTTAGGTTAGTATTATATTTACAAAATATTTAAGATGTCACTATTCAAAATGAAATATGACAAATTATATTTTTTAAATGACATATTTATAATCTTGTATCAGATTTATTAATAATTGAAAATTTTATTACATGAAAAAACTATGATTGAACTAAACTAAAAATTAAACAATTTAATATGAAATAGTTTGTGTAAACTACGTCCTTAAATCTAACAAAACACACACAAATCACAATAAAAAACTGTATAATGGTCACAATCAATAACTATTCAAATACACATCTTTAAAAACTATTCACCAACACGTCCGAACTTATACTAACAGAATATCACTTGTACCGACCCTCGAAGGCCACGCCATTAGGGTGTTTTATGACTAAGAACGGTCAGACTTTTCAAATTATTACATTCAAAAAAAGTTATAAACATAAGCACTGGCCCGCTAGAAATAACCTTGGATTAATACAAATAAGGAATGCTTATAAAATGCTGGTAAAGTACTTCGTATAGGCAGAGTGCGAAATACAAATGTGAAGTACATTATTAATACTGGCGTTGCACTTACTTCTGGTGCCAGCAATGTACCAGCGTAAAAGCAGTTTGCCGGCGTTCGGCCGTTAGTTCAATGTTTGCTGGGATGGTTTGAAGACTATTTAAGGGAGCGAAAACAAAAAGTAAAATGTGGCCTAGTAGAATCAGACGTTATAAATGTAGAGTGGGGAGTTCCACAGGGGAGTATTCTCGGTCCCATATTGTTTATGTGTTATATAAATGATATGGCACAGGTGATACAACACTGTAAGTTCCATATGTTTGCGGATGATACCGTTATTTATGTATCTAGGCGTGAAGGATATACAAAGTAAATTAAATGAAGATGTAGAATAGATATGTTTATGGCTGAAACAAAATAAGTTAAAACTCAATGTAGATAATACCAAAGGAATGTTATTGGGAAAAAACTGAAAAAAAAATTAGTGCAAACTTGGCAAACCAACAATATTCATGTTTTAATTGAAGGTGTAAATTTACAAATAGTCGAAAAAATTAAACATTTAGGAATAATTGTGGATAACAAATTTAAATTTAAGGAACATATCAACTACGTGTGCAGCAAAATATCTAAAAAAATGGGAGATTTCGTAGATGTAGTGAGTATCTATATACATGGTCTAGAAAAACTGTATATAATAGTATTATTCTTCCACATTTTCATTTCGCAAGCACAGTCTTGTATTTGGCAAACGCAGGTGACATTGAAAGGCTTCAACTCCTACAGAATAGAGCTATGCGTGTGATATTAAACTGTGACAGGTATACTAGTGTTAGAGCGATGTTAACAAGGTTGAAGTGGGTTAACGTGAAGAGATTCTGTGAGATGAAGGCATTGACATTTATTCATAAAATCAGATTAGGTTTAATGCCTTCTTATTTCAGGAATATTTTAATAACACATAAAGAAGTCCATGAACATAATACTAGAAGCAAAAATGATTATTATTTGGAAGGGAAAAAATATAAAAAAAAGTCAAAATTCTTTATTTTTTAGCGCTATTATTAAGTATAATAATTTACCGGATGAAATTAAAAGTATTAAAAAAATAAATAATTTTAAGACTAAAATTGTTAAGTTAGTAAGTTAGTAATTAAGTAATAGAATTAAGAGCACAAATGTATTTTTTTTACAAAAAATTAGGTTAAGAAAGATTTATACAAAAAATTTAATGTTAATAAATTTTTGTAAATTTTATAAGATTTTTATAAGATGTTTATGTAGCAGATATGCTAAATAAAGTTATTATTACTAAAAAAATAAATTACAATACAATTTTTGTGTTCTATGATAATATATTTTTGTTGCTCTAGACAATTTTTTTTAAAACAAGACCACCCCTCCCCCCACAATGGTGTCACGCTTCACCAATGTTAAAATTTGGTCACCTTACTTATAGGGAAAATATTTTAAGATCGCAGCGCTGTTGCGGCATACTTGGAACTTCCAAAATAGACATTCATTACATATAATCATATGGGCCATAACTAGAATTTTAGTGTTTACTGGTGGTTTTTGTAAATTTGCTACAATATTAATACCTGTTTTTATGCAAGGTAATCAGTGAAATATTATAACATCAAATATTAATAAATAAGAATAATTTTAGGCATGTTTTTATTATTTTTTTTTAGGTTGAAATGGACCTTTTAAGGTTATTTAGGTTAGGTTATTTTTTAGGTTGAAATGGATTTCTTTTAATCCACGAATTACACTTTGGTACACAGCAATTGGCATCTGACACTACCGTTAGAGGCGCTACTGCATTCACATCATGGCTGACTTTGGTAGGATATTTTTGACAGGTTCAATGGTATTTTCATGTGATATTTATTGAAACACACGGGAACACACTCTAAAATGTTCTTTAACTGTCTTTCCACTTCTAAGAACATATTCCCATGCTTGTCACAAACTTGACTATCCTACAACCTTCAGTTTCTCAAAATCTCACTAGAGGCGCTTCAGTTATTGTCAGTTGACAATAATAGTTCGACTTCGACATGATTTTTGTCTTGTCTTCCACTTTAGTTTAAGGTTATTTTCACTTATTATCACTTGACACCACTAAAAACAATTTAAAACTAATTTTAAAATAATATAAAATAACATAAAACTTAACAAAAGGTAACAATATAACAATATAAAATTAAATTTATATAAAAAACTACTACTATTATTTTTTCTTACCTTGAACAAACTAACAAACAAAGAATTAGTTTGACACATAAGTAAAAGCAAAATGAATAAATTATAGAAATATACAATATAAAGTAAAGTTTCACAAATTCCTTATAACGAATAATGCTGTTTGTTTTAAATTTTAAACTGTATCACAACTAAAAGTTTTCATTCAGCCAATGAAATGCCATCTTTTGCGCCTGCGCCCTTGTGACATATTGACTGTAGCGCTGAAGTTATATGTAGTTCAACTAAACTCTAAAAATGCCTCCTATTACAATTCGCGACTGCAAATAACAGTGAGACTTCTGGTGGTGACTGGCTAAATGAAACAAGCGTATATTTGGATAATATTTGTAGCGTGTTGTGCTGCAGTTTATGTGAATTAAGAAGTATTTTAAAATATAGTGACTTAAATACAGTGCTTTTTTGCCGAAATATTGTTTGAACAGAAAAATATTAAGAAAAAACTTCTGACATATACGCTTCTCGTTCGCCATCCGCTGTTGTAGGCAGCGCCGCCAACGTTAGTTTCAGTCGCGAATTAAGTGCCCATATCATGGCTCTACTATAGGGATTTGCAGCTAAGCATCCTACCATCTGGTGAGCGTTTCATGAACTTGTGTACATCAGATAACATTTCGTTTTGTGTATTGGTTTTGTATGAAGTTTGTTTTTAAAGTTTTATTATAATCATTGAAAAATGTATAATACATATTGTTGTGTACCTATGTGCAATTCATTGAAAAGAAGAAACCCGGAAATATCGTTTCATTTGTTTCCACTAATATCAGACACCGTACGGTTCGAAACAAAATTGGGAAAGCAAGAGGTTAGGAATCGACGCGATGTTTAGATAAACAATTTAAAAATTGGAAAAAAAGTGAGCCCTTATATCAAAGTTTGCTCATTACATTTTAATGATAGTGACTACAAAAAATATTTTCAATTTTGTATTTATTATCGCATATCTTGAAAATTCCTGTTATTGTGTGTGGGTTTGTAATGCACAAGTTTGTAGGCATAATGCATAAATCTTTATGAACTCTCTATTTTTTTCAGTGACTCCACACAATATTATATGCCCAGCATTGTAGATTTCTACCCCTTGGTAAACAACACGGGAATTATTATTTCCCCCAATATAGTTAAAATAATCGACAATGGAAAACCGCCATAACTTAAAACCAGATCACAAAATGTAGTATTTTAGATGTTTACAAATAATGTCACTTCACAAAATCAGAAAATCCCAAACAATTATTTATTTTTTGTCGTTTTTTGATACACTTTCCCTATTATTTACTAGTAAATGTCAAGTGGTATCTGATTTAGAATGGTTTCAAAAATATCCGCGTGGCGCTACAAACGTAAAATTTTTCCCCTATAATCAATACGGACTGGTACAAACAATATAATTCAAGTCCAAATAACCACAAATATTTTAATGATTTAGAAAATAAAAACGTTGTAAGGCATTTGCAGTTATAATGTATTTTTTAAAAGATATTTGTTGTATCTGCCTGAAACATGATAATCATTTACAACGACTTTTCAACAGTTGTAAAAATTTAAACTATTATTTCAGGCTGATATTATTATTTCCAGAAATGGTAAGAACATTTATTTTCATTATTATTGACGCACTCATCAAAATTAAGTTAGGAATGTTTCTTTATTGTTTTATAAGGATTTTTTTATTGATGTGTAGGCAGGGCTTCCGCGTGTGTGTCGGCTCTTGTGCGGTCATTAATGAGACCACTCACTGCTAGAATCGAGTCTAAATGTCACAAGTATTGATGAAAATTTGCACATTGCCTGTTTTGGGTTCGATTCTAGTGGGGACAGCCCTGTGAATTGCACACGGGTGGTTTAAACACGCTCGGCGGCCCTATTTACATGCTATTGGCGGGGTTTTTATGGGGTAACAAATTAACATTCTTTTCTTGTTTCCATTGAGCATGTCATGAATTGTCATAGTATTTCATTTTGATGACTATATGTACAACAAACTAGAATTGCCAACAGGAAACGTCCAGTTAAAATTTCATTTAATTTTCGTAATGTATATTTCCAGTTGAACGATTTACCCCCATTACCAGTGGATCAATTAAGTTTTCAACTAATATTTGCATAGTACTTAATATAAGTAAAACTTCAGTACCATTTTAGTGTTATGAATAATTTAAAAAAGTTATTAGTAACAGTTCTATGATACCGGAATAAATATGTACAGTTAAGTTAAAAGCTGTTTAACAGTTTCATAAACACAGTATATAACATGGCAACAGTACGTTTCTAGATAGGATAGACCAGGCAATTCTCCATACAATGGTTTTAATTATTTTTAGGTATCCACAGTGCTGCACTATCAGGGAGTTATATGTACAGGATGCCGCAGTAAAGTGAATAATTTTTATGAATTTCGTCAACAGTGTTTGCGAAACAATCAAATATATATAAATTACACATCACAACTGAGTTCTGTATCTGAAACCAGCGGAGTGTTAAGTATTTACTTGACAGATTTCAAAGAACAAAAAGAATTGTTGACGAATTGTCAGCAAACTGAAAAACAGTGCAGCAGTACAGACATATTACCAAGATGTGATGAGACTCATTGTGTAACAAATGAGGCTTGGGAAGAGTACTTCCAAAACAGTTACGTGGTGAAAATGGAAGAGGAAGAAAACGATGATTACACAGGTATCATACCACTTTGTTTGTTCACATTATAATATATAAAAAAATATATATGCTTCTCAATTTCTTGTCGAATCTGTCATTGTTAAGCTGCCATGGGTCTTTATAAGTGATGGAATCTGGCCAGTGAAAGCCTGGAATGATTTGTAAACATTTATTAATAAATATTTGTAACTAGCTGGCCCTAGTTTCTGTGACTCGCCAAGTCTCGCCTGCAGACAATTAACGTACAATTTCCTAGAATTCGCCTTAATATGGAGAATTAAGGGTATAGTGCCTTCAAATTTTCATATTTTATATAAAGGTGCCGTCATGTTATAAAAGTTTAGAACTACTGATGTAAATCAGTGCTTGTCAACCTTTTTATGGTTATTTAATAACTAATAAATCTTTATTAAGAGATTTCCATGTCTTGTATGGTAGATGTTGTCCTGGAGCAAGATCTTCCTTGGGTTTAATCCTAGATGTTTCGTATATTTTCTCGCCGTTGTTCTAGATTTTGTGATGAGATGGTGCTTCTTAATCTATTTTCAATAAATTTAAATTTGGAAAACTTCTCTCACATCTTACTTGTATTACCAGAAATATTAACGCAAATTTGTAATGTGTATACAGGATATAATAGCGAAACATTATTTTGTTTACTATTAGAGTTATAAAAAAAATAGTACATAAAAAGTTGTAGGAAACCAAGGGGGACATCTCCTTATAGCGAAGAAGCTTATAGCTTAAAAGAAAATATTTTTTAAAATTAGGTTAGGTTTGAATTTAACCATATATACATTTTATATCTTTACATAATAAAAATATTGAGAAAAAATCGATTGTAATTAAAATAATTTTTATTTTTAATATTACAGTTGGAGCTACAGATGTATATCATGATAACACGAACACGGGAAATATTACCATCAAGTCTGAACCTGCGGACACGATTGGATGTGAAGAAAATACACTAGAGAGGGCAACTGTCGCAAACACTGGTCAGTAGTCAGTAGTCAGTAGGTCTTTATTGATGCTTATGTAATAAGTTAATATTTAACTACTGAAGGTTGCAAAGTAATACAAGAAGACTTCGATAGTTTTTATGAATATACGATTGCAAATAAACTAAAACTTAGTATTAAAAATACTTTCCTTTCTTTGAATTGAAAGGTATTTAAATTGTTAACTTCACATGAGTTAAAGACCTTGGAGTCACTTTAGATTCCAAATTAATATATAATACTCACATCAATAACATAATAAGAATAATAATAATAATATTTTACTAAGCCTGTTGGTGACCATTAGAAATACACAGGTTAAGTCAATATAATGTATACATACGTAGATATTCTACAATTTAACAGAATGCAAAATTTAACACTAGTCAGCTTTGTAATTTAAATATTCAGTGATTGAATAGAATGTGTGTTCTAGTAGATATTTCTTAAACTTGTTTTTGAATATTTTCTCATTGGTTATACTTTTAATGCTATCAGGAACCTTATTATACAATCTTGCAGCTATAAAACGAGGACTTTGCTCGTACAAAGTAGTATGGTGCCTCTCAATATTCAAGCTAGATTTACTCCTTGTATTGTGATTATGATAATCACTATTTATATTAAAGTTACTATAATGATTTCTGACAAATAATACGCATTCTAATATAAAAAGTGAGGGAACTGTTAATAATTTAAGATCTTTAAATAAGTTTCTACAGGAAGTTCTATATGGAGTAAATGTTAATATTCGAATAGTTTTTTTTTTTTTTTTTTGCTGCAAGAGAATTTTATTAGCTTCTTTTGATACTCCCCAGAAAATGATAGCATAATTTATAATTGTATGAAATTTCTCAAAATAAACTGATCTTAATAATTAAGGTGAAATAATGTACCTGAGCCTCTTTAGCTTATAGCATGATCCTGATAGCTTAGTATTGATATAATCAATATGTGGAGACCAACGAAGATTTTGATGGATTATAAGTTCTAGGAATTTGAGTCGTTGGGATTGCTGGAGAGAATATGAGTTTGGAACTCGTATTAATGGGCTACTAATTTGCGTATTTTGAAAACTGTGAAAATTTAGCAAGGTTGTTTTGGTTTTGTTCAAAAGATGTTTATTTTCTATGCACCATTGATTGAATACGCAATATTGGTCATTAGCTCGCGTATGAAGGCCTTGTGGATTAGGACAGTTAACCAAGAGGTTAGTGTCATTAGCATATTGGCAAAGTACTCCATTAGATAGATGCTGAGGTAGATCATTCACAAATAGCAGAAATAACACAGGACCAAGGATCGAGCCTTAGGAACCCCCGAAAGGGATTCACGAGTAGCCGATTTAGAGTTTTTCTCGAATTGATCTCTGCTAGTGAAAAATTACATAATCCAATTGTTGGGTATGCCAAATATACCAAGCAAACGGAGTTTCTCAGAGAGCATGTTGTGATCTAATGTGTCGAATGCTTTCGATAAATCAAGAAACATGCCAAGACTTAAGCTTTTACTATCTAAGGCTTGGTAGATACTCTGAAGAAATGAATATATTGCTGTTACAGTTGACTTATTTTTAACAAAGTTATGTTGCGAATCTTCTAGAAGAGAATATTTATTTAAATAAGACATTAATCGAGTTAGGAATAGTTTCTCAAATATTTTGGAAAAACAACTCTGAACCGCAATTGGCCTCTAGTTGTTTATTCATGTTTTTGAACCACTTATAAATACTAGAACTATTTTTGAGCACTTAAGTGCACTGGGAAATACTCCACAATCAGTGTATCATATAAAATGTTAGGATTTATAATTAGAACCGGAAGAGATTTCAAGATTCTTAAAACATTAGTCACATTGTACTTCACAATTGTTAGAAGTCGATTAGAATTTGCGACTGTATGTTGTTCCCCACAATACTATATGTACATAAAGTGCATTGAAACAATTCTAAATAGGTTTATAAATTATATACAATATAAATTTCTTGATTTCAACTTAGAAAGTAGAAGAATATTATTGGACTTAAATCAGTTGTGTAAAATATTCAATAATATGATAGACAGTCCAGAATTATTATCTTTTTTTTATTCCGAATTCCAACATACAACACGCACACCAATAAACTTTTAACAATCAATTTTAATTTAACCAATTCAGCATCTAATACTCCTATCAATCCTATTTCTTTTTCATCAAATAACTTGTCTCGTCAGGATCACTCTCCTGATATACTTTCAACCAACCTTCAGCCATTTAAAAGATCTATAAATTCTCTCCTTGTGTAGTATGTTTTATGTTTAAACATGTATAAATTGTTGTAATGTGTACTTATGTCACTGTTTTTCTTAATATCATATGATACTTTTGAAATGGTGGCAGTTTTTTAATATGTGCCGACAACATCCGTGTTCTTCATAATGGACAGTAAATTAATAGGATTACTGTCACTACTCTGTATGTATTTGCTGACTCAGTGTAAAATTGCAATAGGGGATACGCATAAAATTTGTATTTCCTTAAAACTACATTATTTTGATATGTTAATGTTAGTTATGTCACATAACAAAACAAAAATTACATTTTAATTAATATTATAGCCAAATTTTTGAATTAAAATATTGTAAATTTGAAATAAGCCGACCACGGAGCGAAGGTTGCCGAGTAAAACGACTGAGTATGACGTCAAACGACAGGGGTTTCACATCACAGATACAGCTACAACATAATCTTTACACGTGTGTGTATTGTATTGTTCGAGAGTTTTGTATTTGTTTTTAAGCAATTTTTCACGCATTTATTATTAAAATGGCAGATAAAGATTTTGTTAGGGCTCAGAGTGATAATTTACCCAACATTGATGCATTTATGCTCATGGAATATATGAAAAATAATGAATGCTACAGTGCTGAGGAAATACGTGGTGTCAAAGTAATTTTTATTTTATATTCTATAACTTTATGTAAACAAACTCTGCAACTCTGTAAAATGTAAATATTTATGTAATTTAGATGTCAGAATTTTGCCGGTAAGCTAGTAGTGTCATACGTCAGTTAGAAGGGGTATGACGTCACACGTCGTTTTCGCGCGCTACATACATTTATGATTTTTTTAAGCCTTCAAATTACAAAAAAAAAAAACTGTTTTTTATGTTTATATTTAACAAGAGGAATATAATAAAAAATAAAAAAAAATCATGCCTATCCCCTATTGCAGGGAGTTTCATATTGTTTTATTGAGAGTATAATATATACACATGATTTCCGCAGTGGATCATTAAACGTGTAGGTCTCAATAGAAGAAGGAAAGCATGCGGTTGTAAGAAAATGTGGTATGTTGAAAAACTAATAAATAATATAGCGCTATATTGGAGATATATGGCACATCATCTACTGAAGACATGCCCCAGCTACTAGCGAACTGAATAAATATATTATTGTTGTACTAAAATAATTCATTAGATTGGAATGAGAAGCTTGTTTACATTGAAAACAGAGTAACTGTTACTGTAAGTATTTATATTACAGAGAGTCTCGATACTCGGAAGACATATATCATATCATCTACTGACGACATGTCCCAGTATCACTACAACACTAATATTATAATCAGTGAGGAGATCGACATCAAGCCTGAATGTGTAGATGACGGTGAATATGAGGAGAGTGCAGCTGATCAACATACAGGTCAGTCAATAACTTAATATTATTGTGTTAGTTGTAAGTTTCCAATAATGTTATTTACAGTTTACATTTATTGAGTTCATGCACACGAGTTCAATAGTTCATACTTTCATTAGTTTTAGTAAGTCCTGTATAAAAATTGGAAAATGGCGGTAATTTAAATAAAGGAAACAAACAAAATCTAGATTTAATCATATGTAGAGTATATAATGTTCAATAAATATATGATGATATAAAACTCGTACGGCTTTTTGGACAATGTGTTTATTAAAAGAACACAACTTTACTAAATAATACAATAGTTAACTTATGTTAAACAAATTTGTATAAATAAATATGTACCTATTCCTAGTATAATACAAAATGAATAGACAACTTTGGTGAGTACTCAGCAAACATTCAACCATCGGCCGAATGCCGGCAAACTGCTTTTTCTGTTGGTAAATTGCTAGCACCAAAAGTTTGTGCAACGCCAGTATTAATAATATACTTCACATTTGTATTTCGCACTCCTCCTATACGAAGTAATGCTAAATAATATTTCGAGAAATGTTGCATGTAATACGAGAGACATTCAATAATTAAAGAGACAAATTGATAGAAAAAAAAGGTTTGTAGGAGGAGTTTGGTACTTTTATGTCTTTAAGTTGGCATCACTGGGATGAGCTGAGAACACCTGAAGGATACAAATTGTTTTGTTTATAACCTCTGGTCGAACTTCAGTGACTGACGAGCAACGTCGTGGCTGGCCAGTTAAAGTGTCAACTCCTTCGCTTGAAACCCGCATTGACGATATTATTCGCGAAGACCGACGTATTACTGTTGAAGATATAGCAAAAAAGTTGCAGTAACTGTTGGCACAGTTCATCACGTTAACATTGACAAGCTCAAGTACAGCAAAACAAGTGCAAGACGGGTCCCGAAACAGTTAACGCAACAACACAAGGAAACAAGACTGAAAGTGTGTATAGGCTTGAAAGAACGCTATGAAAGGGAAGGTGACCCTTTTCTAAACAAGATTTTAACGTGTGATGAAACTTGGGTTCACCATTTTGAACCAGAATCCAAAAGACAAAGCACGGAATGGCAGCACACCAGCTCACCTGCCCCAAAGATATTCATAACGGAAGCATCAGCGGGAAATGTCATGTTGACAGTCTTTTGGGATGCCCAAGGTGTCGTCTTTTGTGATTATTTGGTAGATCAGCGTAAAATAAACAGTGCTTACTACTCAGACATGCTGATGAACAAAGTAAAGTCAGCAATGAGAGAAAAACGTCGCGGATCTCAAAGAAAAGGAGTTATATTGCTCCATGACAATGCTCGCCCTCATACCGCCAAGCTGACCCAAGAAACAATTGAAAAAATGGGTTGGTAGATACTAGTTCATCCTCCCTACAGTCCAGATGTAGCTCCCTGTGATTTTCATTTGTTTGGTCCACTCAAGGAGACATTACGTGGAAAAAAGTTCAGAGACAACGAGGAAGTCAAAGAATTTGTGGGAGACTGGCTCAAACAACAAAACAAAGATTTCTTTGCATCAGGTATAAAAAAAAAAAAAAAAAACACTAGTTCATCGCTGGGACAAGTGTATTAATATTCTTGGGAATTATGTTGAGAAGTAGTAAAAGTCTCATTTTGTAAAAATACAGTTTTTTTTTTTTTTCTACATCATTTTTCTTTTTAATTATAGAATGTATTGTCCAACAAGTCGCACGAGTTTTCACCCATATTTAATCTGTGGGCATTATCTGTGCTAACAAGCCATCAATTGAACAAGTTATGAACAATATTCGAGTGGCAATAGTTGGAAGATAGCTTGAAATTTGTAAAAAGGTTATGAGAAATGCCCTTGAAAGAACTCGTATTCATTAGGCAGCAAAGATGGTGAATTTGGTTGACATATTTATGCCATAGATAATTGCATTATTCAAATAAAGTATTTATTTAAAAATATTTATTGTTTTGTATTTATTATATGATATGAAAGTTATTTGTCTACCCTGTAGTTATGATACCTAAGCTCCATGTTGTTATTATTATTACGTCCATCAATTCAAGTATATCAAGTATTCATTAATAATAACTACGAGTATTTATATTTTAGAGAGCCGTGATACTCGGAATTCATATACCATATCATCTACTGACGACACGTCCCAGTATAACTACAGCACTAATATTATCGCTGAGAAGGTTGACAACAATGTTGAGCATACCGATGACAGTGAATATAAGGAAAATGGCAAATCTGA
Source organism: Liopterus haemorrhoidalis (assembly GCA_963971575.1). Classification (NCBI taxonomy): domain Eukaryota; kingdom Metazoa; phylum Arthropoda; class Insecta; order Coleoptera; family Dytiscidae; genus Liopterus; species Liopterus haemorrhoidalis. The sequence continues at coordinate 14,176,132 of OZ020626.1, read as the reverse complement.
TTATGAAAATGACAGTGACTATGTAGAGAGTGAAGACGAACATGATACAGGTCAGTCAAAAATCACATTTAACACATAATACGCATAACACCAAATTTAATACATGCACAGAAGTATAATTTATAATCTTAACTGGACTTAACTGGACTTTTTTTTATACATGGGAAAGTTTTTATAAACACCAGTACGCTGGTGTTAAAACCATGTTCGCCACTAAGTCCGCAGAAGAACTATCCTATGGGACTTACTTCTCAGTGGATGAGCTAGTTCGGTCTAACTGAACCATTCAGACGTCCGCAGATCTTTTGAGCATCTTTCTGTCCAGTCTATCCCATCTCAGCAAAAGGCGTTCACCGTAGAGGCAGGGAAATGAAAACCATAGTACAGTCGAGGCGAGTGATATGTTCCGAGTGTGTCGAAGTAGCCGGTCGCTCTTCAGGGACGCACGCATGAGTGTCTAGGCCAAGGCATTGGGTGTCTAGAGGTTCTTCACAGTTTTCAACTTACTCCGCCCAAAGGTATAGGTGGAGCTGGTGTGGGACATGGACTAGCCCCTTGCGGTAGCCGCCGCTACCGACACGCACTTAGTTGGATTCAACTCCATCCTTTGGCCTTGGATAACTGTGCTCTTGTATCTAGTATTGTAGCCAGCTATAGCTCTTGGTCCTCACTGCACTGGAGCGAACAATAGCCGCTGAAGCGGTGCATGCGACGCGCTGTCCTGGTGCATTCGTACCACTTTGACCCCTGGGGGGTTGAGTGAAATGTTAGCTCGTCGACCGCAAGGTTGAATAATAGAGGACTCAACGGGTTTCCCTGTATCGCCCCCTCAGAATTCTACTCGCGGTGGCCTACGCTAGCCCACGCTCATGCAAGCGTGAGCATCCGCCATTATTGCCTGGAGGTAGGTCAAGATGTTTAGTCTGTTGAGCTCTTCTAGGATCAGAGCCCAGCTTGCCGTGTTGAATGCATTCCTGACAACCAGAGTGATGAAGACATGCCACATGTCAAATCGGTTTTGGGGGTATCATAAACCTTCCCCAGATCCTGGATCGTCGACTTTTTCCTGCGGTATCCACTTTGTATCTCGCTCAGCAGGCCCCTTCCTTCAATTTCACCTTCTAACCTTTTTTGAAATAAGACTTCGTAGACCTTTGAAATTGTATTGAGCAGACAGATGGGTCGATATGACCCAGGTTCGTCGCGGTTCTTTCCTATCTTCTTGATGAGGATGGCAGATGCTGACTTCCATTCCTCTGGAAATTCATGCTTGCGCAGCAGCTCGTTATAGATTCCGAGTCTTAATTAATTAATTACTATCTTAGAGCTTTCTTCGTCTTCCTGCTCTTCACCGCTATCTCGAGCTCTTTCACCGCAAAGGGTACTGCTGCTTCCCTTACTATAGGGTGGCCTAGAATCTCTAGCTTTCTGTTCTCAGGGAGTTCGATGGGCCTAATTCTCGTTAGGTCCTTCACTACCTCTTGATATGCCGTACTCCATACGTTCCCTTCCACTGTGAATAGGAGCTCTCGCCAGTGCCTCCTCTTCGCGGCGACGATCGCCCTCTTGACGTCTTTGCGCGAGTTTCTATACTCGTTGCTTAGAGCTTCTATAGCTGATTCGCTCTGTCCTGCTGTCGCTTTGGTGAACTTCGGTGAGTGGTCCACGCTGGCCTTATGCGCCTCCGCCAATGCCTCGGCGCCATTACTGTGGGGGTACCTTTTCTGCACCTCGGTCATGCAGTCCACTAGCTGAGCGATAGAGGATTTGAAGACACTCCAGCCCGCAACTCTTTTTGTCGCTTCCTCCCGTCGTTTAACGCCTGATCAGTCTACTATTTCAAAGTGGATGTAGCGGTGGAGGGTGAGGTTCTCCACCTCGAAAACTCTCTAGTTTGCCACGTGTCGTGCCAGCCGTTGCATGGTGAATGTCACATCTATGAAGGAGATACTCCTTCCTCTGGCGAACGTGGGAGGTCTCCACAGTTGTGCGCCACAATGTCTAGTGCGGCTGTCCTCTCCGTACAGACTTCAACATGCGCGTCGACTACTGGGGCGCCCCACATCTATGATCTGGCGTTCATGTCTCCTGCAATCACGGCCTCCCTGCCATTGGTCCTGACCAGATTCATGATGGTGTCTACTCTAAGCTGGTACTCTTCCATGGGTATATTCGGTGAAATATACACCACGTGAGGATCGTAGCTGCGTAGACCAATGCAGATATGCCCAATCCCCCGTACCATACTACACACTTCCAGCCTTCCTCTCATCGGTAGCACCGCTACATCCCCCGGCCCATCGACAATCCACGGCTCTCTTCTAGTCAGGTCTCGGTTTGGCTTCGCCGCCAGAAGCAGGTCGATATCCACTTCCTCGGCAAGCCCATGTGCCATGTCGTGGACTGCCCTGCCTCTACCCAGGTTGGTCTGTAGCATCTTAAGGGCCATCTTGCGTGTAGTATATTGGCCGATCTTCCATTGGCTTGGTTTCCTTAACCTTTCGACCCCTCTTTTGAAATGGGGGCACCGAAGATGATCCCATCGATGGCCCTCAATGCCGCAAGTAGTGCAGTGCTGCTTATTCTTGCAGTCTCTGGCTATGTGACCTTTTTGTCAACAGTTAAGGCACGTATCCCTCATGCTTTCAGCAGTCTTACAGTCCCTAGACCTGTGTCCATACTTGAAGCAGTTGAAGCATCTGGTCACGTTCACTAACTCCTTCACTGCGCAATTGACCTAACCAACCCTGAGGATTTTCCTGTCTATTCGTTGGGCCGTCGCGGCTTTTGGACACTCCACCCTTGCGGTAAGCTTTCCATATCTTCCAGCTTTCATCGCCTTGACCTCCACTTCAGCCGACGAGCCAGGCATCCCCACTCATTGTCTCCTCAATCCCATAGACCAAGACGGTAGTCTTCATTTGTCTTCCTCGGGAGACCTCTCAGTCTTCAAACTTCTGCTTGATTTCTGTCTGCATCGCCATTCTCTGTCTTCCGAATTCTTTTTATGGAGATGCCCAGCTTTTCGACATCTACTTTCTCTTTTATAGATTTCAGCAGCTCTGCGTAAGTCTTCCCTCCTGCCTTGATCGTCGGAGAGCTATCACTCGGTCTTTGGCGCTGCTTCTCGGTACCTGTCTCTTTATTAGATAAGATCACGATCTTCTTTTCTGTGCTGGAGAATAACCCCTCACTGATCTTCCTGACTTTCTCGGCCTCGCATCTTTTAGAGGTAATCAGATGGGTTACCTCGATCGAATGGTCCTTTGTCATCAGCTTTAGCTCCTGGAATTGGCTGAAACCCTGTTTAGAGCAAACGTCTCTCTGTTACTTACCTCCTCCGTAAGCTCGAGCGGGAGGACATAAATGGCTGTAGCTATTACGCTTCTATCTTTTCTTGTGGAGATTTTTGAGGTCTCCATAAGGTAGTCTGCCTGCTTGTCCTTACTCAGAAGAAGTTCCTCGAGTCTAGCGGATCCCGTCACTAACTTGCGGATCGCTACGTTTGAACTGGCTTCCTCGGGTTCCATCAAGGCTGCATAGCTGCCGTTTATCTTCACCTGTCTGAGGTCGACAGTTTATAGCTCCGTCCTATTAAAACATTACTCAGGCCTGTTCTCTTCCATGCCTCTGTCTAGGTCTTCAGAGCTTGCACTCTGGATTGCTTCTTCTACTATTTTCTTTATGTCATCACTCCCAGTCTGGGTACTCACTGACTTTCCTACTTTAATGCCCTTCTTCTGAACTTGATTCACTTTCTTGTCGGTCTAGGTGCTTACTGACCTCGATTCTTTGTTGACTACTCTTGAATTGAGCCTGGCGTTCGATTCGGTGGCCAATTTGGCCCCGTTCCTCTCGTACAATGCACTTAGTTCCTCCGTGATCTTTCTTGGAGCTTTAAAAGTGTTCTTAATCTCCACCTTAGTGTGGACATGAACCTGTGTAAGCTTAAACAGATCGTCCGACGATGATGCCTCTTGATCTATAAGGGTTTTGATTGCTCCAGAGACGATCTCGGGGGTATCCTCCCTGCTCCTCGTGCCCCGCCCTGGAGTGGTTGTGAGGGGGGTCAGAAACTCCTCTGTCTTTTTAGCTCTAGTTTCTTTACTTTTTTTGGGTTTCTTACCCCCAATCCAGTTCTCCCAAATATCGTGAATGGGTTCTGGTTCTCGAGATTGGGCGGGATTTGATAACCTTGTCCATGTTTCTTTCCGAATACTTCGAAGTCCACAAACAACTAATAAAAAAAATTTTAACGTCTCCTCAAAAATTCTTTGTTTATTAAGTGGGGTACTTTAAAAAAACCTTTTTTCGTTTTCTCCATCTCTCCAAAATTTTGAAAGTCGAATAACAAAAAAAAATTTTTTTTTTCACCCTCTTTAAAATATTTCTAAGTCTTCAGTGTAAAAATTCTTTATCCACCGTTCCTACAGGACTAAATCACTGACCTTGAATTTATTCTCGACCGGAGTTTGCGAAGATACACTTAAAATCAGTGAATGTACAGGTTTGTGGACTTAATTGAACTCAATTGAACTTATCTCTTGCGAAAAACGGGTACTCGGGTAATAATTTTATAAATATAGATGCTTATTGTATTTTCCGCAGCAAAATATTCTGAACCGAATGATCATCGGATGTCATTGTGAATTTAACATTTGTTTACAAATATATCAGATTATGTTAATAGTAAATAATGTATTATGATCTTTTTAAATTGTTTGAATTTGATTCCAAAAATAATTAATTGTCTTGCATCGCTACATCCATCATTTTTAATGATTTTGTAAAACTAATAATGTCAAATAATTTTCACATTCTTCAGTGCTTCATGTTTATAGCGATAGGTGACTAATAGTGACTTCTCCCTAGCTTGTATTTATTTCACTCTGTGGGGCCATTTCTAGGATCGGTCGAAACGTCAAGGTTGGCTAAATGAATTTTAGTAATTTCATTGTACTTCATAGTACTTACTTTGAAAGGCCCTCCACATAGTGGATTCCAAGACTTGCGAGCGGTATCGAGTCTGAAACCCTAAATGGTCCGCCGGTCGATTGCTTAGATTCTTTAGGACAAGAATAAGGGTTTTTGAATTAAAGTCTGATTTTTACCTAATCTACGTTTAATGTTTAGTTAAAGACGGAAAGTTATTAGTTACACTAGAACTTACATTTTAATGCTGGCTACAAAATCCCATGAGAGATTCTGAAGCACAAAACCTCACAATCACCGTTATCACCTCACAAGCCGCTAAACACCTCACAAGACGCACAGTGCTTAACCCGTTAACGAGGTTCGTTTATTTAATTAAGTCTGTCCTCAACACTTCTTACTTTTGGTTCGCTACACACTACCGGGTTTCTCTACCAAAATGCTTGGGAGGTTCGTCCGACTCCGGTGATGGTTCACCCGCGACTCCCCTGTCTCTTACAAGATTTTTCCAGCCCTTTTCTTAAACTAATAATTTGGTCTCTGAACCCCGTTTTTTGTCATTGTAAAAATAATCAGGTCTCCAATTAACAACAAAAACCTTTTAACTTATTTTGAAGACTCATATTTCTATTCCCAATAATTCATAACCCCAAATAAATAATTTTGACTCTAATTACCTACCAAGTCCATATCACTGAAAATATATCACTAAAATAGTCGCCTATCAACATCTGTATAAACATTTGCCCATGTTATTTGAGATAACCAATAACAATCTTTTAAATAAATCATATAATATACGACCCTAATTCTACCCATATCTTTGAACATTTAACTAAAAAAATGTACGATAAAACTCAACTAATCACTGAAGCTGTTTATATTAAAATTGATTAGTTTTTCTATAAAAATAAATTGAATATTTTTAACTTATTGAATAATTTTATTTTAAATAATAATTTAATTTTATTTCTGATCTTACCGCTCCCACAACGCGCCTGAACCCAACCGACTTGCAGAGCTAGCGTCAGTTTATATGACCACGGGATCTGGCCGAAGTTTACGCTCTAATATAGTATAGAGAATTTAATTTTGCAAAACTATTCTCTCTTGAACTTTTGATATAAAATTAATACGAAATCATTCTGGTTTCGTATCTACCATGCCATCAACTAAATAATTTTTGATTTAAATGTTATATCGTTATAACTCGCCGGTTCATTACCGTATAACCACACGCAGGAAATGTTTATTCCAGAAATTAATTTTATTTATTTCAGAATTTTTGTCTCAGTAATCAATGCAAATTTGTTTACAGCTAGTGGTGGAACATCTTCCAGTGAATCAGATGATAGTTGCGAGTCATTAGCCATTAACAAGTATAAAAAACCCAAGACAACAAGGTCATCACATCTCATTAAAAACAAGCGAGTACATTCTGGAGGCACGTGTTCAGAGTTGAAATGCGATCAGTGTGATAAAGCTTTTTCATATTCATCACAACTAATTAGCCACAAACGTATACATTCTGGAGGTAGACCATTTCAATGCGATCAGTGTGATAAAACATTTCCGCAGTCATCATATCTCATTTGTCATAAACGAATACATTCTGGAAAGAGGCCATTTAAATGTGATCAGTGTGATAAATCATTCTCACAGTTATCAAATCTCAATAGACACAAACGCATACATTCTGGAGAGAAACCATTCCAATGTAATCAGTGTGATAAAGCATTTGCACGATCATCAGATCTCATTGTACACAATCGAATACATTCTGCAAAGAGGCCATATAAATGTGAAAAATGTTATAGAACATTTTCACAAATATCAAACCTTCTTACTCACAAACGTGTACATTCTGGAGAGAAACCATTTAAATGTGATCAGTGTGATAAAGCATTTTCACGGCCATCACACCTTGCGGAACACAAACGAATACATTCTGGAGAGAGACCATATAAATGTGATCAGTGTGATAAAGCATTTGCACGATCATCATATCTTACTGAACATATACGAATACATTCTGGAGAGAGACCATTTAAATGTGATCAGTGTGATAAAACATTTTCACAGACATCAAATCTACTTAATCACAAACGAGTACATTCTGGAGAGAAACCATTCAAATGTGTTCAGTGTGATAAAGCATTTTCACAGTCAACATATCTTATGCGACACAAACGAATACATTCTGGAGAGAGACCATTTAAATGTGATCAGTGTGATAAAACGTTTTCACGGCTATCACATCTTGCGGAACACAAACGAATACATTCTGGAGAGAGACCATATAAATGTGATCAGTGTGATAAAGCATTTGCACGATCATCATATCTTACTGAACACATACGAATACATTCTGGAGAGAGACCATTTAAATGTGATCAGTGTGATAAAACATTTTCACAGACATCAAATCTACTTAATCACAAACGAGTACATTCTGGAGAGAAACCATTCAAATGTGTTCAGTGTGATAAAGCATTTTCACAGTCAACACATCTTACGCAACACAAACGAATACATTCTGGAGAGAGACCATATAAATGTGATCAGTGTGATAAAACATTTTCACGGTCATCAAATCTCACTGTACATAGTCAAATACATTCTGACGGGAAATCATAGAAATGTGATCAGTGTGATAAAGCATTTTCACAATCAAGACATTTCTAATGTGATAAGTCATATTAAATCTGGAGAGAAGCCATTCAAATGTGATAGGTATTAAGGTGTAAGAGATCATTTTTAGATTTAACAGTGTTCATTAGTCGCACACAAACACAATCTCTAGAAAACCTGTTAGAGTGTGAACATTGCAATAAAACATTTAAGGCAATGAAAAATCTGGGTTGACAAAAGCGAAAATAATCTGGAGAGAACCCATTCAATTTCGATGTATAATAAATCCTATAGATAGTATCAAAATATCGTTTATATGTCTGTGTTTAGTTACAATACGCCTCGGAGTGAAGGATTGTTCGGTAAATCCTAATGTCCGTAGAACCGTGTCTAAATGAAGGGAAATGTAAGTAGGGATGAGGCACCTTGGACAGGCAGACAGTACGCGCCTCCTAGTTTATAGAGTGGCGATATCTTGAACTAGGGGTCGTGCACTGTCTGTCCAAGGTGTCGCATTACCTACTAATGTATATTAAATTACAAATAATATATTTTAAGACAAAAAAAGTTTAGATAATTCAAAAAGACATTAGTACAGCAATAAACTTGTTCCGAAACCATTTTTCGTCTGGACGGGTCAAGTGTACTTATCACAGAAGTGTTAGTTGTTAGTGATTGTCAAATAGTCCGTTTAAACATTAGAATGCAGTACAGAGCAAATGGAGTAGTTCTTTTTCATACCCTCTAATGGGTTTTACCAATGACGCTATCATTTTCTTTCATCTTAATGAGTGAAGACGCGGTATGTTACAAATAGTTATTCATTTTTGTTCAGAGATGCATTTAATTTCATTGACATAACAAAAAGAACATAAAATTCTAAATAATATTGTGGGTTCATTGACATATTTGACACATTTACAACATTTGGCAACACCACTTCCATTTCCCATAAGAGAAATATTGCACTCTAATGTTTGAACGGAATATTGATAAAATTATTATAATTAGTATTGATAAAATTATTATAATACAAAAACTAATAAATAAAAGAATGCTCAAAATACCACAACATTCTTCCATTCAATATTCCATAAAAGATCCTTTTTTGTCACTACGACTCGTTTAGTTAACTTTAACCCTCGTTTTTTACATATACAACTAATAAATAATATAGCCACACACAGACCTTTTTGGGTTCTTCGTGGCGGTTGCCCAACTTATCAAGTATGTGTATGTGCTTATTCTCAATTTTTTAAATAACATAATTATGGAGGCTATATTATTGTTTTTCTAAACCTCATACAAATCACTAATTATTACTGTTCATTGATAACTTTAATGTGTATTATGTATATAATGTATGATTTGGATAATAAATAATAATAATAATAAGCTTGTAGTCCTGATAGTTGGTGTTTTGGGTGGTATGAAAGCCTCTTATCGAAGGGAAATCGAGTCAATTCCCGTCTGCAGATCTTCTGCCACATCTTTGATCTGCAGGATGCAGAAAGCAGTGCTGCTCGGGTAACTCCTCATTGTGCGGGCACTGGATCTAACGTAATTTCCGCAGCTGCATAACGCCAGGGTTTGGGATGCAGTCGTGTGTATTTAGTTATTTAGGCAGAAGATCTAGTATGACGCGGCTCAAAAGGTTGCTGAAGTTTGAGATTAGTGGACGCTTGTAAAGGCCTGACAAACCCCATAATAATAATAATTTTAATAATATAGATTCGTTGTTTGTTCTTGGGAGCTTTCAACGTGTTAATTGTTTGGTTATCAATTTTATTTTTTTTAAATGGTAACCAAATTTCTTTTAATAAAATATATGTATAAAAATAACAACGCTATAAAAATGATTAAATTCTAAATGATAAATTAAGAATCCTATATGATAATATTAGTGTAGTAGCATCTGATTGGAAATAGGTTGTAATTTTTATTTAAATTTCAGCTTAAATGTATGCCAAATATAGAGTCTTGAAAATTTTATGGTACAAGATATTTTTGATATTGCGTACCGGCTGTCATAAGTAACGAAATAGTGTTCCAAAATGATCACCTTGATAAAGATTTCTTAAAAGTTTCCGTTACGCATTATTAAAATTTACAAATGTCGCTAAAATCTAGTAAGTCGAACCAGTTATAATAATAATAATAATAATAATTTATTCCGTTATAAATATACATATTTTAGCCTTTGATAAAGCTAAGCACAGCTAGTAGCATTATCAGAGGCGGATAGAGTACATATAAATAGATTTTTGTTACAGAAATAAATATAGTATAAATATATATTTATATATATATTCAAAATAAGAATAAGAAAAAACATTTTAAATATATACTAACTTAGCTTAATAAATTATTTTAGGAATTTTGTTGCATACCATAAGATCTTTGAAATGTTTAACATAGGAAAAATAATTGGCTTGAAGAAGCAAAGACGCATTCATATTTTCTTGTAAAATATTATATACCTTAGGACTATGATACATAAAACTAGATTGTCCTATTGCTTTCTTTGCAAAAAAATTTAGAGATATTTTTTTAACATTCAGTCTAGTTTCATGGTTGTGTTCTGGGAAGATAAGTATATCATTACCACCATATTTATAAATATATTTGCTAAAACTTAAGAAATATAATTCATTTAGTGTGTATACATGAAATTCGTTATACAGAGCGGTTACTGAATACCGAGCTGGTTTTTTTAGTATAATTCTAAGCAGTATATTTACTGCAGTGATTAAACGCTTTAGATGTGTTTCATTAGTTGAACCCCACGTAATTAGCCCATACATCAGTGTAGATTGAATGAAACCACAATAGATAGATTTTAACATCTCCATATTGAGTACTGTTCTCAGATTTTTTAATAAAAATAGAATCTACGTAATTGGTAATATAATTAATGTGATAATGCCACCTAAGATGACAATCAATATAAATTCCCAGAAATTTCATGCTCTCTGTTCTAGTTATAGCCATACTGCAATTGCAATCTTCTCTTGCACAATTTAAGTCGTGAACTAAAATCCTGTCATCAGAGGGATACGATTTATTATTGCATGTAAAAGTAATAAAGTGAGTTTTATTAGAATTTAAAGACAGTATATTGTTGTCAAGCAAAAATTTTATAGTCGTAAGACAAGCCGACATTCTTGCATCCACCTCATTCCACGTTGAACCAGTCACATACAGTACCGTGTCATCAGCGTAACAGGATATGTAAGCATCCACGAGGTTCAAGTTCAACAAATCATTGATATATATATAATAAACAGAAGCGGCCCCAGAACTGAACCCTGTGGGACTCCATGCATTATCTGTAAGCTATCACCCAAACAATTATTTATTTTAACTCGTATACATAATAAATATTGGTAACACTGGAAGTTCTGCCCATTTTTCTTACCTTCTAATGCTAACCTTATATTAGTATTTGCTTTAACATTAAAAAAAAAATAGCATTTTCATATAGCGTTTATTTTAATTTATATATCGCTTAAAATTCTTTATACAGCATTTGTTCATTTTTATGAAACACAAAGAGTTTTCTTATATAGCATTTATTAATATTTATGTAATAGTATTTATAATTTTTTATGTAAATAGTAATACGTTTCAATGAAAATGCTATATAAGGTCTTTTTATGGCGAATCAAACATTGTTTACCCTCCAGGGACTATCAACAGATTTGGAGTGTTCTGTTGCTCAACGTTAAATAACTATTTATATACATAAAAGCCCTAATTCCTGTGTGTCAGACCTTAACGCTAAGTTCCTGGGTGCTAGCGGGTCTTACGGTATGTGGTGGGTCACGAACTGAGTGGTGGGAGATTAGGAACGACGTACCTCCACCAAGCAGCTCACTTAGCGAGAATATAGCTTTTAGCTCTCCAGTCAGTATATACCTTGGCTTGATTTAAGAATGCTGTGTCAATTAATGATATGCCCGCGGGCCGTATCCGCCCCGATACCAATTTTTAAGCGACACACATTGAGTGGCTTTTTAGGATTTCCTAGGTATAATCAGAAACAATTGATGTTCATTGATGTCCAGCATATGGCCCGCGGCCCGTATCCGGTCTGATACTTATTTTTAAACGACACGCATTGAGCGGCTTTTTAGGATTTCCTAGGTATAATCAGAAACAGCTATACCATTGATGTCCAGCATATGTCCCGCGGGACATGCCCGGCCCGATATTAATTTTTAAACGACACGCGTTAAGCAGCTTTTTAGGATTTCCTAGGTTTAATCAAGAAACGTTTTTATTTTGTTAATATACGCAGAATTGATAACCTTGTTATGGTTATTATTGGAATATTTAGAATATAACTTTATTTATATTTATTACTTACAAAGTTTTTATGTATCATTATATTATTTCATACATCATGTCAAATCATATCTCTATGGTTACCTATATAAAATGTACCTGCGTGAGAGTGCATATCCTAACAATCTCCCCTTTATGCACGACGAAGGGGGCATTTTAACATAAGTCAACCATTCCACGCAATTGCTTATATTTGACATTTCCAACACTTTTAGTTAGAAAATCTGCTAACATGTTTTTTGTCTCCACATATTCCACCTTGAATCGTCCCTTTTCTATCTCTTCCCTTATTTTTAAACATCTCAATTCTATATGCTTTGTTCTCTTAGTATTCAAGCTCTTTCCAACAGTTATTGCCGCTTGATTATCACAATAAAGTAAAATTTCATTTTTAGTTGTTCCAATAATTTGTCCATATACCTTCTTTGATTGCTTCGCACATGGCTATAAAGTCTGCTTCGCACGTAGACATGGCCACAACATCTTGTTTCGCTGACCTCCGACGTATTGCTCCTCCTCCCAGCAAAAATATAAATCGAGTGGTTGATTTTCCATTTTCATTTTGCTTATTATTCCAGTTAGCGCATTAACGTCCCATGATTTGATTCGAAATTTTATTTTTATAAGTTAATTTGTAATTTTTTGTAGCTTTAAGGTACCTAAGTATCCTTTCATTTTATATTTCTTTGTCTGTCTTTCATTTTATATTTTTCTTTTACTTCTTCGATGAGTTTGGTCTGGTCTATACTGATTTCATTTTCACTTCTGATTATTCTCAAACCTGACATATATTTTGGTTCTACCAAATCCTTTAGCTCGAAGGCTTTATTTAACTCTTTAATAAATTTGTTTATCATTTTCTCTGTAGTTATTAATATAAACACAAAGATCGGATTCTAATCTTTTAAATCCCATTTCTTTTAATTTTTTATTTATTGTTAAATTCCATTCTCTGCCAGAATGTTTTAAACCATAAATAGATCTTTTCAGTTTACATACCTCTTCTTTCCTATCTTTTTCATAATAATATCCTTTAGGTAACTCCATATAAACATTTTCTTTTAAAATACCATTCAAACATGCTGTTTTTATATCTAGTTGCCTTAAAAATAAGTTGTGTCTTGCAGATAGTGCTAGAATGATTCTAAAAGATGTGAGTTTCATTACTGGACTATAAATATCATCATACTCTATGCCCTTTTTCTGGCTGAATCCAACCGCAACTAATCTTGACTTGTATTTTGTGATTTCATTCATTTAATCTCTTTTTAGTGCATGCACCCATTTTGATTTCAGAACATGCATGCCTTTTTCTTTCTGAACGACTTCCCATGTTTTAATCTCCGTCAACGACTTAAATTCTTCATCCATAGCCTTTTTCCATTCAACATTATCTTCACTCTTCTTAACTTATTCGTAGTTCTTTGGAATAGTAACTTCAATTTTATCACAATAACTTTTCTTAGCAACATTTAATACGATTCTATCTGGTTCCTTTTTTATTCTTCCAGATCTTCTAGGGTATAAATCCACTTCAATATTTTCTTCCAGTGCGTTTTGATTTTGTTCTAACGTATTTATTTCTTCTTTCTTTTCTTCTTCTTCTTGAACATCTGATAAAGCTTTATTTGATTTATTCGTGTCATTTTCATAGTTCAAAAAAGTTATTGCAGATTCAACATCAGGTTTAATGTATTCTTTATCGTTTCTGTTTCCCACGATGGTTTCATAACCTCTTTTATTTTCTTGGAATTTCGGTAACTTAGTGTAAAAGAATCTTTCTGAAACTGGATCATATAATTTATATGCTTTCATTTTCTCTGCATACCCCATCATAATTGGCTTGAGTAAATTTTGAATCAAATTTCTTTCGAAATAATTTAGGTATTCAAGCATATACTAAACATCCAAATACTCTCAAGTGAGCAGCCGTAGGTTTCTTTTTTTCCCATAGTTCTTGTGGTGTCTTAATGTTATTGTTATTTGAACAAGGATTTCTTAACAAATTAGCGCCCAGTGTCCTATACATAGAACAGCATGATAAAAAATTCCCTGCAAGAAAACAATATTATTTATGGTTAAGTTTTCCTAACAGTATGAATGTTCAAGCACTTATTAACATGCTAACATGGTTTTAGTCAATGTAATTAAAATATCAGATAAAAAATTATATATATATATATAAAGCGAATATTCACTGTCCCTGTTATTGTTTGACAAATATTTATAATTCAAAATAAACAAATATTATGTAGCTCAATTCTTGTTACCAAAGTATGTAGTTCTCAGTATCTAAATTTAATTTTTTTTTTTTCATTTCGTCAAAATATAAACTAACAAAAATGCTGTCATATGTATAGGACACTGGACAGATGTGTTATCTCACAGGAACATACCTGCATGCTTGTTTATATGAAAGTCTATGCGAATCTATTCAAAACTTAGATCATTTCAGAATTGTCTTGCAAAGAGTTATCTAGTGCAGTATTTTGGAAGATAATTATTATATTTTTAGTGAGTGTGTTGGTTTTTTATTCAAGGAAAATAATACAAGGTATGTAAAATTTTTAACTTTTGCAGTTATTTCTGTATATTTTTAGTTTAATTTATTTTAGAAAATGGTGTCAAAAGAAGCGCTCACTCTTTAAGAAATGGAAGAAATTATAAATGATGATGATTTTTGGCTTGATCTTGACGATAATCGTAAGACTGTAGATGTGATTGTGGTACCACCAGAACCAGAATATCTGACCGACGAAGATGAAGGCGATGATGATGAACTTGGTTTTGTGGAAGTTGTAGATATTCCAGGGACAATGGAAGTTGAATTTGACATTGCTCAACCCAGTACTTCACAACCACAAAGTGCAAAAAGGAAGAGATTTTCTCAATCAATACAATCCAAACTAATACAATCTTATAATAAAAATATGGGGGGTGTTGATCACCATGACTGGCTGATAAGTAAATACGGAGTTAAAATACAAGGGAAAAAGTGGTACTGGCCGATGTTTACTCGCATTCTAGACATGGCGTTGACAAATGCATGGATTTTGTATCGAAACATACATGGTCGTGAGGCTTTGAATTGTTTAGAATTTAGAAGAGCTGTTACAGTACCGTATCTCAAACTATTAGGTTCAGGTACGAAACGCAAATCTTCAGCACAAACACCACAAGAGACTGTTCGGTACGATGGCAGAGATCATCTCATTCAGCATCGCGACAAGCAAAGAAGATGCCAACGACAAGGGTGTAAAAGCAAACCTACTAGTTTTTGTGTGAAATGTGACATAAATTTGTGTTCAGCTTGTTTCTTGCCATATCACATGAAATAATTTCCATATTTTTAAAAGGTTAAAATTAAATTTTGACGTTTTCTTTCTATTATTTTCTGTTTATTATGAATTTTTTTATTACTTTTTTTTGTAATATTCTGAATTATAATAAAGGGGGGTGGAGTGAACATATCCACCCCAATCTTTAGAAATGACAATGGTTTTACTTTTAAACTAAGAGTAAATATGCATTATATACGTTCAAGTAAAATTATTCATAAATACATCATCATACGTCACAAATATATCATATGTGTCCAGTGTCATATACATAGGACAGGCATTTCTAATTAACCTGGGCACAGTAAATTTTTTTCAATAATTTTCTCGTGTTTATAGTATTAATATTACCTCAAAATTTGTTTTTGAGTGCATAATTCAAAAAAATATATCTCTGGGCGCTAATGGGTTAAATAAGCAGCAGTTGCAACAGCTTCTGCCCAAAAACTTTTTGGTAACCTGGCGGCAATCAACAATGTTCTTGCTGTATCCAATAATGTCCGATTTGCTCTCTCACAAAATCCATTTTGCTCAGATGCATATGGAATAGATGTTTGATGTTTTATTCCTTTTCTCTTCAAATATTCTTGTAATTCTTCTTGTAGTTTTTGAATTCTGTACCATTATCACTTCTAATAGCTTTGACTTTCGTAGATTTGTTGTTTTCTACTTCATTTATAAAAATTTTAATTTTCTCAACTGTGTCGCTTTTCTTTTTTAAAAAATAAACTTTTATTTTTCGACTATAGGGGAAAAATTTTAAGATCGTAGCGCCACGCGGATTTTTTTGAAACCATTCTAAATCAGATACCACTTGACATTTACTAGTAAATAATAGCGAAAAGTGTATCAAAAAACGACAAAAAATAAATAATTGTTTGGGATTTTCTGATTTTGTTTTAAAATTTTATAATCAAGTAAGTATACACACGTATTGTGAGAACATTTTTTTTAAGTGACATTATTTGTAAACATCTTAAATACTACATTTTGTGATCTGGTTTTAAGTTATGGCGGCACAGTTTTCCATTGTCGATTATTTTAACTATATTGGGGGAAATAATAATTCCCGTGTTGTTTACCAAGGGGTAGAAATCTACAATGCTGGGCATATAATATTGTGTGGAGTCACTGAAAAAAACAGAGAGTTCATAAAGATTTATGCATTATGCCTACAAACTTGTGCATTACAAACCCACACACAATAACAGGAATTTTCAAGATATGCGATAATAAATACAAAATTGAAAATATTTTTTGTAGTCACTATCATTAAAATGTAATGAGCAAACTTTGATATAAGGGCTCACTTTTTTTCCAATTTTTAAATTGTTTATCTAAACATCGCGTCGATTCCCAAACCTCTTGCTTTCCCAATTTTGTTTCGAACCGAACGGTGTCTGATATTGGTGGAAACAAATGAAACGATATTTCCGGGTTTCTTCTTTTCAATGAATTGCACATAGGCACACAACAATATGTATTATACATTTTTCAATGATTATAAAAAATCTTTAAAAACAAACTTCATACAAAACCAATACACAAAACGAAATGTTATATGTAGTACACAAGTTCATGAAACGCTCACCAGATGGTAGGGTGCTTAGCTGCAAATCCCTATTCTGTTATTGGCGACTAAACTTAACGCGTATCCCTCTAGCGGCAAAAAAGCGAACACTTCGAAAAAGGTTACTGTCATTGTTTACGTATAATTCACCATGTGTTTTATTGTTTCTGTCCATTCTCACTCCATTTTTACAGGGAATAAAGTGATAAATTTAAGAAAAAAAGATTAAATACTCCTTGTTGTGTGTATGGTAGTCAATCACAGGAAGAACATCTTCGAATATTAGATTGAAAGATTATCAGTGATTCTAAAATTTTGTTTCTATTGAAGGGAATTTATACTGTTCAGATGATTTTAAACAAGTTTTTAACGTTGAATTTTTCATTTTCCCTGTCTCACATGTGCAAGAAAATCGTTTAATGTTGTGTAAATTATTGTTAATATAATTAAAACCCCTTGTTATTTCATGGGAGTGTTCCATAACTGTGTTAGTTTGCAAATATTTGACAGTTTTCTTGTGTAGAATAAATTACAAGTTCTCTTTCTATAAAATTTCTTGAGATATGTGTAGATATTAAGTATTCAAATAAATGTTTTAAGTTCAAAGTGTAACATTTTATTTTCTCTGTGAGTATAAGCCGGCACCAACATTATAACCTCATTTACAAGCAGCAAATTTTATCATAAAATGGATTCACATATATTTATACACTTTTTTAATACTCGGTTATAATTTAAATATACTGTATACAGCAAGAAAACGTAAATTAGACCAAAAATTGATTATAAACCAATACTGTTTACATACGTTGACAGATGACTATCCTTTTTCGTGTCAAAAGTTCACAAGGCGATAGTGGCGCCGTTTCGGTAATTATAGTCTCGAATTTCCAAAATAATCGGCTAGGCGTCACTTCAGTTATTGTCAGTTCTCAATTGGGCTCAACAGCGCTATGAAGTGACGCCAAGCGGACTATAACTGAACTAAGCGAAACGAGTAATAGTTTATTGTTTACATCTGGTTTACATGTGTTTTCTCGTGTAGTTTGTATTGCTTTTAAAAGTTAGTGTTGCAGTTTGTTTGTTATATTAACTTTTGATAGCAATTATTATTCTTTTTTATATTACTTAATGTTATAATGAGTTATTATAACACAAATTGGTGTGTGTTTGGCTGTCACTCTAGAAAAGGAAGTAACAAAAATATTTACTTCCACTATTTTCCAAATGAGAAACAATTTGTGAACTGTTAATAAATTTGGTGCTGTGGAAGTGATAATAACAAACTAGTATTTATTAAACAAATTAAATAAAAAACAAACACTAAATTATAAAAATCCTTCTCGAACATAATTAAATATCTACCCGGGTAATTTTAATGCAGAATTAGGGCAAGCGGTCTCAAATTCTGTACGCAGCTTTTCTAATACATTTTCACTGAACTTTCAGTGCCTGCTTTTGTTTTTAATCAATTTATTTAGGCAAGGAGTTTCTAACAGAGGTTTCGGTTCATACTGTTGTAAGACAGGTTTCTTAAAAGTAGACCACAGGCATTTTAAATCTGTGCTGGTTAATATTTCCATACTCAATATATTGTTTCTGGAACAAAAAGTAAAACCAACAGAAACCACACAAAAAAAAGATAAATCAAATATTTCACAATCAATCAATGCCCTGATCTTGGCTTCTTTCATTTTGGTTTGTTAACCACCTGGCACAAAATAATAGGATAGCTGAAATGTGTTTGCATGTAGTTCCTGCTTTACATGTGCAGGACATATTTAAAACTTCAACATCATTACTAAATTTTAATTTCCCAGTGACTTCGTGAGGTGGTGTTCTCAAACTGCTTGTTTGTAAACATAACCCACATATGTCGACATGCTCATCATTTTTGTCCAAAATTCCGCACAACATAAGATTTCCGGCGTTTAACAACTCTTCTCCTTCAACTACACACCTAGAAGAAGGTGTTGCACTTAAAAAAATTAAATAATTTAATAAGGATAGCTGTTTATTATCCATTGCAAATCGATGATTTAACATGTAAACAAATATGGACAAATTTCACATTACTCGTTTCAATCAGCTGTTCACAGCGCTTGTAGCGCCGCCATCGGGCATTGTTGTATCCAATAACAGAAAAATATTCTCGTATTTCAGCATGGAATAAGTTAGGCCTACCATAATCAACACGGACTGGTACAAACTGAATATAATTCACGCAAGTCCAAATAACCACAAATATTTTAATGATTTAGAAAATAAAAACGTTGTAAGGCATTTGCAGTTATAATGTATTTTTTAAAAGATATTTGTTGTATCTGCCTGAAACATGATAATCATTTACAACGACTTTTCAACAGTTGTAAAAATTTAAACTATTATTTCAGGCTGATATTATTATTTCCAGAAATGGTAAGAACATTTATTTTCATTATTATTGACGAACTCATCAAAATTAAGTTAGGAATGTTTCTTTATGGTTTTATAAGGATTTTTTTTATTGATGTGCAGGCAGGACTGCCGCGTGTGTGTCGGCTCTTGTGCGGTCATTAATGAGACCACACACTGCTAGAATCGAGTCTAAATGTCACAAGTATTAATGAAAATATGCACATTGCGTCTTTTGGATTCGATTCTAGTGGACACAGCCCTGTGAATATTTGCACACGGGTGGTTTAAACACGCGCGGCAGCCCTGTTCACATGCTATTGGTGGGGTTTTTATGGGGTAACAAATTAACATTCTTTTCTTGTTTCTATTGAGTATCTCATGAATAACCTGGGACCATTTTGATGACTACATTTGAAACTAACTAGAATTTCCAACAGGAAACGTCCAGTTAAAGTTTCATTTAATTTTCGTTATGTATATTTCCAGTTGAACGATTCACCCCCATTACCAGTCGATCAATTAAGTTTTCAACTAATATTTGCATAGTACTTAATATAAGTAAAACTTCAGTAACATTTTAGCGTTATGAATAATTTTAAAAAGTTTTTAGTAACAGTCCTATGATACCGGAATAAATATGTACAGTTAAGTTAAAAGCCGTTTAAAAGTTTCACGAACACAGTATAGAACATAGCAACAGTACGTTTTTAGATAGGTTAGACCAGTCAATTCTCCATACAATGGTTTTAATTATTTTTAGGTATCCACAGTGCTGCAGTATCAGGGAGTTATATGTACAGGATGCCGCAGTAAAGTGAATAATTTTTATGAATTTCGTCAACAGTGTTTGCGAAACAATCAAATATATATAAATTACACATCACAACTGAGTTCTGTATCTGAAACCAGCGGAGTGTTAAGTATTTACTTCACTGATTTCAAAGAACAAAAAGAATTGTTGACGAATTGTGATCAAACTGAAAAACAGTGCAGCAGTACAGACATATTACCAAGATGTGATGAGACTCATTGTGTAACAAATGAGGCTTGGAAAGAGTACTTCAAAAACAGCTACATGGTGAAAATGGAAGAGGAAGAAAACGATGATTACACAGGTATCATATCACTTTATTTGTTCACATTATAATATATAAAAAAATATATATGCTTTATTAGTGATGGAATCTGGCCAGTGAAAGCCTGCTATGATTTGTAGACATTTATTAATAAATATTTGTAACTAGCTGGTCCTAGTTTCTGTGACTCGCCAAGTCTCGCCTGCGGACAATTAACGTACAATTTCCTAGAATTCGCGCAGATTTAATATGGAGAATTAAGGGTATAGTGCCTTGAAATTTTCATATTTTATATAAAGGTGCCGTCATGTTATAAAAGTATAGAACTACTGATGTAAATCAGTGCTTGTCAACCTTTTTATGGTTATTTAACAACTAATAAATCTCTAATAAGAGATTTCCATGTCTTGTATGGTAGATGGTGTCCTGGAGCAAGATCTTCCTTGGGTTTAATCCTAGATGTTTCGTATATTTTCTCGCCGTTGTTCTAGATTTTGTGATGAGATGATGCTTCTTAATCTATTTTCAATAAATTTAAATTTAGAAAATTTCTTTCACATCTTGTATTACCAGAAATATTTACGCAAATTTGTAATGTGTATTCAGGGTATAATAGCGAAACATTATTTTGTTTATTATTAGAGTTATAAAAAAAAAATAGTACATAAAAAGTTGTAGGAAACCAAGGGGGACATCTCCTTATAGCTAAGAAGCTTATAGCTTAAAAGAAAATATTTTTTAAAATTAGGTTATATATATTTTTTAGATCCATTCGGTAGTGTAATTTTTGTTTAGTTTTTTGAATTTAACCATATATACATTTTATATCTTAACATAATAAAAATGTTGAGAAAAAATCGATTGTAATTAAAATAGTTTCTATTTTTAATATTACAGTTGGAGCTACAGATGTATATCATGATAAAACGAACACGGGAAATATTACCATCAAGTCTGAACCTGCGGACACGAGTGGATGTGAAGAAAATACACTAGAGAGTGCAACTGTCGCAAACACTGGTCAGTAGAGTCAGTAGGTCTTTATTGATGCTTATGTAATAAGTTAATATTTAACTACTGAAGGTTGCAAAGTAATACAAGAAGACTTCGATAGATTTTATGAATAAATGATTGCAAATAAACTAAAATTTAGTATTAAAAATACTTTAAAATTTCCTTTATATGAGTTAGTTAGTTAGTTAAATTTTTTGGCGCACAGAAACAAAGGCTATTTGCGCCTAACGCAGCCCATCTAAATGACTAGAATATATATTAAAAACAATATATTAGACAATAAATAAAAAAAATAAAATCATTAAAAATACGCATACTCAATAAAAGAAATCTTGCACTGACAAACACAAATAAATAATATAAAAAGTCTGTTCGAAAATTTGAACAGGCTCAGGGTGATGGTAAGAGGCTGTAAAAGGGCCAATTACCATCGAATATCACAGTCAATAACTAGAAACACATTAAAATAAGGTGCAAGACTTCACACATAAAACAATAAGTTCGATTCTCTCAGGAAGAGTATCAGCCTGTCCATGAGTACCCTGTCGTCACCTAAAGCAACTGACAGGTTATAGCACAAGCCTATCCTCTCCCTGACTTCCTCGAACTGTATACACTCAGTTAAAAAGTGTAACACAGACAAATCTGTGTTACACGTCTCACAGATAGGGGACTCTTCTCCTCGAAGGAGGTGTCCATGAGTTCACCAACAGTGACCTATACGGAGGCGTGTGATGGCGGTTTCCTCCCTGTGGTTAATCCTGCAGGAAGAACCCCATGGTTTAACGTCTCCCTTAATCCTTTATTTGAAAGCGAAATTGTTTGAATTGAAAGGTATTTAAATTGGCAATTTCACATTAAGACCTAAAAGTTAAGAGTTAAAGACCTTGGAGTCACTTTAGATTCCAAATTAATATATAATACTCACATCAATAACAAAATAATAATAATGTATCCCGGGTATAAAGTTAAGCTTGTAGTCCTGATAGTTGGTGTTTTGGGTGGTATGCAAGCCTCCTATCGAAGGGAAATCGAGTCCATTCCCGTCTGCAGATCTGCCAACTCTTTGAACTGCAGGATGCAGAAAGCACTGCTGCTCAGGTCACTCCGCATTGTGTGGGCACTGAATCTAGCGTAATTACCGCGGCTGCATATAGCCAGGGTTTGGTATTCAGTCGTGTGTATTTAATTCCACTAGTCTCTAGTATGACGCGGCTCAAAAGGTTGCTGAAGTTTGAGATTAGTGGACGCTTGTCAAGACCTGTCAAACCCCATAATAATAATAATATTGATTGTTGGTGTTTTGGGTGGTATGAAAGTCTCCTATCGAAGGGAAATCGAGTCCATTCCCGTCTGCAGATCTTCTGCCAACTCATTGACCTGCAGGATGCAGAAAGCAGTGCTGCTCGGGGTCACTCCGCATTGTGCGGGTACTGGATCTAGCGTAATTTCCGCGGCTGCATATCGCCAGGGTTTGGGATGCAGTCGTGTGTATTTAGCTCCACTAGTCTTTAGTATGACGCGGCTCAAAATGTTGCTGAAGTTTGAGATTAGTGGACGCTTGTCAAGACCTGACAACCCCATAATAATAACAATATTTTACTAAGTTTGTTAGTGATCATTAGAAATACAGAGGTCAAGTCAGTATAATGTGTACATACCTAGATATTCTACAATTTAACAGAATGCAAAATTTGACATTAGTCAGATTTGAAATTTAAATATTCAGTGATTGAATAGAATGTGTATTCTAGTAGATATTTCTTAAACTTGTTTTTGAATATTTTCTCATTGGTTATACTTTTAATGCTATCAGGAACCTTATTATACAATCTTGCAGCTATAAAACGAGGACTTTGCTCGTACAAAGTAGTATGGTGTCTCTCAATATTCAAGCTAGATTTACTCCTTGTATTGTTATTATGATAATCACTATTTATAGTAAAGTTACTATAATGATTTCTGACAAATAATACGCATTCTTATATAAAAAGTGAGGGAACTGTTAATATTTTAAGATCTTTAAATAAGTTTCTACAGGAAGTTCTATATGGAGTAAATGTTAATATTCGAATAGTTTTTTTTTTTTTTTGCTGCAAGAGAATTTTATTTGCTTCTTTTGATACTCCTTAGAAAATGATAGCATAATTTATAATTGTATGAAATTTCTCAAAATAAACTGATCTTAATAGTGAAGGTGAAATAAAGTACCTGAGCCTCTTTAGCTTATAGCATGATCCTGATAGCTTAGTATTGATACTAGGGGCCACAGCCCGGGTACGCCGGCCTTCATCCCCTTGTGGAGCCGGGGGCTACGCCCCCGGCCTGCGATTGAGCTTGAGTTTATATCACTGTTACTTTTGGTAGTGATCAGTAGTAAAACTTTCTCAAAAACTGTGTTCCGTAAACTAAACGGTGACAGATTTTAAATTAGTACGTAATGAATAATCAGTTACGGGTTACAATTAACTTGTGGTAAATATTATTAATAGCACTGCTTACTATTCTGATTACAAACTATATAGATAGCTCAGTTTAAGAATTTTATTTTGAAACCAGACGTAATCATTTTATATAACAGCATATAGTTTTTATCAGAGAGACTAAAATTTTGCAGCGGCAAAATTTGATGATAGGTTTCTCAGTACAAATATTCGATAAACCTGAACCAAAACTATTTTCATACATTTCGAATATACCAATAAAGACATTTCATCTTCTCTCCATGTAAAAATTTAACAACAAATACTTTGTCACATCTCATAGCTGAAAAATATTCAAAATACTTTTAGAACATTTAAAAAAATAACCAATATAAACAATTATTCAATTTTATGTATTTTTATACATTTCTGTAATTAAATTAACTTATATCCTCCAGCAGTTTAACAATTTTTATGCAAATTAATGCAAATTTAATCTTTATAGATATATTCTTCGAAAAATAACCTTAAAAATGTCATTATAACTGTGGGAGAGAATATACAGTGAGTCTTGGTTTAACTTTAAGAATTTATGCAAAATTGTCTCGATTAATTAATCAAAAATCATACATACCTTAAAAACGATTTTACACGTTTTTAAAATAATTTAAAAGTAATATCGTGGTTATTTTATATAGAAAACTAAGTTGTAATTTCTTCTGTCAATTTACATTCAAAATGTAGTGGAGCTTGGTTTAGCTATGAATTGTAAAACTCTGGCGATTAATTAATCGAAAGATATTTACAACTTAAAATAGTATGTTACATGTTTGAAATAATATTTAGTTTTCGATTATTACCTACTTAACTTAAATTACTTAGTAATTTTCAGTTCAGTAACATTTTTAACTCAAAGACAATTTTATGGTCAGCAAAAATGTTTGAAATCTTGAAAATTACAAAAAAAAAAAAGCGTAATATTTACCCACACTTATGTATTTTTTACACAATTCAGCGATTATTAAAAAAAAAATCGATTGTAGATTTTTCGACTTAGTTTTGTGCTAAATTTATGTTTTGAATTATAACACATTCGTATATCATCAACTAAGAACTATCCGTGTCGTTGAAGTATCTGTGATATGTTCAAATTTTTAGAAATTTGTTGTCGATCAACGGTACGGTTTCGAGGAAAAAATGCATGATTTTTATCAATAAAAATTAGTCAATACCCCCCGTCGAAATAAAATTAAGCCTAAGCACTAAAAATATATCACCCGGATAAGACAGCGGTTCATTTTCCTCTCTCCGCGTTACCGGAAAAATGAAGATACACCAGAAGCACAGTATATCCAGTAGTTTCACTCGACCGTTTTTCTGTACCAGATTTTTCATGCGCATGTGTGAATCCTGGTTAGGTCGCGCAGTTTTGCGAAGTGAATAAATTAAAAAATTTTAAATAATATTTTATATTTAAGTAATTTTCCTACTTTATTATTATACTACTTTCAATAGTTTTTGTATAATATTTTTTAAATTCATTTTAGAGTCGTAAAATGCAAAATTCTTTTGTTAGTTGTCATATAATATGTACATTCGACTCGAGTAGACGTGTAGTGGTGAGCGGTAGCGGTGAGCGGTAGCAGACTTAAACATCATACATATTTTATACGTTAGCTGAATTTCAATTTCAAAAGTCCAAAATGTCCAAAAATACCAGGTCAAAACCAACATATCTGGCTGTCATACCTGACACTAAATTAATGGAAACTGTGGACAAAAAGGAGATTGATGTTCTCATTAAAGACGCTCTGAGTACTCCATTAGTGCTTGAAGAACTTGCCAAAACGCTCTCCTCTATTATTTTTAAAAAATATGAAGAGAAGCAGAAGGAGATGGAGACCAAGATCCAGTGCCTAGAAAACCAATTATGTGAAAAGGATATCCAATTCAAAAATGTCACTCACAAACTGGAACAGCTGGAGCAGTACTCTAGACGAAAGTGTCTACGGATCTTTGGAGTGCCAGAAAAAGAAAATGAAGACACAGATATCATAGTGAGTGAAGTTTTTTCTAATAATGTACATGTGCCTGTTAAGTTATGTGACTTAGATAGATCACACCGTGTCGGCAAACCATCTAAACAAGGACCTAGGCCTATCATTGTAAAGTTCGCGCGGTATAATGTTAGAGCTGAGGTGTATAAGAAGAAACGTAACTTGAAAGGCACGGGTATTATTATTAGAGAAGACTTAACTAAAAATAATCACGAGATATTTCATTTATCTGTATCTAAATATGGTTTAAAAAATGTCTGGACTAGAGATGGGATAGTGTTTTGCAAAAATAATGACAGAATCTTTCGTATAACAGATAAAACTAACTTGTCATAGTTTGTGCATTTCTGGACAAGGGTCAACGCACTCACTAATTCTTGTATGTTAAATATTTTAGTTTACTACAAATTCTGTCATGTCATTACATTCATTTAATTTAATTGCATGCTGACGTAATGCTGACATATTGCTGACGTTTCGGATTACAAGAATTTGTTTGAGAATGAATTCTTTTTTTTTATTATTTTTTTTTGGGAATAACTCATTTTTGTATATTTTATTTTTTGGGTAATTAACTTTTATTTTTTTAAATACTCCATTTGATTTTGGTTAGCGTTGTTGTAATTATTTGATCTCGCCATATCGTATCATGCTGCTGCTCATTAATATTTATAGTAACTTGATTTGTTTTACTTATTTATTTTGGGCATTATTATCATTATTATTATATATATATATATATACATATATTTAGTTTATTGTATATTTTATTATAGTTTCAATTACTTATATTGCAATTGATTATTATGGATTTTTTCGATGAAAATCTGATGGATGTAAGAGATATTTATGTTGACAATTTACAGTCCTGTTATAATAAGATTGAAACATTTAGATTGGATAATTTTAATAATCTAAGTATATTTCACACAAACATTCGTAGTATTTCTAAACATTATTCTGACCTAGAGGTGTATTTAGAAACATTTAACAACATCTTCGATGTTATTATATTAACAGAAGTGTGGATGTGCTACAATCCAGATTATTTTAATCTAGAGGGTTACTCAGTATATTATAACGGTAGTAAAACAAATAAATGTGATGGTGTGTTAGTGTATATTAAAAAAGATTTTTTTCATAATAATACTATAACAGAAATCAATGGCTTTATCTTCATGAGAACTGTGGTAAAAATTAAAAATACAAATGTAGCAATAACTTCGATCTATAGACCACATACGTATAAAATTAGTGATTTTCTTATTTCTCTTAGAACGTTTATGACAGATTTTATGAATAGTAATTTTGAAATTATTGCAGGAGATATAAATATAGACATTAATAATACCGATAGTGAAGCGGACGAATATAAAAACTTAATGTGTGAATTTTCATTGCAATCATGTATAAATAAGCCTACTAGGGTGGATAGTTTTTCTGAAACATGTATTGATCATTTTTATATTAAATCCAGTATTCATGTTGATCATATTTTACCTATAATTTGTCGCAGTAAGATAACGGATCATTTTACTACTATGCTAAATTTGCATTTAAATAATAATGATAAAACTTCGAAAAAAAATAATACTACAATAATCAAGCAACTACAGCCCTTTTCTATAAAAATTATTGATTACAACAAATTAAATAATCTACTATGAAATGAAGAATGGAATTTTTCTGATAACGACAACCTGGACTCAGTTTCTAGTTGGTTTATCGGAAAGATTTTATTCTATATTTCTTCTGCTTCATTTTCCAGAAGGGTCAAAATAAATCAGAAAAATAAAAAAAAAGCGTGGATTACGAATGAAATCATTTCCCTTATTGCCATACGAGATCATCTACATAAAGTTTACCTTAAAAATGTCCTAATTCAACATTGATTTCTTATGCAGATGACACAGTGCTTTATGTTTCTGGATCTACATGGGAAGATGTAGTTGCAAAAACATCTAATGAACTATCTACACTTAAATATTAGTTCGATAATAACAAATTGACCCTAAATTTTAATAAGACCAAATACGTAACATTTACTTCATACGCTTCTGGCATTCCAGATATCAATAAAATTATAATCCACGAAGTGCATTGCAATAAGCATCACTGCAACTGTATGAGTAATGTTGTAAGAACGGACCCAATAAAATATCTAGGCATTTATGTTGACACACATTTAAGGTGGGATGTTCATGCGTACAATCTTCAAAATAAACTTAGAAAATTTATTTACTTATTTAAGATACTTCGACATATTCTTGATATGAAATCTTTAAAAATATTATATTTTGGCTTCATACAATCTGTCCTAAGCTACGGTATATTAGTTTGGGGAGGGGCTTTGGACTGTCATCTTAAAAAGCTCGATATAATACAAAAATTACTTCTCAAAATAATTTATAAAAAGGACTTTAGGTACCCCAGTCATAGATTGTTTACTGAGACTAAAGTCTTTGATTTAAAGCAACTCTATTTTTTGGCAGTTACCAAGTATATGTTCAAATATAAAAAAAATAATTTATTGCGTTTCCCGAATCATACATATTCAACAAGAATTAAATCTCAGAATCTCAGTTACTCATTTGATTCAAGAAAAGTCATTGGTCGAACCTATTTTTTGTACTACATTCCTTTAATATACAATTTGTTAACAAAGTACACGAATTTTGAAAGTATTGTCATTCTTAGCTACCATGCATATATCAAGACTATCAAAAAAATTATTTACTCAGTCGACAGACAAATAATTTCTCTTACATTTCATCATACATAAAACCAGATTTACTTTGAAAATACATATGTATATGATTTAGATTATTATAATGTATCAATGTATGTTAGTGAAAAAAACAAAAAAAAATTTTTTTTGTTTTGTTTTTGTATATATAATTTTGTATATTATACATGTTATATTACCTTGGCATCACGACAAGCCTAGCTTAGTAATGCCAACGTAATAAAATAAAACTGTACTCCTATATTATTAGAATTTAAATTTAAGTACATCTATTTACGGTCGATAATTATATATATATATATTTTTTTCTTAACTGTAATTAATATGGTAAATAAATGAATTATTATTATTATTATATAAAGCTTATTCGCCCGTATCCATACGCGTAATAGTCTGTATCGTTCTTTAGAATTTTGGCCAGGACGAGGTAGCTCGAGGTCACGAAAATGTGGTACGCCAAGATCAAAGATTCCGACACGAGTCGGCCTACTGGTTCTACTGTGCCAGAAGTTGAATAGAACATACATACCAACACTTGTACAATATAATAGTAGATAATCAATATGTGGAGACCAACGAAGATTTTGATGGATTATAAGTTCTAGGAATTTGAGTTGTTGGGATTGCTGGAGAGAATATGAGTTGGAACTCGTATTAATGGGCTACTAATTTGCGTATTTTGAAAACTGTGAAAATTTAGGAAGGTTGTTTTGGTTTTGTTCAAAAGATGTTTATTTTCTATGCACCACTGATTGAATACGCAACATTGGTCATTAGCTCGCGTATGAAGGTCTTGTGGATTAGGACAGTTAATCAAGAGATTAGTGTCATTAGCATATTGGCAAAGTACTCTATTAGATAGATGCTGAGGTAAATCATTCATAAATAGCAGAAATAACACAGGACCAAAGATCGAGCCCTGTGGAACCCCTGAAAGGGAACCACGAGTAGCCGATTTAGAGTTTTTCGATGCAGATGTTATTGACACGAATTGATCTCTGCTAGTGACAAATGACATAATCCAATTGTTGGGTATGCCAAATATACCAAGCAAACGGAGTTTCTCAGAGAGCATGTTGTGATCTAATGTGTCGAATGCTTTCGATAAATCAAGAAACATGCCAAGACTTAAGCTTTTACTATCTAAGGCTTGGTAGATACTCTGAAGAAATGAATATATTGCTGTTACAGTTGACTTATTTTTAACAAAGTTATGTTGCGAATCTTCTAGAAGAGAATATTTATTTAAATAAGACATTAATCGAGTTAGGAATAGTTTCTCAAATATTTTGGAAAAACAACTCTGAACCGCAATTGGCCTCTAGTTGTTTATTCATGTTTTTGAACAACTTATAAATACTAGAACTATTTTTGAGCACTTAAGTGCACTGGGAAATACTCCACAATCAGTGTATCATATAAAATGTTAGGATTTATAATTAGAACCGGAAGAGATTTCAAGATTCTTAAAACATTAGTAATATTGTACTTCACAATTGTTAGAAGTCGATTAGAATTTGCGACTGTATGTTGGTCCCCACAATACTATATGTACATAAAGTGCATTGAAACAATTCTAAATAGGTTTATAAATTATATACAATATAAATTTCTTGATTTCAACTTAGAAAGTAGAAGAATAATATTGGACTTAAATCAGTTGTATAAAATATTCAATAATATGATAGACAGTCAAGATTTATTATCTTTTTTTTATTCCGAATTCCAACATACAACACACGCACCAATAAACTTTTAACAATCAATTTTAATTTAACCAATTCAGCATCTAATTCTCCTATCAATCGTATTTCTTTTTCATCAAATAACTTGTCTCGTCGGGATCACTCTCCTGATATACTTTCAACCAACCTTCAGTCATTTAAAAGATCTATAAATTCTCTTCTGGTATAGTATGTTTTATGTTTAAACATGTATAAATATTTGTAATGTGTACTTATGTCACTATTTTTCTTAATATCATATGATACTTTTGAAATGGTGGCAGTTTTTTAATATGTGCCGACACATCCGTGTTCTTCATAATGGACAGTAAATTAATAGGATTACTGTCACTACTCTGTATGTATTTGCTGACCCAGTGTAAAATTGCAATTGCAAGGAGTTTCATATTGTTTTATTAAGAGTATAATAATATACACATGATTTCCGCAGTGGTTCATTAAACGTGTAGGTCTCAATAGAAGAAGGAAAGCATGCGGTTGTAACAAAATGTGGTATGTTGAAAAACTAATAAATAATATAGCGATATATTGGAGATATATGGCACATCATCTACTAAAGACATGTCCCAGCTACTAGCGAACTGAATAAATATATTATTGTTGTTCTAAAATAATTCATTAGATTGGAATGAGAAGCTTGTTTACATTGAAAACAGAGTAACTGTTACTGTAAGTATTTATATTACAGAGAGTCTCGATACTCGGAAGACATATATCATATCATCTACTGACGACATGTCCCAGTATCACTACAACACTAATATCATAATCAGTGAGGAGATCGACATCAAGCCTGAATGTGTAGGTGACGGTAAATATGAGGAGAGTGCAGCTGATCAAGATACAGGTCAGTCAATAACTTAATATTATTGTGTTAGTGGTAAGTTTCCAATAATGTTATTTACAGTTTACATTTATTGAGTTCATGCACACGAGTTCAATAGTTCATACTTTCATTAGTTTTAGTAAGTCCTGTATAAAAATTGGAAAATGGCGGTAATTTAAATAAAGGAAACAAACTATTATAATCTAGATTTAATCATATGTAGAGTATGTAATGTTCAATAAATATATGATGATACTAGCAGTATACCCGCTGCTTCGCTACCGAAAAAAAGTAGTCGTAGCCCGCTTAGATCGGGCCCATTTCGAAATTGGTTCAAGACTGGTTGCTACGAATCGTTTTACATTCAAATATATTTATTTGTTTTAACAAACCATTGTATTAATATGTGCTTCTTATACAAATAATTTTAGTACGAACTTCTTTGTAAACATCGGTATTACAGACATTTAGTAATAACACGTATAAGTGTCACGTTATGCTAACCCAAAAAAATGCTACATAAAATGCCCATGTGAGAATCACTCATTGCCAAAAGCAGCGCCGGTCACGTGAAGCATTTTATCTTGCATCTTACGAAATTATTTATTATAATTTTTATGATATTTATTATAATTACTCCGTGATTATTCCTGATTTATAAATCGTACCTATATAGATCAGAGCACTTTTTTTCGTTAGTAAATATTCTTGCCACCGAAGTATGTTTTCTTCGTATATTTCTTCGTATATACAATAGCGAATTTAACGTTATAATTGTCGTCAAAAATGAAAATAAAGAAAATTGTGATATATATCCTCGGGAATATTTGTGTAGCCTTATTAAACCCAAAATTAGTTAATATATATTTTAAATATGTGTATCTTTTATAGTTTTTTATAATATGGAAGATTTTTCCGACTTTTTTCTAAATATTTCCTAATTGATCGGAAACCTGGTGTCATACCACGATGATATATAACTTTATTTTTCCAGACAATTTGCATTACGCTGTTGCAAATAGCACTAAAATAGCCGTTGTAACAGGTAACTAATAGCCGGGTAACCTTTGTAACAAAAAACCAAGTCGAAATCTCATTATAGGTCTGAGATATTGAGGAATCCGTGAGAAAAGCATTTCACCAAATTAGGGGTCGAATTTAAAAAAATTCTGTCTTAATAAGTGCATCATGGACGGAACATTCCTTCCTCCACGAATTTCATGTTTCTATGTCCAGGGGACGTTCTGTTGTATAAAAAATCCAATTTAGAAAACTGTCATAAAGTTTCTAAAGATTTTAAAAAGACACCTATATGCCAAAACACAATGTTATAACTCAATATACATAGGATATACGCAGGGTTCTATAATTCACTCCGAATGCATAATAAATTTATTCGTTTAAGGGTTGATTAGAACAAAATCCTGAATTTAGTTCTTAACATTTGTATGTGTAACCTTTGTAAGACAAAACTAAGTCAAATCTTGCTCCTAAGAGATATTGAGGTATCCCTGAAATCACTTTACAGCCCCTTAGGGGTCGTATTTCGAAAATTCCCTTCGAGTGATCGATTACGACTTGGAGGAAATATACTTTGATGTCAATCAGGTCATGTATTTATATACATATATATGAAAAATATAAATGATATAACTATATACAGAAGAAGATTAAACAGAAAAGATTTGTTTATTTATTTATTTATATTATTGATATTGTAACAACTTCTGTTATACACATGTTTAATGTTAAGTCAATATTAAGAGATATTTCAAGTTTATAAGTAGCGCTCCCTCTGTCACCCTAAATATTCAAAAGCTACACTAAACAGAAAATAATCTTTCTTCAATCAAAACAAATTGTCTTTATAAATTGTTGATGTAAAGTAAATAATAAGAGAGATATTTCCAGTATTTTAGTTCATCACCCTTCCCCAGCTTCTCAACCAATTGAAAATTTCATAGGATAACATATGTATATTTGTTTTTTTATTTTAAATAGTTTTTCTCATGTGCGTTTTTGCTTTAAGTCAATAGTAAATGAGATATTTCAAAAATTTAGTTTTAGTTTGTCCCTTCGTAATTCCCGTAATTCAATACAATAATAAAAAAAATCATTAAAAAAATATTTATTTTCTTATTATAAGCAATTTTTCTGTTAAGTCTACGTCTTAACTGATACAATTTTTTTTCTTCTGATTTTCGATTTACCTCCTTATATTGACTGCATTTCTTACCTATATACCAAATTTCAACTCGGTATACACAGATTTTCGGTTTTATATATATAAAATATTTTACTATTATATTTAAATATTTAAATAAAAGGATAGAAAAACAAAATTAAATAAAAATAACAAAGTTCATAAAAATGCCCAAAAGTAAAAAACCAGAAAACAGGTGCTCCACTTCAGTCTCGCTCTGCATACACTAATCATAAATTTTACTAAATACTCAACTGAATAAAGAAATATTATTTTTTATTTACTTATTTTACAGTTTTTAAGGAAAGCCAATAGTAGACCCGATAACTGGCTTCCGCGAATTATTATGATTGTGTTACATATCTTACAATTTTTTTACATATTTGTACACAATCATTTAGATTAATAACAACAATATTAAAAAAAAAAAAAACTACAATACGTATGTTTCTTAGAAATTAAATATTGGATTTTATTTTGTTTTTAAATTGTTGCAAGGGTAAGCTAAATAAGTCTAAATGTAGAAAATTATTGTTATAAGTTAACGTAAGTATATTAATATGTGAGTTTTTGTAACAGTTAGTGTGACATTTTGGTAATTTAAAAAGTGCGCTTGATCTGGTAGATTTAACGGGAGCTAAAATGTTGATATTTGAAATAAATGTTTGGGAATCGATTAAATTATCGGAATTATTAAAGTATTTTAAAAAGAAATATCATATCGGTCTGGTATCATCTGTTTTGTAAAGATTAATAATTAAGTAATTGCAAAGTATTTAAGTAAGTAGAGGAGCCAATATCTAATTTGTACAAACTGTAGACATGAATTCTTATCGATATCCCTATAGTAAAGTGAATCGCACCGAACGACATTTATCGATGTTCCCCGAACTTACTATAGTTGTCCAAACAACCATTGAAACGAAATCCCCACGATCTCACTGAACGCATCATACATGCTTCGATGGTCCAATATAATTAAAAACAAAATTATTAATTTCTCGTTTCTGATGGGACTTTTTTGAGATTTTCGATTTTTCTAGTTATGATGAAGACATTTTCTACCTGCATGCAAAATTTCAACTCGGTAGCATATCTGGAAGTGGGTTAGAATTTCCGGACATAGCCACAAATATTGTCTTTTATATATAAAGATAAAACTCGTACGGCTTGTTGGACAATGTATTTATTAAAAGAACACAACTTTACTAAATAATACAATAGTTAACTTATGTTAAACAAATTTGTATAAATAAATATGTACCTATTCCTAGTATAATCCAAAATGAATAAACAACTTTGGTGATGCTACACTGGGAGTCATAAGAAGCAGCAATATAAGATGTTTGTGACCACTGGAAGATGTGAAGATATAAAATTGTTCATCGACATGTTACCCGAGTGAAGCTGGTTAAGTAACTGATGTTACCGATAGAAGGAAGATAGAATATACGCAATGCTTAGAAAATAAGCTATGGTGTCCTCCAACCAATGGTGTCACCAACATCTTATATTTTTGGTATTTATTGGTCCCACGATATTTTGATGCTACCCAGCAAACATTTTTGTACGGGCCAGTACTGTTGAAGCACATATTCCCCGGCATTGAAAGTAATTGGCCAGTGCTGTCATTTCGCACTGGGCCAGTACCCCAGTGTCCCCGTGGCCGTTAGCTGGCCAATTGGTGTATCAATTGCCGGCCTAGCAGCGGTAAAGTGCATAATAATCGTATTAGTTGCAAGATTTATTTCTGACGGACCTGTGCTTATTTATACCCACTCTCTAGTATTTCAAATGTAACATATGTGTACTTACCTAGTATTAAAATAAATTAATGGTTAGGTGCAAAATAAATACTGATTTGGCCATTTTCACCATTGTTGAATAAATTTATTTAACAAATAAAGTTAACAATATCGCATCGGTTTTAAACTATTAATGAAGTAATTAACAATGCTGTCAATAGAATGATGCGATATTGTCAACTTTATTCGTTGAATAAATTTATTCAACGATGGTGAAACTGGCCGATTGTAAATTGTATTAACAGTTATAATTTATTGATTTATTTATAAATATTAAATAAATATAATTTCAGGAATAACAGGAATTAGTTTATTTAATTTATCAATTTAATGAAGAATTTTAAGAAAATGGTTTTCTACAATTTCGGCCTGACCAATTGCATCCTAAAAATAAGGGGTGGTCAATAATTTTGCCAATCCCCCTGACTTGAAGAGTGCCAACCTAAAGAAATCATCCTTGTTAAAATAAATTCAATAACCAAATTTATGTAAGGTGTTTAAGTATTAATGCTAATGTGTATACACATTTACATTATATTATTATCGTTTTTAAAAAATTGTCTTAACCTCATAAGAATTTTGAGACTTTTAAAACACTTATAATTCTTCTGATTTTATATTCTTCACAAACCGTTAACATAAATACACGCGGCAACACCACACAAATCACATGAATCACATGAACTACACTTGGCGAGTTATTTAAATAGAACATTTAAAAAAAGTATGGTTTTAAGTAAAAAGTATGAGTAAAGAAGAGACGATAGCTGTGTAAAACAATAATTTATCGACTTTATTAGAATAAAAAAGAATAGGAAAGATACTTAAAAAATTTTGAAAACAAAAGTAAAAGGTAACATATTAACAAAAATAAGGTATGCTTATAAAATGCTGGTAAATTACTTCGTATAGGAGGAGTGCGAAATACAAATGTGAAGTATATTATTAATACTGGCGTTGCACAAACTTTTGGTGCCAGCAATTTACCAACAGAAAAATCAGTTTTCCGGCATTCGGCCGATGGTTGAATGTTTGATGAGTACTCACCAAAGTTGTTTATTCATTTTGTATTATAATAGAATAGGTAAATATTTATTTATATAAATTTGTATAACATAAGTTCACTATTGTAATGCTAAATAATATTTCGAGAAATGTTGTGTTCATGTAATACGAGGGACATTCAATAATTAAAGAGACAAATTGATAGAAAAAAAAGGTTTGTAGGAGGAGTTTGGTACTTTTATGTCTTTAAGTTGGCATCACTGGGATGAGCTGAGAACACCTGAAGGATACAAATTGTTTTGTTTGTAACCTCTGGTCGAACTTCAGTGACTGACGAGCAACGTCGTAGCCGGCCAGTTGAAGTGTCAACTCCTTCGCTTGAAACCCACATTGACGACATTATTCGCGAAGATCGACGTATTACTGTTGAAGATATAGCAAAAAAGTTGCAGTAACTGTTGGTACAGTTCATCACGTTATCATTGACAAGCTCAAGTACAGAAAAACAAGTGCAAGTTGGGTCCCGACAGTTAACGCAACAACACAAGGAAACAAGACTCAAACTGTGTACAGGCTTGAAAGAACGCTATGAAAGGGAAGGTGACCCTTTTCTAAACAAGATTTTAACGTGTGATGAAACTTGGGTTCACTATTTTGAACCAGAATCCAAAAGACAAAGCATAGAATGGAAGCACACCAGCTCACCTGTCCCAAAGATATTCATAACGGAAGCATCAGTGAAAAAAGGCATGTTGACAGTTTTTTGGGATGTCCAAGGTGTCGTCTTTTGTGATTATTTGGTAGATCAGCGTAAAATAAACAGTGCCTTCTACTCAGACATGCTGATGAACAAAGTAAAGCCAGCAATGAGAGAAAAACGTCGCGGATCTCGAAGAAAAGGAGTGATATTGCTCCATGACAATGCTCGATTGCAAGATGACCCAAGCAACAATTGAAAAAATGGGTTGGTAGATACTAGCTCATCCTCCCTATAGTCCAGATTTAGCTCCCTGTGATTTTCATTTGTTTGGTCTACTCAAGGAGACATTACGTAGAAAAAAGTTCAGAGACAACGAGGAAGTCAAAGAATTTGTGGGAAACTGGCTCAAACAACAAAACAAAGATTTCTTTGCATCAGGTATAAAAAAACTAGTTCATCGTTGGGACAAGTGTATTAATATTCGTGGGGATTATGTTGAGAAGTAGTAAAAGTCTCATTTTGTAAAAATACATTTTTTTTTTTCTACATCAATTTGTCTTTTTAATTGTAGAATGTATTGTCCAACAAGTCGCACAAGTTTTCACCCATATTTAATCTGTGGGCATTATCTGTGCTAACAAGCCATCAATTGAACAAGTTATGAACAATATTCGAGTGGCAATAGTTGGAAGATAGCTTGAAATTTGTAAAAAGGTTATGAGAAATGCCCTTGAAAGAACTCGTATTCATTAGGCAGCAAAGATGGTGAATTTGGTTGACATATTTATGCCATAGATAATTGCATTATTCAAATAAAGTATTTATTTAAAAATATTTATTGTTTTGTATTTATTATATGATATGAAAATTATTTGTCTACCCTGTAGTTATGATACCTAAGCTCCATGTTGTTATTATTATTACGTCCATCAATTCAAGTATATCAAGTATTTATTAATAATAACTACGAGTATTTATATTTTAGAGAGCCGTGATACTCGGAATTCATATACCATATCATCTACTGACGACACGTCCCAGTATAACTACAGCACTAATATTATCGCTGAGAAGGTTGACATCAATGTTGAGCATACAGATGACAGTGAATATAAGGAAAATGGCAAATCTGATTATGAAAATGACAGTGACTATGTAGAGAGTGAAGACGAACATGACACAGGTCAGTCAAAAATCACATTTAACACATAATACGCATAACACAAAATTTAATACATGCACAGAAGTATAATTTATAATCTTAACTGGACTTTTTTTATACATGGGAAAGTTTTTATAAACACCAGTACGCTGGTGTTAAAACCATGTTCGCCACTAAGTCCGCAGAAGAACTATCCTATGGGACTTACTTCTCAGTGGATGGGCTAGTTCGGTCTAACTGAACCATTCAGACGTCCGCAGATCTTTTGAGCATCTTTCTGTCCAGTCTATCCCATCTCAGCAAAAGGCGTTCACCGTAGAGGCAGGGAAATGAAAACCATAGTACAGTCGAGGCGAGTGATATGTTCCGAGTGTGTCGAAGTAGCCGGTCGCTCTTCAGGGACGCACGCATGAGTGTCTAGGCCAAGGCATTGGGTGTCTAGAGGTTCTTCACAGTTTTCAACTTACTCCGCCCAAAGTTATAGGTGGAGCTGGTGTGGGACATGGATTAGCCCCTTGCGGTAGCCGCCGCTACCGACACGCACTTAGTTGGATTCAACTCCATCCTTTGGCCTTGGATAACTGTGCTCTTGTATCTAGTAGTGTAGCCAGCTATAGCTCTTGGTCCTCACTGCACTGGACCGAACAATAGTCGCTGTAGCGGTGCATGCGACGCGCTGTCCTGGTGCATTCGTACCACTTTGACCCCTGGGGGGTTGAGTTAAATGTTGGCTCGTCGACCGCAAGGTTGAATAATAGAGGACTCAACGGGTTTCCCTGTATCGCCCCCTCAGAATTCTACTCGCGGTGGCCTACGCTAGCCCACGCTCATGCAAGCGTGAGCATCCGCCATTATTGCCTGGAGGTAGGTCAAGATGTTTAGTCTGTTGAGCTCTTCTAGGATCAGAGCCCAGCTTGCCGTGTTGAATGCATTCCTGACAACCAGAGTGATGAAGACATGCCACATGGCAAATCGGTTCTGGGGGGTATCATAAACCTTCCCCAGATCCTGGATCGTCCACTTTTTCCTGCGGAATCCACTTTGTATCTCGCTCAGCAGGCCCCTTCCTTCAATTTCACCTTCTAACCTTTTTTGAAATAAGACTTCGTAGACCTTTGAAATTGTATTGAGCAGACAGATGGGTCGATATGACCCAGGTTCGTCGCGGTTCTTTCCTATCTTCTTGATGAGGATGGCAGATGCTGACTTCCATTCCTCTGGAAATTCATGCTTGCGCAGCAGCTCGTTATAGATTCCGAGCCTTAATTAATGAATTCCTATCTTAGAGCTTTCTTCGTCTTCCTGCTCTTCACCGCTATCTCGAGCTCTTTCACCGCAAAGGGTACTGCTGCTTCCCTTACTATAGGGTGGCCTAGAATCTCTAGCTTTCTGTTCTCAGGGAGTTCGATGGGCCTAATTCTCGTTAGGTCCTTCACTACCTCTTGATATGCCGTACTCCATACGTTCCCTTCCACTGTGAATAGGAGCTCTCGCCAGTGCCTCCTCTTCGCGGCGACGATCGCCCTCTTGACGTCTTTGCGCGAGTTTCTGTACTCGTTGCTTAGAGCTTCTATAGCTGATTCGCTCTGTCCTGCTGTCGCTTTGGTGAACTTCGGTGAGTGGTCCACGCTGGCCTTATGCACCCCCGTCAATGCTTCGGCGCCATTACTGTGGGGGTACCTTTTCTGCACCTCGGTCATGCAGTCCACTAGCAGAGCGATAGAGGATTTGAAGACACTCCAGCCCTCAACTCTTTTTGTCGCTTCCTCCCGTCGTTTAGCGCCTGATCTGTCTACTACTTCAAAGTGGATGTAGCGGTGGAGGGTGAGGTTCTCCACCTCGAGAACTCTCTAGTTGGCCACGTGTCGTGCCAGCCGTTGCATGGTGAATGTTACATCTATGAAGGAGATACTTCT
Source organism: Liopterus haemorrhoidalis (assembly GCA_963971575.1). Classification (NCBI taxonomy): domain Eukaryota; kingdom Metazoa; phylum Arthropoda; class Insecta; order Coleoptera; family Dytiscidae; genus Liopterus; species Liopterus haemorrhoidalis. Next base: position 14,136,239 of record OZ020626.1, on the reverse strand, counting down.
TCCTCTGGCGAACGTCGGGAGGTCTCCACAGTTGTGCGCCACAATGTCTAGTGCGGCTGTCCTCTCCGTACAGACTTCAACATGCGCGTCGACTACTGGGGAGCCCCACATCGATGATCTGGCGTTGATGTCTCCTGCAATCACGGTCTCCCTGCCATTGGTCCTGACCAGATTCATGATGGTGTCTACTCTAAGCTGGTACTCTTCCATGGGTATATTCGGTGAAATATACACCACGTGAGGATCGTAGCTGCGTAGACCAATGCAGATATGCCCAATCCCCCGTACCATACTACACACTTCCAGCCTTCCTTTCATCGGTAGCACCGCTACATCCCCCGGCCCATCGACAATCCACGGCTCTCTTCTAGTCAGGTCTCGGTTTGGCTTCGCCGCCAGATGCAGGTCGATATCCACTTCCTCGGCAAGCCCATATGCCATGTCGTGTGCTGCCCTGCCTCTACCCAGGTTGGTCTGTAGCATCTTAAGGGCCATCTTGCGTGTAGTATATTGGCCGATCTTCCATTGGCTTGGTTTCCTTAACCTTTCGACCCCTCTTTTTAAATGGGGGCACCGAAGATGATCCCATCGATGGCCCTCAATGCCGCAAGTAGTGCAGTGCTGCTTATTCTTGCAGTCTCTGGCTATGTGACCTTTTTGTCAACAGTTAATGCACGTATCCCTCATGCTTTCAGCAGTCTTAAAGTCCCTAGACCTGTGTCCATACTTGAAGTAGTTGAAGCGTCTGGTCACGTTCACTAACTCCTTCACTGCGCAATTGACCTAACCAACCCTGAGGCTTTTCCTGTCTATTCGTTGGGCCGCCGCGGCTTTTGGCAACTCCACCCTTGCGGTAAGCTTTCCATATCTTCCAGCTTTCATCGCCTTGACCTCCACTTCAGCCGACGAGCCAGGCATCCCCACTCCTTGGGTGACAGCAGTCTTGGTACCGTCTTTTATCTCAGTCCTATAGACTAAGACGGTAGTCTTCATTTGTCTTCCTCGGGAGACCTCTCAGTCTTCAAACTTCTGCTTGATTTTTGTCTGCATCGCCATTATCTGTCTTCCGAATTCTTTTTATGGAGATGCCTAGCTTTTCGACATCTACTTTCTCCTTTATAGATTTCAGCAGCTCTGCGTAAGTCTTCCCTCCTGCCTTGATCGTCGAATAGCCATCACTCGGTCTTTGGCGCTGCTTCTCGGTACCTGTCTCTTTATTAGATAAGATCACGATCTTCTTTTCTGTGCTGGAGAATAACCTCTCACTGATCTTCCTGACTTTCTCGGCCTCGCAACTTTTAGAGGTAATCAGATGGGTTGCCTCGATCGAATGGTCCTTTGTCATCAGCTTTAGCTCCTGGAATTGGCTGAAACCCTGTTTAGAGCAAACGTCTCTCTGTTACTTACCTCCTCCGTAAGCTCGAGCGGGAGGACATAAATGGCTGTAGCTATTACGCTTCTATCTTTTCTTGTGGAGATTTTTGAGGTCTCCATATAATAGTCTGCCTGCTTGTCCTTACTCAGAAGAAGTTCCTCGAGTCTAGCGGATCCCTTCACTAACTTGCGGATCGCTACGTTTGAACTGGCTTCCTCGGGTTCCATCAAGGCTGCATAGCTGCCGTTTATCTTCGTCTGCCTGAGGTCGACATTTTATAGCTCCGTCCTATTAAAACATTACTCAGGCCTGTGCTCTTCCATGCCTCTGTCTAGGTCTTCAGAGCTTGCACTCTGGATTGCTTCTTCTACTATTTTCTTTATGTCATCACTCCCAGTCTGGGTACTCACTGACTTTCCTACTTTAATGCCCTTCTTCTGAACTTGATTCACTTTCTTGTCGGTCTAGGTGCTTACTGACCTCGATTCTTTGTTGACTACTCTTGAATTGAGCCTGGCGTTCGATTCGGTGGCCAATTTGGCCCCGTTCCTCTCGTACAATGCACTTAGTTCCTCCGTGATCTTTCTTGGAGCTTTAAAAGCGTTCTTAATCTCCACCATAGTGTGGACATGAACCTGTGTAAGCTTAAACAGATCGTCCGACGATGATGCCTCTTGATCTATAAGGGTTTTGATTGCTCCAGAGACGATCTCGGGGGTATCCTCCCTACTCCTCGTGCCCCGCCCTGGAGTGGTTGTGAGGGGGGTCAGAAACTCCTCTGTCTTTTTAGCTCTAGTTTCTTTACTTTTTTTGGGTTTCTTACCCCCAATCCAGTTCTCCCAAATATCGTGAACGGGTTCTGGTTCTCGAGATTGGGCGGGATTTGATAACCTTGTCCATGTTTCTTTCCGAATACTTCGAAGTCCACAAACAACTAATAAAAAAAATTTCAACGTCTCCTCAAAAATTCTTTGTTTATTAAGTGGGGTACTTTAAAAAAAACTTTTTTCGTTTTCTCCATCTCTCCAAAATTTTGAAAGTCGAATAACAAAAAAAAAATTTTTTTTTCACCCTCTTTAAAATATTTCTAAGTCTTCAGTGTAAAAATTCTTTATCCACCGTTCCTACAGGACTAAATCGCTGACCTTGAATTTATTCTCGACCGGAGTTTGCGAAGATACACTTAAAATCAGTGAATGTACAGGTTTGTGGACTTAATTGAACAAATTGAAACAATGAATTGTTTACAAATATATCAGATTATGTTAATAGTAAATAATGTATTATGATCTTTTTAAATTGTTTGAATTTGATTCCAAAAATAATTAATTGTCTTGCATCGCTACATCTATCATTTTTAATGATTTTGTAAAACTAATAATGTCAAATAATTTTCACATTCTTCAGTGCTTCATGTTTATAGCGATAGGTGACTAATAGTGACTTCTCCCTAGCTTGTATTTATTTCACTCTGTGGGGGCATTTCTAGGATCGGTCGAAACGTCAAGGTTGGCTAAATGAATTTTAGTAATTTCATTGTACTTCATAGTACTTACTTTGAAAGGCCCTCCACATAGTGGATTCCAAGGCAAGCGGTATCGAGTCTGAAACCCTAAATGGTCCGCCGGTCGATTGCTTAGATTCTTTAGGACAGGAATAAGGGTTTTTGAATTAAAGTCTGATTTTTACCTAATCTACGTTTAATGTTTAGTTAAAGACGGAAAGTTATTAGTTACACTAGAACTTACATTTTAATGCTGGCTACAAAATCCCATGAGAGATACTGAAGCACAAATCCTCGCAATCACCGTTATCACCTCACAAGCCGCTAAACACCTCACAAGACGCACAGTGTTTAACCCGTTAACGAGGTTCGTTTATTTAATTAAGTCTGCCCTCAACACTTCTTACTTTTGGTTCGCTACACACTACCGGGTTTCTCTACCAAAATGCTTGGGAGCTTCGTCCGACTCCGGTGATGGTTCACTCGCGACTCCCTTGTCTCTTACAAGATTTTTCCAGCCCTTTTCTTAAACTAATAATTTGGTCTCTGAACCCCGTTTTTTGTCATTGGAAAAATAATCAGCTCTTCAATTAATAACAAAAACCTTTTAACTTATTTTGAAGACTCATATTTCTATTCCCAATAATTCATAACCCCAAATAAATAATTTTGACTCTAATTACCTACCAAGTCCATATCACTGAAAATATATCACTAAAATAGTCGCCTATCAACATCTGTATAAACATTTGCCCATGTTATTTGAGATAACCAATAACAATCTTTTAAATAAATCATATAATATACGACCCTAATTCTACCCATATCTTTGAACATTTAACTAAAAAAATATACGATAAAACTCAACTAATCTCTGAAGCTGTTTATATTAAAATTGATTAGTTTTTCTATTAAAATAAATTGAATATTTTTAACTTATTGAATAATTTTATTTTAAATAATAATGTAATTTTATTTCTGAACTTACCGCTCCCACAACGCGCCTGAACCCAACCGACTTGCAGAGCTAGCGTCAGTTTATATGAGCACGGGATCTGGCCGAAGTTTACGCTCTAATATAGTATAGAGAATTTAATTTTGCAAAACTTTTCTCTCTTGAACTTTTGATATAAAATTAATACAAAATCATTCTGGTTTCGTATCTACCATGCCATCAACTAAATAATTTTTGATTTAAATGTTATATCGTTATAACTGGCCGGTTCACTACCGTATAACCACACGCAGGAAATGTTTATTCCAGAAATTAATTTTATTTATTTCAGAATTTTTGTCTCAGTAATCAATGCAAATTTGTTTACAGCTAGTGGTGGAACATCTTCCAGTGAATCAGATGAGAGTTGTAAGTCATTAGCCATTAACAAGTATAAAAAACCCACGACAACAAGGTCATCACATCTCATTAAAAACAAGCGAGTACATTCTGGAGGCACGTGTTTAGAGTTGAAATGCGATCAGTGTGATAAAGCTTTTTCATATTCATCACAACTAATTAGCCACAAACGTATACATTCTGGAGGTAGACCATTTCAATGCGATCAGTGTGATAAAACATTTCCACAGTCATCATATCTTATTTGTCATAAACGAATACATTCTGGAAAGAGGCCATTTAAATGTGATCAGTGTGATAAATCATTCTCACAGTTATCAAATCTCAATAGACACAAACGCATACATTCTGGAGAGAAACCATTCCAATGTAATCAGTGTGATAAAGCATTTGCACGATCATCAGATCTCATTGTACACAATCGAATACATTCTGCAAAGAGGCCATTTAAATGTGAAAAATGTTATAGAACATTTTCACAAATATCAAACCTTCTTACTCACAAACGTGTACATTCTGGAGAGAAACCATTTAAATGTGATCAGTGTGATAAAGCATTTTCACAGTCAACACATCTTACGCAACACAAACGAATACATTCTGGAGAGAGACCATTTAAATGTGATCAGTGTGATAAAGCATTTGCACGATCATCATATCTTACTGAACACATAAGAATACATTCTGGAGAGAGACCATTTAAATGTGATCAGTGTGATAAAGCATTTGCAAGATCATCAGATCTCATTGTACACAATCGAATACATTCTGCAAAGAGGCCATTTAAATGTGAAAAATGTTATAGAACATTTTCACAAATATCAAGTCTTTATAGTCACAAACGAGTACATTCTGGAGAGAGACCGTTTAAATGTGATCAGTGTGATAAAGCATTTTCACAGTCAACACATCTTATGCGACACAAACGAATACATTCTGGAGAGAGACCATTTAAATGTGATCAGTGTGATAAAACATTTTCACAGACATCAAATCTACTTAATCACAAACGAGTACATTCTGGAGAGAAACCATTCAAATGTGTTCAGTGTGATAAAGCATTTTCACAGTCAACACATCTTACGCAACACAAACGAATACATTCTGGAGAGAGACCATATAAATGTGATCAGTGTGATAAAGCATTTGCACGATCATCATATCTTACTGAACACATAATAATACATTCTGGAGAGAGACCATTTAAATGTGATCAGTGTGATAAAGCATTTGCACGATCATCAGATCTCATTGTACACAATCGAATACATTCTGCAAAGAGGCCATTTAAATGTGAAAAATGTTATAGAACATTTTCACAAATATCAAACCTTCTTACTCACAAACGTGTACATTCTGGAGAGAAACCATTTAAATGTGATCAGTGTGATAAAACATTTTCACAGTCAATACATCTTACGCAACACAAACGAATACATTCTGGAGAGAGACCATTTAAATGTGATCAATGTGATAAAGCATTTGCACGATCATCATATCTTACTGAACACATAAGAATACATTCTGGAGAGAGACCATTTAAATGTGATCAGTGTGATAAAGCATTTGCAAGATCATCAGATCTCATTGTACACAATCGAATACATTCTGCAAAGAGGCCATTTAAATGTGAAAAATGTTATAGAACATTTTCACAAATATCAAGTCTTTATAGTCACAAACGAGTACATTCTGGAGAGAGACCGTTTAAATGTGATCAGTGTGATAAAGCATTTTCACAGACATCAAATCTACTTAATCACAAACGAGTACATTCTGGAGAGAAACCATTCAAATGTGTTCAGTGTGATAAAGCATTTTCACAGTCAACACATCTTACGCAACACAAACGAATACATTCTGGAGAGAGACCATATAAATGTGATCAGTGTGATAAAACATTTTCACGGTCATCAAATCTCACTGTACATAGTCAAATACATTCTGACGGGAAATCATAGAAATGTGATCAGTGTGATAAAGCATTTTCACAATCAAGACATTTCTAATGTGATAAGGCATATTAAATCTGGAGAGAAGCCATTCAAATGTGATAGGTATTAAGGTGTAAGAGATCATTTTTAGATTTAACAGTGTTCATTAGTCGCACACAAACACAATCTCTAGAAAACCTGTTAGAGTGTGAACATGGCAATAAAACATTTAAGGCAATGAAAAATCTGGGTTGACAAAAGCGAAAATAATCTGGAGAGAACCCATTCAATTTCGATGTATAATAAATCCTATAGATAGTATCAAAATATCGTTTATATGTCTGTTTAGTTACAATACGCCTCGGAGTGAAGGATTGTTCGGTAAATCCTAATGTCCGTAGAACCGTGTCTAAATGAAGGGAAATGTAAGTAGGGATGAGGCACCTTGGACAGGCAGACAGTACGCGCCTCCTAGTTTATAGAGTGGCGATATCTTGAACTAGGGGTCGTGCACTGTCTGTCCAAGGTGTCGCATTACCTACTAATGTATATTAAATTACAAATAATATATTTTAAGACAAAAAAAGTTTAGATAATTCAAAAAGACATTAGTACAGCAATAAACTTGTTCCGAAACCAATTTTCGTCTGGACGGGTCAAGTGTACATATCACAGAAGTGTTAGTTGTTAGTGATTGTCAAATAGTCCGTTTAAACATTAGAATGCAGTACAGAGCAAATGGAGTAGTTCTTTTTCATACCCTCTAATGGGTTTTACCAATGACGCTATCATTTTCTTTCATCTTAATCAGTGAAGACGCGGTATTTTACAAATGGTTATTCATTTTTGTTCAGAGATGCATTTAATTTCATTGACATAACAAAAAGAACATAAAATTCTAAATAATATTGTGGGTTCATTGACATATTTGACACATTTACAACATTTGGCAACACCACTTCCACTTCCCATAAGAGAAATATTGCACTCTAATGTTTGAACGGAATATTGATATAATTATTATAATTAGTATTGATAAAATTATTATAATACAAAAACTAATAATTAAAAGAATGCTCAAAATACCACAACATTCTTCCATTCAATATTCCATAAAAGATCCTTTTTTGTCACTACGACTCGTTTAGTTAACTTTAACCCTCGTTTTTTACATATACAACTAATAAATAATATAGCCACACACAGACCTTTTTGGGTTCTTCGTGGCGGTTGCCCAACTTATCAAGTATGTGTATGTGCTTATTCTCAATTTTTTAAATAACATAATTATGGAGGCTATATTATTGTTTTTCTAAACCTCATACAAATCACTAATTATTACTGTTCATTGATAACATTAATGTGTATTATGTATATAATGTATGATTTGGATAATAAATAATAATAATAATAAGCTTGTAGTCCTGATAGTTGGTGTTTTGGGTGGTATGAAAGCCTCTTATCGAAGGGAAATCGAGTCAATTCCCGTCTGCAGATCTTCTGCCACATCTTTGATCTGCAGGATGCAGAAAGAAGTGCTGCTCGGGTAACTCCTCATTGTGCGGGCACTGGATCTAACGTAATTTCCGCAGCTGCATAACGCCAGGGTTTGGGATGCAGTCGTGTGTATTTAGTTATTTAGGCAGAAGATCTAGTATGACGCGGCTCAAAAGGTTGCTGAAGTTTGAGATTAGTGGACGCTTGTAAAGGCCTGACAAACCCCATAATAATAATAATAATATAGATTCGTTGTTTGTTCTTGGGAGCTTTCAACGTGTTAATTGTTTGGTTATCAATTTTATTTTTTTTAAATGGTAACCAAATTTCTTTCAATAAAATATATGTATAAAAATAACAACGCTATAAAAATGATTAAATTCTAAATGATAAATTAAGAATCCTATATGATAATATTAGTGTAGTAGAATCTGATTGGAAATAGGTTATAATTTTTATTTAAATTTCAGCTTAAATGTATGCCAAATATAGAGTCTTGAAAATTTTATGGTACAAGATATTTTTGATATTGCGTACCGGCTGTCATAAGTAACGAAATAGTGTTCCAAAATGATCACCTTGATAAAGATTTCTTAAAAGTTTCCGTTACGCATTATTAAAATTTACAAATGTCGCTAAAATCTAGTAAGTCGAACCAGTTATAATAATAATAATAATAATAATTTATTCCGTTATAAATATACATATTTTAGCCTTTGATAAAGCTAAGCACAGCTAGTCGCATTATCAGAGGCGGATAGAGTACATATAAATAGATTTTTGTTACAGAAATAAATATAGTATAAATATATATTTATATATATATATATATATATATATATATATATATATATATATATATTCAAAATAAGAAGAAGAAAAAACGTTTTAAATATATACTAACTTAGCTTAATAAATTATTTTAGGAATTTTGTTGCATACCATAAGATCTTTGACATGTTTAACATAGGAAAAATAATTGGCTTGAAGAAGCAAAGACACATTCATATTTTCTTGTAAAATATTATATACCTTAGGAATATGATACATAAAACTAGATTGTCCTATTGCTTTCTTTGCAAAAAAATTTAGAGATATTTTTTTAACATTCAGTCTAGTTTCATGGTTGTGTTCTGGGAAGATAAGTATATCATTACCACCATATTTATAAATATATTTGCTAAAACTTAAGAAATATAATTCATTTAGTGTGAATACATGGAATTCGTTATACAGAGCGGTTACTGAATACCGAGCTGGTTTTTTTAGTATAATTCTAAGCAGTATATTTACTGCAGTGATTAAACGCTTTAGATGTGTTTCATTAGTTGAACCCCATGTGATTAGCCCATACATCAGTGTAGATTGAATGAAACCACAATAGATAGATTTTAACATCTCCATATTGAGTACTGTTCTCAGATTTTTGAATAAAAAATAGAATCTACGTACTTTATTGGTAATATAATTAATGTGATAATGCCACCTAAGATGACAATCAATATAAATTCTCAGAAATTTTATGCTCTCTGTTCTAGTTATAGCCATACTGCAATTGCAATCTTCTCTTGCACAATTTAAGTCATGAACTAAAATCTTGTCATCAGAGGGATACGATTTATTATTGCATGTAAAAGTAATAAAGTGAGTTTTATTAGAATTTAAAGACAGTATATTGTTGTCAAGCCAAAATTTTATAGTCGTAAGACAAGCCGACATTCTTGCATACACCTCATTCCACGTTGAACCAGTCACATACAGTACCGTGTCATCAGCGTAACAGGATATGTAAGCATCCACGAGGTTTAAGTTCAGCAAATCATTGATATACATAATAAACAGAAACGGCCCCAGAACTGAACCCTGTGGGACTCCATGCATTATCTGTAAGCTATCACCCAAACAATTATTTATTTTAACTCGTATACATAATAAATATTGGTAACAATGGAAGTTCTGCCCATTTTGCTTACCTTCTAATGCTAACCTTATATTAGTATTTGTTTTAACATTAAAAAAAAATAGCATTTTCATATAGCGTTTATTTTAATTTATATATCGCTTAAAATTCTTTATACAGCATTTGCTCATTTTTATGAAACACAAAGAGTTTTCTTATATAGCATTTATTAATATTTATGTAATAGTATTTATAATTTTTTATGTAAATAGTAATACGTTTCAATGAAAATGCTATATAAGGTCTTTTTATGGCGAATCAAACATTGTTTACCCTCCAGGGACTATCAACAGATTTGGAGTATTCTGTTGCTCAACGTTAAATAACTATTTATATACATAAAAGCCCTAATTCCTGTGTGTCAGACCTTAACGCTAAGTTCCTGGGTGCTAGCGGGTCTTACGGTATGTGGTGGGTCACGAACTGAGTTGTGGGAGATTAGGAACGACGTACCTCCACCAAGCAGCTGACTTAGCGAGAATATAGCTTTTAGCTCTCCAGTCAGTATATACCTTGGCTTGATTTAAGAATGCTGTGTCAATTAATGATATGCCCGCGGGCCGTATCCGCCCCGATACCAATTTTTAAGCGACACACATTGAGTAGCTTTTTAGGATTTCCTAGGTATAATCAGAAACAATTGATGTCCATTGATGGAGGAGGAGCGAAGCTGTATCGAATGCCGAGTCAACTTTGAATAAAGTTCAACAGTGGCTAAACTACAATGCGTTATCACTAAATCATTTGAAAACAAAATTTATCACTTTTTCACCCACAATTGCTGGTATGAGTAGTAATATCGATAACATTTATATACATGAAGAACATTGTAACATGAACAATAACTGTAATTGTAAATCTATTAACCGCACAGAAAATATAAACTATCTAGGCTTCATTTTGGACCAACATCTAAACTGGAAAGAACATGTTAATAAATTAACGGTGAAACTACGGAAAACAATATACAAATTCAAGCAAATACGAGACGTTTTGGATGAAAAGGTGATAAGAACGGTATATTATTCTGTGGTTGAATCATTGCTACGTTATGGCATAGTATGTTGGGGTAGTTCATGCAATAATGCAATTGGCGGACTAGAGATTGTTCAAAAATACATTTTAAAAATCATTTATAAGAAACCCAAACTATACCCATCTCTTAAGCTCTTTATATTAGCGCAAGTATTTGATATACGTACTTTATACATACAGGCTGCTGTTACTTCGGTTCACAAAACAAGTATATCTAAAGAATTAAATCATGGTTATGAAACTAGAAAAAAAAGCTAATAAAGAACATATATTACCATCATATACATTAGTAAAAAATCAGCGGCATATAAGTTACATTGGAGTAAAATATACAATAAAATTCCTTACAGCTTAAGAAGTATTAGTAACAGTAATTTATTCAACAAAAAAATAAAACAATACATCTCAGATAACATGTCTGAACTGAAATCAACTCTATTTGAGATAGTTAGAAACAATGATTGTTTACGGTAGTATTTAATAATTATTCATACGTAAAAACCATTTGAAATGTACCACTCAATAGGTTTATGGTGTTTCGAGAAGAGTTATAAGTCTGGCGAGGAGATCACAAACTACTTGTTTAGTTCTTCGACAGACTTTACATTCTGCTTAATTTTGTATCTAAGTGTGTATTCAAGTGCAATTATGTAAAATTTGAAATTATAATATATAAATATATACGTGTAAATAAATTAAAATAATTGTATTTGTAAAACTGTAAAAATTATAACTTATGATTGAATAAATTGAATTGAATTGAAATTGAATTGAAAAAAAAAAAATGATGTCTAGCATATGGCCCGCGGCCCGTATCCGGTCTGATACTTATTTTTAAACGACACGCATTGAGCGGCTTTTTAGGATTTCCTAGGTATAATCAGAAACAGCTATACCATTGATGTCCAGCATATGTCCCACGGGACGTGCCCGGCCCGATATTAATTTTTAAACGACACGCGTTAAGCAGCTTTTTAGCATTTCCTAGGTATAATCAAGAAACGTTTTTGTTTTGTTAATATACGCAGAATTGATAACCTTGTTATGGTTATTATTGGAATATTTAGAATATAACTTTATTTATATTTATGACATACACAGTTTTTATATATCATTATATTATTTCGTACATCATGTCAAATCATATCTCTATGCTTACCTATATGAAATGTACCTGCGTGAGAGTGCATATCCTAACAATCTCCCCTTTATGCACGACGAAGGGGGCATTTTAACATAAGCCAACCATTCCACAAAATTGCTTATATTTGACATTTCCAACACTTTTAGTTAGAAAATCTGCTAACATGTTTTTTGTCTCCACATATTCCACCTTGAATCGTCCCTTTTCTATATCTTCCCTTATTTTTAAATATCTCAATTTTATATGCTTTGTTCTCTTAGTATTCAAGCTCTTTCCAACAGTTATTGCCGCTTGATTATCACAATAAAGTAAAATTTCATTTTTAGTTCTTTCAATAATTTGTTAATCCATATACCTTCTTTGATTGCTTCGCACATGGCTATAAACTCTGCTTCGCACGTAGACATGGCCACAACATCTTGTTTCGCTGACCTCCGACATATTGCTCCTCCTCCCAGCAAAAATATAAATCGAGTGGTTGATTTTCCATTTTCATTTTGCTTGTTATTCCAGTTAGCGCATTAACGTCCCATGATTTGATTCGACATTTTATTTTTATAAGTTAATTTGTAATTTTTTGTAGCTTTAAGGTACGTAAGTATCCTTTCATTTCATATTTCTTTGTCTGTCTTTAATTTTATATTTTTCTTTAACTTCTTCGATGAGTTTGGTCTGGTCTATACTGATTTCATTTTCACTTCTGATTATTCTCAAACCTAACATATATTTTGGTTCTACCAAATCCTTTAGCTCGAAGGCTTTATTTAACTCTTTAATAAATTTGTTTATCATTTTCTCTGTAGTTATAAATATAAACACAAAGATCGGATTCTAATCTTTTAAATCCCATTTCTTTTAATTTTTTATTTATTGTTAAATTCCAATCTCTGCCAGAATGTTTTAAACCATAAATAGATCTTTTCAGTTTACATACCTCTTCTTGCCTATCTTTTTCATAATAATATCCTTTAGGTAACTCCATATAAACATTTTCTTTTAAAATACCATTCAAACATGCTGTTTTTATATCTAGTTGCCTTAAAAATAAGTTGTGTCTTGCAGATAGTACTAGAATGATTGAAAAAGATGTGAGTTTCGTTACTGGACTATAAATATCATCATACTCTCTGCCCTTTTTCTGGCTGAATCCAACCGCAACTAATCTTGACTTGTATTTTGTGATTTCATTCATTTAATTTCTTTTTAGTGCATGCACCCATTTTGATTTCAGAACATGCATGCCTTTTTCTTTCTGAACGACTTCCCATGTTTTAATCAACGACTTAAATTCTTCATCCATAGCCTTTTTCCATTCAACATTATCTTCACTCTTCTTAACTTATTCGTAGTTCTTTGGAATAGTAACTTCAATTTTATTACAATAACTTTTCTTAGCAGGATTTAATACGATTCTATCTGGTTCCTTTTTTATTCTTCCAGATCTTCTAGGGCAGCGTTTCCCAAAGTCTGGGTCGCGACCCGGCACCGGGTTGCAAAAAAATTTGGCCGGGTCGCGAAAAAAATTGTAAAAACACAAAAAAGATTTTTTTTGTACATATTATTTTTTTACGTCAGTTAATCACTAGAATAGTGTGTATTTGTGCTCTTTATTACTATACTATATTCTTTATTACTATACTATACTCTTTATTACTATAATATACTCTTTTTTACCGACCGCCAACATATATAAGGGAGGTATTGTGATCATACCGATTTTGACATTTCGAGATTTCGATGGATCTCCACGAATTAAGGTCCCTACATAACGTTTTGACTATTTTTAGCATGATGTCTGTCGGTCTGTTTGTCCGTCTGTCTGTCCGTCTGTCTGTCTGTCCGTCTTTGTACACGTGCAGAGCAAATTTGGCTGAAAGGATTTTTATGAAACCTCATATTTAAGCTTCTGCCATCAATGGCACGAGTTGATCAACTTTTGGTAAAAATCGGTTGACTAAAAATGGGAGTTTACTCGTGTCGATTTTAAGATTTTTATGAATATTTCACAACAGAAAAATATTTCGAAAAAATGTATTGAACAAAAGTTGGTATAAAAGAAATAATTAATAACTTTTATTTGAGACTTTTTTGATAAAACGAAAAATTTCGAATAATTTTTGTAAAATTTTTCGATTTTTTTTTCTCAATTTTTTCATACTTATATGTAACGTTTCCATGGTCATGATAAATAATATCTCTGTTAGAAAATATTAGGCCAAGTTATTTCTACTCTGCTGCTAGAGTGTATTGCTTTATGAAGTACTTTATGATGGCGGTCGGTCCTGTGGTGGCCACAGCTGATTTTTACTATTTATTACTCTTTATTACTATAAAGCTACTGCTTTAAAATAAAATTTGTTTTGTAAATAAATGTTTTTTTTTTCATAAGGTGGGTCGCGAAAAATTTTAAAACCTCGTACCGGGTCGCGGTCAAAAAAGTTTGGGAACCGCTGTTCTAGGGTATAAATCCACTTCAATATTTTCTTCCAGCACGTTTTAATTTTGTTCTAACGTATTTATTTCTTCTTTCTTTTCTTCTTTTTCTTGAACATCTGATAAAGCTTTATTTGATTTATTCGTGTCATTTTCATAGTTCAAAAAAGTTATTGCAGATTCAACATCAGGTTTAATGTATTCTTTATCGTTTCTGTTTCCCACGATGGTTTCATAACCTCTTTTATTTTCTTGGAATTTCGGTAACTTAGTGTAAAAGAATCTTTCTGAAACTGGATCATATAATTTATATGCTTTCATGTTCTCTGCATACCCCATCATAATTGCTTGAGTAAATTTTAAATCAAATTTCTTTCGAAATAATTTAGGTATTCAAGCATATGCAAACATCCAAATACTCTCAAGTGAGCAGCCGTAGGTTTCTTTTTTCCCCATAGTTCTTGTGGTGTCTTAATTTTATTGTTATTTGAACAAGGATTTCTTAAATAAGCAGCAGTTGCAACAGCTTGTGCCCAAAAACATTTTGGTAACCTGGCGGCAATCAACAATGTTCTTGCTGTATCCAATAATGTCCGATTTGCTCTCTCACATAATCCATTTTGCTCAGGTGCATATGGAATAGATGTTTGATGTTTTATTCCCTTTCTCTTCAAATATTCTTGTAATTCTTCATTTTTGAATTCTGTGCCATTATCACTTCTAATAGCTTTGACTTTCGTAGATTTGTTGTTTTCTACTTCATTTATAAAAATTTTAATTTTCTCAACTGTGTCGCTTTTCTTTTTTAAAAAATAAACTTTTATTTTTCGACTATAATCGTCAACAATGTTTAAAAAATATCGTGATCCTCCAAGAGATGGTGGATAAATCGGTCCTACTACCGTACATTACAGGTGTTTAGACGTGTTTTTTAGCGGCGGCGTAACTTTAATTTTTTTGCAAATAAGCGGCAATATGTCTCCGGCAAATAAAACTCGGGCTTGTAAAGCTAGTTCGGAAAGTGTTTTGGATCCCAGTGTTATTGAGGCTGCAATTAAGAACGTTCTACAGACTCCAGCAGTTTTACAGAGTCTGGCCTCGGCACTCTCTGGTCTAGTTATCCAACAATATGAAGAGAGACTCGAGGCAGCTGAAGCCAAAATAACTATTTTGGAAAAGGAGCTCGCAGCTAGAGACCATCAGCTATTAACACTTGATGGCCGACTACAGCATCTTGAGCAGTACTCTCGAAGGAACTGTCTTCGAATCTTTGGCGTACCTGAGGCTTTAAACGAAAATACGGATGAGGTTGTGAACAAGCTGTTCCATGATAAGTTGAAGATCTCTCTTCCAAAAGAAGCCATCGATCGCTCTCATCGACTCGGTAGGACAAAAGAGGGTAAGTCCAGGGCTATTATCGTAAAATTCACCCGATACAATGATCGTGAAAGTGTTTTCCGTAAGAAGCGTCTTTTAAAAGGTACAGGTGTAGTGGTGCGCGTGGATTTAACAATAAACAATATTAAATTGTTTAACAAGGCAGCAGAATCATTCACTCAGAAAAATGTATGGACACGGGATGGCCTTGTTTATGTTAAAATCAAAGATCAGAAAGTGAAAATTATTAGTGAAATGCAATTAAACAATCTTATTGGTCCATTTAATTGATAATGAATATTTATAGTTAGTGTATTTAGCACGAAAATTATTAATATTATTAATTTAATTTATTGTAAATTTGTTAATTTAATAGAGTTCATTGATCTCTGACCACGCCTGTTAATCATATGTTAACATGTTATCTATTAATCTGCAGGTTTAAGTTTGACCACTCCTACGTCACCATCTTATGATTTGCAGGTGTGAGCCGGTGTATCTGTGAACTAAATATGTATGTATGTATGCATGCAAGTGTATATGTATTTGTAATATTATTATTATTCTTTTTTTTTTTTCTCTTTGATTTTTATTTTTGCTTCTTTACTTTAAATGATTAATATATTAAATTAAATTATTGAATTTCTCTATTAAATTTTATACCTTTTTCCACATGTATAATGGTGTTCATATTAAATGTATTCTATATAATTAAAATGAAGAGAAAAAGGAAATAATATTGATAATAATTATGCTACTCTATATTCTCCCTATTTTTTTTTCGGTATTATTTAATGTATACGTATATAATTAGATTTATATTGTATTTTCAACTATGTTCGGTAAACAATCTTTGCCCTGTTTTTGTTTTTTTTTTCTCAATTATGTTCAAAGAAAAGCTGCCAGCTGACAACCGTTTAAGATAGAATATGAAATATAAAATAGCGCATTGTAATGTGCGCTCATTGGCTAGTCACTTTAGTGACTTTAAGGATAAATGTTCAGGTGAGAGTTATGATATTTTAGGAATTAGCGAATCTTGGATTTACAGCAGCAATGAGGTAACACCGTACTCTAAGCCAGAATACACTTTTATAAACTGTCCGCGTGCTGATAAGAGTGGCGGTGGAGTTGGATTTTATATTCATAGGAACATAAATTTCAAAATATTAACTGAAACTAATATATCAATTAATAGCATTGAACAGCTATGGATTACGTTTAAATTATTAAACAAAAAAATTTGTTGCGGGGTAGTTTATAGACCTCCTAAAGGAAATTTTAGCGATTTTTTATGCTCTTTCGAGAATGCAGTAATTTCTTGTCTTCCTGCGTGTGACTCTTTAATATGTTTGGGCGATTTTAATATAAATTTGTTTGATCAGGATGATTCCAAGGTTCTTCGTTTTTTGGATATGTTAAAGTGTTACGATCTGACACAGGTAATCAATGAGGCTACACGCATCACACCTACCTCTGAATCCCTACTAGATTTTATAATTACCTCTGATATTTCTATTTGTGACGCGGTAGGAACTATCAATATGCATCATATTTCCGATCACAGGCTTACATTTGCGAGCTGTCATTGAATAAACCTGCTTAAAAAGCATCAATATTGGAGTTTCGTTCATTTAGCAACTTTAACTATGTGGAATTTAAACAATATATGTTAGGTATTAATTGGCAAGAATTATATTGCCTGAAAAATATAAATGAAAAAATATCATTTTTCAACAAAGTTTTAATTACCGCGTACGATAAATTTTGTCCAATTAAATATGTCAATTCTAGAAAGATGCGCAAACCTTGGATAACTGACAATATAAAATTATTAATTAAACTTCGTAATAATGCTTTTCGGAGATTCAGAAAAACACGCTCACCGTCACATTGGGGCTACTATAAAGTACTAAGAAATTTTACGACTGATGCAATTAAGAAAGAGAAAAAAGCTTACATTCAGTACAAATTAAAAAATGAACCCCCTAAAAATCACTGGCGCGTACTAAGACAATGTGGTATCTACAACAGGCCGAAAAATGATATTCCCACTGAACTTTTCGATGCATCCTCCATAAATACATATTTCACTAATGCAGTTCCTAATTCTGACCCCAACCCAAATACTGTTGAGTTCTACAAAACACATAAATTTAATAGCAACATTTCCTTAAATTTTTCTACCGTCAATGAAGACCAAGTGGAATTAATAATTGGTTCCTTTAATTCCATGAGTACTGGGATAGATGGCATTAATCTTAAACTCATTCAACTTGCAATACCAATGATTTTGCCTCAACTTACTTATATTATAAATTATTGTTTGAATAATGGAGTTTTTCCAGAACTATGGAAGCATGCAATTGTTACCCCTTTAGCCAAAATAAAAAATCCAGTATCTGTATCTGATTTGCGTCCCATAAGTATTTTGAACTTCTTAAGTAAGATCTTAGAAAAAATTGTTTACAAGCAAATCTGTCACTATTTATTTTCTAACAATATAATACCTGAATCACAGTCAGGGTTTCGTTCTGGACACAGTACCACTACAGCTCTACTTGATGTTACAGATCAAATTGTAACAGCTACCGATCAAAATTATCTTACCTGCTTAACCCTATTAGACTACTCCAAAGCATTTGACAGTATTAATCATTGTATTCTCATAAATAAACTATCCTATATAGGTTTTGATGCAGTTAGTATCTCATTTTTCCAACAATATCTGACCAACCGTAAGCAAAGTGTGTATTTTAACAACATGCTCTCTTCACCTCTATCTATCTCTAAGGGGGTACCTCAAGGTTCTTGTTTAGGACCTATATTGTACTCTGTGTACATTTTTGATATGGAGAAAGCCTTAAGTCATTGTAAATTGCGACTCTTTGCTGACGATGCTCAGCTTCATTTATCTTTTAAACCTGAAATGTTGGAAACTGCAGTTCACAATTTTGAAACAGACTTGTCTTCGCTTTTAGATTTCTCTACAAACCACTGTCTCAGTCTAAATGCATCTAAATCAGCTATAATGCTCTTTGGCAATAAATCAAAACGCGATCTAGTAGCGGAAAATTTTAATATTGTACTAAATGGGTCCACACTCCCAGTAGTCGAGGAACATAAAAATCTGGGAATCATTATGGATACTCAACTAAGGTTCAAGTCATATATAAGTTCTCTGTTGAAAAGAGCTTTCCTTGCTTTGAAAAACTTGTACATGAATCGATTCTGTTTATCAAAAAGTCTGAGGAAATCTTTAGCTAACAGTCTGGTGCTTTCCATATTCAACTACGGTGATATTTTGTATGGCCCTTGTCTTTCCGTTATAGACAAACAACGCATTCAAAAAACCCAAAACTGTTGTGTTAGATTCGTCTTATCTTTGCGTAGGAGATCTCCGACTTCTGAAGGGCTGAAAACTCTTCAATGGTTGAATATGGAAAAACGTAGAAAATTACATTATGCTACCTTTGTACATAAGTTGCTTAATGATCAGTCCCCCAGATATTTAGTTCAAAAATTAGTTACCAGAACTAGGTGCCACAATCTTCCTTTACGTCACACTTCTATCCTTAATATACCGCCGCACAAATCTGAATTTTTTAAACGATCCTTCTCATACAGTGCTCCGACAGTCTACAACAATGTTCCCGTGCATATGAAATCCTACTCACACAATAAATTTAAACAGAGATATAAGCATCAGTTATTTTTATCATAAATTATCTAGTAATTGATTCTTATCTAACTTTCTTATACTTTAATTTAATAGTGTTCATTTTATAGATGCATAGTGAAACAAGTTCGTTATTTCGATTCATCTATGATTCTCACCTGAAAATATTTTCAAAATATTTTCATTATTATTTTTTTTTGTAAATTTATGTATAATATCTTTATGTCTGCTGTGTACATTGTATGAATATTTTTTGTAAAAAAATGTATTTTGTATTTATAATTTTTAAAGGTTAAGTTGGAAGACCAGCATTAGCTGAAACTTCGCCGAAATAAAGTTGTTTATTATTATTATTACTATTATTATTACTAGATCCATGTGTAATAAATCTAAAATATTTTTAGTGTTTTTTGCATTTGTATATTTGAAATTTTCTCTTACGGATTTTCCAAGAATGCAATCTTCACATATTCCAGGACATTCTTTTATATACAATTTTAATCCCCTTAAAATTTCATTCTTCTCCATATCTCCTAAAGTTTTATAATTGAGATGACCCATTCTTCTGTGCCAAATTTCTTTTTGATTTTCATTGGAAATCATTTCTATTTCTTCAATATTGTCACATAGGTAATCCTAGGTCAGGATTACGAGATCTAGACATTGTGACGGTCAGCTGTCTGATTAAAAACTATTCGTCAGCGTCTGACATATGTGGCCTGATTACGAAAATGCAGACATCGCATTTTCATAACGAGGAAATATTTGTCATGACGAATGAATATTGGAACTGGGTTAATTTTCGTTACAAAAAGGCTGGAAGTCACAAAATATGGAAGCAGTGGAATATAGCCAACTCCGCTGCACGTATTAGTCCAGAAGGTGACGACCAAGACAATGACGCCAGATTCTTGTATCGAGAGAGAAGCCAAGCAAGTAGTGACCATGTGAGTGGGAGAAGACTTCTCCAGGCTCCTCGACTCCCGGATGGGTAGCCCCCGCCTCGGAGATAGGTCCAAGCCGATCCTGGCCAACACGGGGTGGACCGAAGACTTCCCCAACTCCATGGACCAATTCAAACATTATTTTGTAAATGTGATATACATATTTAATAAATTTGTTATGTTGAAACCAGGAGTTGCGTCTCAATCATACCACCCACGTGACAATATGTTAAAACTATAATTACAGTAGAAATTAAATGAATATTACTTATTTATTTATATCTTATAAATAAACTCATTTAATAAATTGATATAATCTGTCTCATTTTGTAGTACGAAACTAGATCTGGTTACTTTGGTGACTGTTGTGGTGTAAATAGACTTTTATGGAAACATGTGAACTTGTAAATCTGGCTTTTAAATTTATGATTAAGTATTATTATATCGAGGTTATATTCAACCAAAAACTACATATGTCAGATAACAAATTTACATGTCAAAATTGTGATTGACATGTCAAATATTTGGAAGATGCCACTTTAGAATCACCACCCTAAGATGATATTTTAAATATACAACATAAAAAATGAAGTTTCTCTTTTAGTTTCGTATTACAAAATGAGACAGATAATATTAAATTTAAATTATTAAAATTGAAATATTACATTTTACTATTGGCAACACTGCACGCATGCGCAATAAGGTGGGTTTGCTAAAGTAGAATAGTACCCAAAAACCACCGGTTAACATTAAAATTCACGTTGTTGCCCATATGATTATTGCCAACTGACAATAACTGAAGCGCCTTTAGTGAGATTTTTAGAAACTGACAAGTGGAGGATAGTCGAGTTTGTTTACTGTTGTTTTCATAGCGAGCTTTTAAAAAATGTCTTTAAAATTGCAATAAAAATTAAATGCAACGTGAATTGTTGTGTTTATCTTTGCAATGCCAAAGTAGGTCGTGATAGAGACCTAAGTTTTCATCGTGTTCCGAAACGTGGCAAAAAAGTCTTATTACCTTCAATTATAGCCCTAGAGGTTACTTGGGCAATGAGAAAACGGAAAATTTCATTTAACGCAACCCTCATATTGAATAATAAATTAATTTCTATAAATATCACATGAAGATACCACTGAACCTGTCAAAAATATCCTATCTGCGTCAGTCATGATGTACAATGCAGTGGCGCCTCTATCGGTACTGTCAGATGACAATAGTAATGAATGTCTATATTGGAAGTTCCAAGTCTGCCGCAATAGCGCTGCGATCTTAAAATATTTCCCGTATGTCATTGGCTTGCTTGGATTAAAGTCACTAGATTATACAAAGTAGCGCAACGGCGGCCATACTGGAGCTAAAAATGTCGCCAACACAAATGATTTTCAGTGATTCCAACAGTAAAAAAGTAAGAAACTAGTACTACCAAAATTTTTATTTTAAACATTGTAATCACGATTTTTTTAATCAAATATGCACTATAACAAAATTGTGGTACAATTTAATTTTTTTTTTTTTATTAAATAAAATGGATATAATAAATAAGGCACTATTCTACTTTAGCAAACCCACTAGACAATGTTGCCAACTATAGTAAAATTAAAACACGTAAATTTAAACTAAAATCAAAATAGAATTAAAATTATTTGTATAATAATGCTTAACTTTCAGTTAAATAAATCTAATTAAATTAATATTCCGGTATTTATAATAAGAATAAATAATTATGTTACATTCACAGCCGATTAAAGATTAAAGAAGGGGGAACATAATTTGGTGCACCTAAAAACTGGGTGATTAGGTTAGTAAAAGTCTAGGACAGCAGAAGCCGAAAAGCTCAAAGTAAGCTTAAAAAAGTTTGTGTAAAAAACGTTTGTGAGGTGTAGGATGTAATTCAGTAGTTATACCTTTATCTTGTTGTTGTTATATTTTGTAAAGTGTATACATTTATTATATATATATATATATTTTTTTTCACATGAACTCCTTTGCGGTTACTCTGAGTCTTTCGGCTTCTATTGCCTTAGATTTTTACTAACTAAACCTAACCCAATTACCTTGTTTTTAGGTGCACAGTACTTAATTTCCCCCCCACATTAGCCTAATTAAAATTGTGTATCATTGTGCATACGTTTATAACATGGTGGTGCAGAGGGCCAGTTCATTTTCCACCTGAATTAATTTTTTTTTAAAATATCGATACAATGCTTAATAAATCACTACAACAGAAAAAAGTGAAAATAAATAATATTAAATTAAATTTAAACTACATTTATATATTAAAACTCTAATCACAGTAGAAATTAAGGGAATATTACTTATTTCTATATTTCTTATAAATAAACTCATTTAATAAATTGATATTAAATTTAAATTATTAAAATTGATATATTACATTTTACTATTGCCAACACTGCACGCATGCGCAGTAAGGTGGGTTTGCTAAAATAGAATAGTACCATAAATAAATTTAAATGATACTTAACCTTAAATATTTAAACCGCTGACAAAGGAGGTTATTAAATTAGAGCGAGAAAGAGAGATGTGACAGCGCAGACGCAAACTTAAGAACGTAAAAATTGCTGCTTTAGTTTGCTTAATAGGGGAAGCAATGTTGCCAATCAAACCCTGGGGTCTGTCGGCTTCTTCAAAGGCTTGCGCTACTTTGTATAATCCAGTGACTTTAGGTTGGATAACCGTTTGTTTGTATTCCTGTTTCGAGCAGTTCAGAAGAAGTGTTTAGTTGCACTGTGACGTCAGATGCTCTTGTCCTGGACAAGTGTGGTGCAACACAAACGAACAAATCTTAGATCACAGGTTAGTAATTTCGATCACAAACAAACATACTTTTAATCAACACGGACTGGTACAAACTGAATATAATTCAAGCAAGTCCAAGGAACCAGAAATATTTCAATGATTTAGAAAATAAAAACGTTGTAAGGCATTTGCAGTTATAATGTATTTTTTAAAAGATATTTGTTGTATTTGCCTGAAACATGACAGTCATTTACAACGACTTTTCAACAGTTGTAAAAATTTAAACTATTATTTTAGGCTGATATTGTTATTTCCGGAAATGGTAAGAACATTTATTTTAATTATTATTGACGCACTCATCAAAATTAAGTTAGGAATGTTTCTTTGTTGTTTTATAAGGATTTTGTTATTGCTGTGTAGGCAGGGCCGTCGCGTGTTTGTCGGTTCTTGTGGGGTCATTAATGAGACCACACACTGCTAGATTGAGTCCAAAGGTCACAAGTGTTGATGAAAATATGCACATTACGTGTTTTGGGTTCGATTCTAATGGGGATTGCCCTGTGAACGTTTGCACACGGGCGGTTTACGCACGCGCGGTGGCCCTGTTTAGAATGAGAAGATAAATCTGACGCTCGATTGACACGTATACGCATGCGTTCCAGTGTAGCGGGAAACTAGGATTTTAAAATAAGGTTATGTGTTTACCACTGTTGTGTTTACATGTACTTATATGCAGCGCACGTATTTTTAAATACATTGAAAATAACTGTTATGTGCTTAATTTGCAATAAAATATTTTCAAAACAATATATTTATCAATTAAAAAATATTCATAATATAAAACTTTAATGGTAATCGACGAATTTGTAAAAACTTTACAAATATAACCCTTGAAGAATCAAAATTTATAGAAATGTTACCAAAAGCAATAGATTTTTTACTTTCGGACAATGACATGAAAAAATTTGGTGAATATTTTTTCACAAATTATTATGAGAAACCCAATCTTTGGGCTTATACTTATAGAAAATGTTTAAAAATTAACACTAATATTCACCTTGAATCCATACATAAAACTTCACAAAACTTTAAAGTATTTTTATTTAGAAGCAAGAAAAGTGCAACGTTTAGATAAAGGTATTTTTGCAAATGTGAATTTAATTCGAGATAAAATTGCAGACAGAATAATAAAAGATATTAAGGGATAAAATTATTCTCACATTGAAAACATAATTAAAAGGCACCGAAATGCATTAAATTTGGAATATGATATAAGCATAACAGCATTAAATAAATTTCTAGTAATTGGGGAAAAGAACTATGGGAAGTCACTAAACTTAAATCTTTATGCTGTAAATTAATATGTAATTTTTGTAACATCTGCGTCCACTCATACAATTGTGAATGTCCTGATTATTACATTAAACATACAATATGTAAACATATTTATTTTGTTCATTTAAAATAAGGAGATTCTTTGAAGTTTCATGAACTAGTTGAAGAAATATGCTATAAAGAAAATAGGACACATCTACAAACATTAAAGAAAAATAACAACACACCAAATGATATGTATTACATATGTAAAAGTAAATGCAATGTTGAAAGAAATACAAGATGATCATTTAAAATTGAAGGAAAATAATGATACGGAAACTTTAACAGAAGTGAATGACCACTTAAAGAAAAATTAAAACTTGATGAAAATTAATAAGGAAAAGAAAAAACTGAAACGCCTAGATACGAGAAAAATTGAACCAAGTAATAAAAAAATTAATAAACAAATTTCTCTATTTAGTACCAGGAAAAAAGTAAAGAAGTTGCATATTTAAAAAAAAAAAGACAGCACAAGAGTAAGAAAATATTATTGAAAAAATACAGAAGCAACATTTTTTTTGTCTTAACTGTGTGAGCAGTTACACGCACATATGTACGTGTAATTTCATTCATTTTATCTCCTTTGTTTTTATTTAAGCAAATTATAACTTAAGAATGAATTATTTGTTGCTTAAGAATAATTTTATGATTATCGACAACACTGTGAAATTTGTTTTTTTTTTTTTTTTTTCTTGTTTTGTATTATTGTTCATTACCTATGTGCTGTTCAATTAAATAGATAATAAATTGATGATTATTATTGTCTTATTATATTATTGATGTATTAATGATAATCTTAAACATATTTGCAATAAATCAGAATATTATTATTTTAATCTCCGTCATTTTGAAGCATGCGGACATGTGTCAATCGAGCGTCAGATTTATCCTCTCATCTGTTTAGATGCCATTGGTGGGGTTTTTTGTTACCTCATACAAATAAACATACTTTTCTTGTTTCCATTGAGTATGTCATGAATATCCTGGGACCATTTTGATGAGTATATTTGAAACCCACTAAAATTTCCAACAGGAAACATCCAGTTAAAATTGCATGTAATTTTCGTTATGTATATTTCTAGTTGAACGATTTACCCCCATTACTAGTCGATCAATTAAGTTTTCAACTAATTTTTTGCATAGTACTTAATATAAGTAAAACTTCAGTAACATTTTAGTGTTATGAATAATTTTAAAAAGTTTTTAGTAACAGTCCTGTGATACCAGAATAAATGTGTATATAGTGCGTTCAAAGGTGAGTTTGCAGTATAGCTCTTATGGCAAATGGGAGTGGTGTTGCCAAATGTTGTAAAAGTGTCAAATGTGTCAATTATAATCATGAAAAACTCGTATGATTTACAAAAATCAACTCTTATAAAACTCAAACTAACACTCAACAAAAACAAATTGCCATTTGTAGAATACTGCGTCTTCACAGATCAGCGCGTTTTAGAGCTGGCAACGACGACAAGCAAGAAAAAGATAGCTTCATTGTGTAAATCCATTAGAGAGTATGAAAAAGAACTACTCCATATGCCCTGTACTGCAAACTCACCTTTGAACGCACTATAGTTAAGTTAAAATCCGGTTAAAAGTTTCATGAATGTAATGGTTAATACCATGAACGCCGCAAGGCCTAGGGAATAAAGAATATATATAAAAGTTTCATGAACGCAGTATATAACATAGCAACAGTACGTTTATAGATAGGATAAACCAGGCAATTCTCCATATAATGGGTTTAATTAATTTTAGATATCTACAGTGTTGCACTATCAAGGAGTTATATGTACAAAATGTCGCATTAAAGTGAATAATTTTTATGAATTTCGTCAACAGTGTTTGCGAAACAATCAAATATATGTAAATTACACATCACAACTGAGTTCTGTATCTGAAACCAGCGGAGTGTTAAGTATTTATTTGACAGATTTCAAAGAACATAAAGAATTGTTGACGAATTGTGAACAAACTGAAAAACAGTGCAGCAGTACAGACATATTACCAAAATGTGAAGAGACTCATTGTGTAACAAATAAGGCCTGGAAAGAGTACTTTAAAAACAGTTACACGGTGAAAATGGAAGAGGAAGAAAACGATGATTACACAGGTATCATATCACTTTGTTTGTTCACATTATAATATATAAGAAAATATATATGCTTCTCGATTTCTTGTCGAATCTGTCATTGTTAAGCTGCCATGGGTCTTTATTAGTGATGGAATCTGGCCAGTGAAAGCCTGCTATAATTTGCAAACATTTATTAATAAATATTTGTAACTAGCTGATCCTAGTTTCTGTGACTCGCCAAGTCTCGCCTGCGGACAATTAATGTACAATTTCTTAGAATTCGCGCAGACATAATATGGAGAATTAAGGGTATCGTGCCTTGAAATTTTCATATTTTATATAAAGGTGCTGTCATCTTATAAAAGTTTAGAACTACTGATCTAAATCAGTGCTTGTCAATCTTTTTGTGTGTGCCACACACTATGGCATTATTTAAAAAAAAATTGCTGTGAAGTGTGAATTTTCACACATTTCAGGGTTTCGCAGGTATTTAGAAAGTGAATGATGATAATTTGGGATTCCAAAACAAATTTTATGTTAAAATATTTTTTTTTGTTAATTTTTATTTGAATGTCTAATACCAGATTTCTAAATATGTGCAGTATTTTTTTTTTTTTTATATATAGCAAGGTTCATTAAGATTTTGAAAATTGCGCCTATGGCTTCCATTGGCTGTTTTAAGTCATAACTCCGTCCCTCTTATTTCGTGTATTCAATGTCAACAATTTCCACTGGTTATTAAATATACGCTTTTAAAAATTAAATGCAACATTTGTCCAAATATAACTAGAATTTTGAAAAAATAATTTAAACAAAATATAAATGCAATTAGAACGCGGGAACGCTAGCCATTACACTATCAAAGCATACTGGTTTAGTGTGTTACATAAGTAATTAAATATTTTACATGGTCAAGCAAAAAACAAAAAATGCGTTATTTTCCGAAAACATAATCTGATTAAAAATTCCTGTTGTACTATTCCGGTTCACACAAACGTACATTACTTAGAATTTTTTCAGGTTTTTAGTTTAAACCATCTGGGCTACAGGGTGTGGGACGAAATTTTTTTTGCACAATTTTGGCAAAAATCGCGTCAAAATAATTTATTTTGCAAAAATAAAATTAAAATGTTTTTTAGATGTTTTAGTATTTTTCCTATGTGCGGGTCAAAGAGTTGTATGAGCATGCCAAATTTCAACTCTCTAAGTTCAGCCGTTTGGCTACAATTTTTACCTAACCGACAGGCAGACAGACGACAAAATGACGGTATAGGGGTTTTTTGGTCATACCTATAAAACCCTAAAAAAAGAATGGCGCCCCAGGAGAAAAATAGAAATAAGTTGTCTAAACTCATCAACGGCAAAAGGCGCAACCTTTTAGAAGTATTATTTTTTAAGTATTGTAACTGTATTGTTTTATACATTACTAGCACATAATAGCTTCGATAATATTTTTATTTCGCAGTTTGTTTGAAGAGTATATTTTTTAAAATATTTTGAAATTGGTCAATTTTTTAAGATTTTGCTGATTTATAAAAGCAGGCATTTTATATACACTTATTGCTAAATTAAATAAAAATATATATAGTCAAACCTTATTAGATTATTGTTCTGAATTATCCTGTTTTGGAAAAATATAAATTGTATATGTCATGTCGCTTTGTTCATCATTCAAATGTGTGGGGTGCGTATTCTCCACTTGTCTTAGCCATCTAACTTTACTGTTCATTTGTATTGTGTTTTATTTCGTAGCTTAGTATATGTATTTACAGAATAAGTAAAGTGAAAACAAAAATTAGTTACACAGTTCTCAATTGATAGTAAAATATCTTAATTGGATTTTCGGTCACGCCTAGCAGTTGCTCTTATGAAGTATCAGGGTAATGCAGACACTGGATGTTGATTGAGAAGCAACAAATTCAAATTATGGGCGTCCTTCAAAACACAGTTTACCAGATGTCATCAGAATTGATAATATTGGTCATCTGATAAAGAGACATGAAACGAATGCAAGAAAAAAATGCAGATTGTGTAAGAGCAACACCATTTATTTGTGTAAAATGTAAAGTACATCTGCACCCAGAGTGTTTGGAAATGTTTAATTCCAAATAAAGTTTATATTTCATACATAAAAAAATTATTTGTTTATCACATGTTTATTTATATTTGATATTGTTATTAGCCAAAGGAGCGTATACGCATTTTTATATTCTTGTAGGGTTGGGCATATATATTTTTAAAAAACGCAAGAAATGTCTTTTTTGTAATTATTGTGAAAAATATTTTATTTAATACATTGGCCATTAATGGGTTAAAAGAAGCCAACGCACACACGGTTAGTAAGTTAACAGAGATGTAATTTGGGTATAGTTACAGGGCTACGTTTCACATTTCGACCTAGTCAATAGCATCTAGGGAAATGGTAAGAAGATCCTCCTTATCGCTCTGATATGTCCCGAGTCCACAGTTTTGTACGATATGGAAAACGGTTTGTTTGGGGGCTCCGCATTCACATAGGGGAATGCACAATTCGCCCCTTTTACAAATTGAGTCGGTACATTTACCCTAGGATGTTTGAATTCTGTTGTCGGTTTTCAAATATTTCGAAGTAACTTGTATCCATGGGATTTCTGGCGGGTATTTATAGGACTGTGAAGAGCTGGTGGAGTTTTATGAGTCCATATGTTTTTCCATTCCTGTTGCACATTATAGTTCTTTTAATAAAGCTCTTCAGACTCTTCAGTCTTAACTGCTGGATGACGAGATCTCAGTTTGTTTGAAGATGTACTCTGCATACTGTCATAAGTAGGTAGTTGCATCTCACTAGTATTTTTTTTTTTTTATATTCATGGAGCAAAGCCGGTTATATTCGAAGATGTGAGGGAGGAAAATGACTTAGTATCGGAATCTAGTAAGTGGACGTAGGTTTAATGCAGCTTGTAATAATGCACATACATGCGTTCAGATGATCGTTGAGCTTGGTAACGTAATGGCTAGTCGGCCAAACCGGCGAATCGTACTTTGACGCACTGCAGACGAGACCTAAGGCTCAGCGTAGAAGAGTTCATGATATATCTTGGTCGTACAGGTGTGGATTTAGAGCCCAAGTTGGTCCGACGGAATTTTAAATAAAAGGTCCATATCTGAAAATTATTTTAATTTTATAATTTAGATATATTTCAAATAACCACCATAGACTTTACTTCTAATTCATTTAACAGTGTATCTATTATTTGCTCGTCAAAAATATTTTTTAAAATTTCTCTTGCAATTTATAAATAAGCCTTACGAACAACGACTTCCATGTCTTGGAATTTCATCTCTGGAAGAGCGTCGACCTAATAACTATGTTCCGTTGTGTATCTGGTTATTTTAATTGTGTTATGTCAGATCTTTTTATGTTCAACAATGACAATAGACTACGTGGTCACAAATTTAAGTTGCGCCGTGATACTTTTAAAATGAATGTGCGTGACAACTTTTTATCCAATCGTGTTTTTGCAAAGTGGAACAGTTTACTTTCGCAAGTTGTCAGTGCAAGCAGTATTAATATTTTCAAAAATAATTTAGATTCATTTAATTCTGTTGTGTTAAATTAACTACTTGTTTTTCTATTTTTTTTTTTTTTTTGTATTTTGTAATAAGTAATATGTATTGCTTTAACTGTATTTTCTTATGTATTAATGTACGTCATCTTATGTATAATGAAGCTATTCAAGCCTTAGGCTTCTGCTTATTTCATTGTATAATAATAATAACATATAAGATTGTAGATACTTACTTTTCGTGTCCGGGACGTCACGATACATTTTGTCAATAGGGGAAACTTCCTAAGCGCCCTGACATCTGGTGGCAATTTGTGAAAGATACGAAAGCCACATTGTTTTGTTCAATGGAGAAATACGTGTTTTTTTGTTGTTTGTGTTTTATTTTTGTGTATCATGGAAAAAAAACAATCAATTTTGTTGTGTGCCGCAATGTAAATCGTGAATAATGAAGAATCCTTCTTAAACATTCCATAATTTACCTAAATCGAAAAAAATATCAATTGAAACGACGTTTGGAGGCAGAGAGAAAGTGGATCGTAGGTTTTTATGGACTCAAAAACTAAAAATGGGCAAAAATCCAAACCCATGCAGGCATGTTTGCCCGTTGCATTTTATGGAAAGTGATTTTTTACGTCCAAAAAAAGACTGAAAAAAAGCATTTATCGCACCCAAAATTTTCCTAAATCATCAGTTGATATATTAAAAGGCCCTTCTACTTTATCAGGCAGAGATATTAATTTTTACTAATATATTTACCATATTTTAGTTGTTATTATATTGACAGACTGTCAAAAAGAATTAAAAATACAATGAAAAACTAAAAATATCCTTGAAATTTCTTTAGAATAGTATATTATTACATATCTTGTAAATCGTAGATTACCTTTAAATTAAAATAAGCTCGGAAAACAAGAAAAATATAACTCGTGTTCATTTTCACCATGTAAACAAATACACGAATAACAGTTTAATGTGGCTTTCGAAAGTTCCAGCTTTGCCGCATACGGCGCTGCGATCTTAAAAAGTTTCCCCTATATGTTTCGGTATTTATTGCTTGACAGTCAGCAGAAATTAGATCCTCCATAGTACAAGGATCATCCATGTTTGGACAGATGAGCATATGAACATTGTCCTGTACCTGTCCACACTCGCACAACACATCCTCCTCTCGCTGTATGCCCCATTTCTTAGATTAGTTAGCATCTGGAAATACCAGTTTTCATCCAATTAAGAGATTTCCATGTCTTGTATGGTAGATGGTGTCCTGGAGCAAGATCTTCCTTGAATTCAATCCAGATGTTTGGTATATTTTCTCGCCGTTGTTCTAAATCTATTTTTATTAAATTTAAATTTATAAAACTTCTCTCATAATTTACTTGTGTTACAAGAAATATTAACGCAAATTTGTAATGTGTATACAGGGTATATTACGGAAACGACATTATTTTGTTTATTATTAGAGATATAAAAAAATAGTAAATAAAAAGTTAAGGGGGGTGTCTCCTTATAGGGAAGGAAATTATAGCTTAAAAAAAATATATATTTTAAAGCAGTGTTTCTCAAACTGGGACACAAAGTTATATTTTTTAAAATCAGGTTATACATATTTTTTAGATCCATTCGATAGTGTAATTTTTGTTTAATTTTTTGAATTCAACCATATGTACATTTTATATCTTTACATAATAAAAATATTGAGAAAAAACCGATTGTAATTAAAATAATTTCTATTTTTAATATTACAGTTGGAGCTCCAGATGTATATCATGATAACACGAACA
Source organism: Liopterus haemorrhoidalis (assembly GCA_963971575.1). Lineage (NCBI taxonomy): Eukaryota > Metazoa > Arthropoda > Insecta > Coleoptera > Dytiscidae > Liopterus > Liopterus haemorrhoidalis. The sequence continues at coordinate 14,104,468 of OZ020626.1, read as the reverse complement.
CGGGAAATATTACCATGAAGTCTGAACCGGACACGAGTGGATGTGAAGAAAATACACTAGAGAGGGCAACTGTCGGAAACACTGGTCAGTAGAGTCAGTAGGTCTTTATTGATGCTTATGTAATAAGTTAATATTTAACTACTGAAGGTTTCAATGTAATAGAAGAAGACTTCGATAGATTTTATGAATATAGGATTGCAAAAAAACTAAAACTTAGTATTAAAAAATACTTTAAAATTTCGTTTATTTGAAAGCGAAATTGTTTGAATTGACAGGTGTTTAAATTGGTAATTTCTCATTAGTTAAAGACCTTGGAGTCACTTTAAATTCCAAATTAATATATAATACTCACATCAATAACATAATCCGTGTACCATATAAAATGTTAGGATTTATAATTAGAACCGGAAGAGATTTCAAGATTCTTAAAACATTAGTAACATTGTACTTCACAATTGTTAGAAGTCGATTAGAATTTGCGACTGTATATTGGTCCCCACAATACTATATGTACATAAAGTGCATTGAAACAATTCTAAATAGGTTTATAAATTATATACAATATAAATTGCCCGATTTCAACTTAGAAAGTAGAAGAATATTATTGGACTTAAATCAGTTGTATAAAATATTCAATAATAAAAAAAAAAATTGATGTGAAGTGTGAATTTTCACACATTTCAAGGTTTCGCAGGTATTTATTAACTGTATGTTGATTATTTGGGATGCCAAAACAAATTTTATGTCAAAATGTTTTTTTATGAATTTTAATTCGAATGCGTAATACCATTATTTAAGTTTCTAAATATGTGCAGTATTTTCTTTATATAGCAAGGTTCATTAAGATTTTGAAAATTGCGCCTATGGCTTCCATTGGTTGCTTAAATTATAAGCCCCGCCCTCTGATTTCATATACCTTCAAATATAGAATTAAATTATAATTTCAACACTTCCCACTGGTTATTAAATTTACGCTTTTAAAAATTAAATGCAACATTTACCAAAATATAACTAGAATTTTGACAAAATAATTTCAATAAAATATAAAAATGCACAAAATATAAAATATAACAGAAAAACAGAAAAAATAAAAATTGATGGGATTCGAACAGTAGTGTCTTCGGTAGTTTCAGCTCACTAAGCGACCACGCTACCACTGTTCTACCCAGGTTCACTCATATGCTATGTTCAATAGCGGATTAAATATATTACATATTTTAGTTAAAAACACAAAAAATGCGTTATTTTCCGAAAACATAATCTGATCAAAAATTCCTGTTGTACTATTCTGGTTCACACCAATGTACATTACCGAGAATTTTTTCAGATTTTTAGTTTAAACCATCTGGGCTACAGGGTGTGAGACAACATTTTTTTTGCACAATTTTGGCAAAAATCGCCTCAAAATAATTTATTTTGCAAAAATAAAATTTTGATCGTTAATCCACGTACCAAGGGCTTTCATTTGATACCCTACACAGAATTGTAAAAAAATTTTTTTTTTTTCGATTAGCATATATTTGTTTATATTTTTAGGGGGATATGTTTTTTATATATTTTAGTATTTTTCCTATGTGCGGGTCAAAGAGTTGTATAAGCATGCCAAATTTCAACTCTCTAGGTTTAGCCATTTGGCTACAATTTTTACCGAACAGACAGACAGACAGACAGACGACAAAATGACGGTATAAGGGTTTTTTGGTCACCTACAAAACCCTAAAAAAAACAAAGCAGAGTATTTTAATAACTAATTTCTAACGAGTATTAAAGAAATTGTTAATAGCATTCCTAATTCTAATGTAGATGTCACTGAATATTAGAAAAATTTTAAGGTAACGTGTAGCTTAAAATCATTCAAAAAAGTAAATATGAAGGAAGTAAATGAAATTATTAGTAAACTCAATAATAAATACAATTAACATGACATACTAAATAGTAAAGTAGTTAAAAGTATTTTTCAAGTAGCCGGTCATGTTATATTACACTTCATATTAATCAAAACACAAATTACACTTCCTTAGAAACAGGTAAATTGCCAGAAGAACTTAAAACTACTACTGTGATGCCTATACCTAAAATTACTAATACTAACAAAGCAAGCGAATATAGACCAATAAATACTTTGCCTTGTATGGGGAAAATTTTGGCATATAATCAACTTATCAAATATTTTAATGATAATAAACTTATCTTCGGAAATCAATCAGGATTTAGACCTGGGTATTCATGTGAAACTTCACTACAACTAACTATCACAGAATGGAAAGAATCACTAGACAAGAGTATGTTTATAATTGCCGTGGTTTTGGATTTGAAACAAGCTTTTGAGACAATCGATAGAGCCAGACTTTAAAAAAAGTTAAGTATGTATGGAATAGACCAGTGTTTCTCAACTGAAAACGTATCGCGGACCATTAAAATATTAAATTTTCTACCGTGGACCAGTAAAATATTTAATATTCTACTGCGGGCCAGTAAAATATTTAATTTTCTACCGCGGACCACTAATAATAAATGTACTAATAAACAAATTGTATATGTAAACTCTACATATATCTTAGTAATAAAAAATCACTAAAAATGAACAAATTACACAGAAAATGAACAAAAAATCATAAAAAAATGAGCAAAAAATCTCAAAAATAATAATTTATAATCTTTTCGCGGACCACTAAAATTTTGCTAAGGACCACCACTGGTCCGCGGACCGCCTGTTGATTAACACTGGAATAGACGAAATAGTATTAGGTTGGTTAAGCGATTATTTATCAAATAGATCACAAAAAACTAAAATTAATAATGTATTTTCATCTACCAAACCCAACAATTTCGGATGTGCTCAAGGAAATGTTTTGGCTCTCTTGTTATTTATGGTGTATTTGAATGATTACTTCAGTAACACTGTGTGATTTTGTTTATTTATATGCAGATGATTCACTCCTAGAAATTTGTGGAAAGAATTTATCTGAGATAGTAATGCGTGTGCAAGAAGAGCTTTCAAAAATTTAAACATATTTAATTACTAATAAATTGAAAGTTAATGTTAATAAAACAAAAGCAATGATAATCACTAGTAAATGTCTAATATTGAGAACTGACACGCTCGGATACGCAGTCTGGTGGTCAAATATTGTACTACGCGACTGTAGTACTGTTTGAAATTATTACATATGTTCTGGTGTTGATTTTTTGTTAGAACGTCGATAGATACATTTTCATAAAATAAAAATGTACTGTGCTTAAATTAACCTGTTCCCTGTTAGCATATTGACAGCTGAATACTAGACAATTCCGCCATTTTGCCATGAATTACAGCGCCGCCAACGGTAATGTCACTTCTCAATAGATATACAAAATTATAAACTAACAATGAATGGGGAAATTATAAAATTTGTTAATGAAATTAAATACTTAGGACTCATGTTAGATTGTTGCTTTCAGAGTTACTTTCAAGAGTTATTTTCAATACATGCATAAAAAAATCCCAAAAAAATCGTATTTCTTTTCTCGTATTTCCAAACATCTTACATGTTGGGTTAAGTCCATAACTTATAAATCAATCATACAACCACATTATGATTATTGTGCCACTATTTCATTTCTTTTTGACAATACGAATATACAGGCTCACCAAAAACTTCAAAATAAAGGCATGAGAGTAATTTTGAGGTGTGGTAAATTAACTCCTATTCGCCTAATGCTTGACACTTTGGGTTGGTTAAATGTTAAAAATAAAATCAAAATTCTAACTTTTATTTTTATTTTCAAAATTATACATGGAGAACTATCTGACCAATTTTATTACCTATAATCATGAAATTCATAGTTATAACACGCGGACTAGTGGTAATATTTATGTATATAAAAAAACAAACCTTAATGTATCTACGAATGCATTACTTATCATGGGTTGTAAAGAATACTATTCCTTACCAGAAGATGTCAAATTGTCCAATAATTTTAAAAAATTTAAATATAATATTTACAATTACTATTATTCGATTACTTAACCATAGTTTATTTTACTCAATTTAAATCTGAATACTGTATCAATATTGTAGCGCCCGCCTACGGTTGTTCGTAACCGTAGGTCACGATAGAGCTACACAGGTCGACGATTTTTACTCGATAAAGTGTTGGTAGCGCAGCGCGCGGTATGTGGAGTGGTAAATTGTATCGAGTGCACGCACGCGCAGTGAGTTGAGTAGACGCGGTTCGACCTTAAGGAGTGAGAGGGGGATTTTAACTCTTCTGCTCCTAGGGGCTGTTCTAGGAGACTAGCACATAGGGAGTAGTTAGCCCTAGCTGGGGAAAGAAGGGGTAAAATCCAAGCCTACAAATAAGGTGTAAGGTGGAGTCGATACTCGATGTATTCTTTCGGTGATCTTGACACCCTACTGGCGGCGTAACTATAATAATAATAATATTAATAATAATGTCTCTTTATTTAACATATTACAGAGGTATAAATTGGTACATTTATAAAGTAGATGCAATAAGAGATTAAACCCCAAATAGAAAAAGCACAAAATATAAATATTAATTTAATAAATAATAGCTATAAAACTAAAACAATTTAGTAGATATACCACTTATTACTATGCAGGGGAAACACCACATATACCACAAAGGTACATACCTTTGTGGTATATGTGTCAATGGATATGGATTTTAGGTAGTGAGTGATCCTATGTAAATATTATATATTAGTTATTTTAACTTTTTTATACTTGCTAAAGTAAAAATAAAAGATTGTCAACGTATTTACAAGATATTAACAGTTGTTATAGATTGAATCTAGTTCAATTTTTGTTAGCTGGTTAATCCATTTTTTGGCAATTTGATTACATTATTTTGATGAATATTAATTTGATGTCGTGAAGCGAAATTATGCAATTTATTGTAGATTTTTGGTACAAAATAATTAAAACTCCTCTGTCCTATCGTTTTAATTGCTTTGTAAGGCAATGCTTGCCCAGAATATCTAGTAGCATAGGGATGTTGTATATGTAAGATATGAGCCTTGCTTTTATTAATATGTCTTATTATTGATAGCGCATACAACTGTTGTAAATTCATTAATTTAGATTCAGAAAATAACCTATCTGTAGGAAAATATAATGGTTTTTTCAGTATTATTTTAATTATCATTTTCTGAATTATTGCTAATCTTAACATATGACAGTTTGCCGCTCCACCCCAAGCTAGCACAAAAAGTCGTGGACTCAACTCACTGGAGTAAAGTACACCTGGCAAGATATGGTGCGATGTAAAAATGGCCAGTGTACTTTGTCGGACACAATACAATAATATCAATAATACGAATCTTATAATTAACACTAGAAATATTAATATAAAAAGTGTTTTAGTGAAAACCAACCTTTAGTGCAATATTAATAAGAACTACTAGTTAATGTTGAACAAATAAATGGTTATTGCACTAACAATTAAAGAAAAATTCAGCTGAAGGCACATGTAATAGTAACTACAATTAATTGAATGTTAGAACAATAATATTTGCAAATTAACAATAATATGCAAAATTATTGTTACTAAATTATACCGTGTGATCATAATTTCTTGTCAGTTACATAACAGTAAACAATGAGCTTAAAAATATCAAAACTGTATTCTATGTCTTATCTAAAAATTCCAATTTAACAAAGAACCAATCAGTAACGATATTGTATTGATAACTTCATGTTATTCGTTAACTCAATGGCGTGTAGAGAAAAAGTAGTGGTTTTTGTTAAGATATATTATTGTTTTTTTCGTTATTATTGTTGTTGTTGATATTATTGTTATTAAGATGATAATTGGAAGACGATTGTTGATCGAGGTTAGCTCTTAGAGGTAAGTGAAATATTGAACATACATAACCTAATATAAAAATCGAATCTACGTCTATGTGTGCATGTCCTTGGAAATAAATTTGATAACAAAATGTTTCTGTCAACTATTGCATAACTGACAAGAAATTATGACCGCTCTGTATTAGCAGAAGGCTAGACTAAAGAATTAAACAACAATAATAAAATGAAACCTGGAAATGAAGTAAGTTCGGAATGAACTTACTCTAGAATAAACAATATTCTCATAAAAACATAAACTACAAAACGAAATGTTTGCAGATAAGTAAACAATGTGTTTGACACTTAGCTGGAATCTGGATCTTCTTTGGAGACGGATATCCCTTCGGTAGAAGATATCAGCTGATCTGGTTTTCACACAATTTATAAGTTGCACTGATTTTATTCGTCAGGTTGTAAGGCTGACGAACGCGGTTTAAATAATCACTGTAAATTCGGGTCGTAAATCCGAAAGAACTTGGAATAAAAAGCCGAGAAGAAAAAATCACTGGTTTTAGGTTTTACTAACATGTGCTTTTTTCTCGCGCTCAAAAAACGTTATCTCTACAGACAAGTTAATTAATTAATGGACAATTAGCGACATGTAGAATGCGGTCAACTATTGTATTAGTTTTGCATAAAAGTGCAATAAATAATTTCTAGATGGCCCTAGCTGGCCTAAATCATAAAAAATACACAGAAACTGTGTTCTTTCATTTAAATTAATTAAAATTACAAAATTGGAAACTTGGGCGCCTACGCGGGCCCAACAAATATTATTTGCTTAAGTTACTGTATTAAAAATATAAAACTAATTGTACTTTATGTAAAACTCTTCTGTTTAATTGAATTACTGTAAAAATGTATTATCCTCCAGATATTTCTCAATAAATGTTATTATTATTATTATTAATAATATGATAGACAGTCCAGAATTATTATCTTTTTTTTTATTCTGAATTCCAACATACAACACGCACACCAATGAACTTTTAACAATCAATTTTAATTTAACCAATTCAGCATCTAATTCTCCTATCAATCGTATTTCTTTTTAATTAAATAACTTGTCTCGTCAGGATCACTCTCCTTATATATTTTCAACCAACCTTCAGCCATTTAAAAGATTTATAAATTCTCTCCTTGTATAGTACGTTTTATGTTTAAACATGTATAAATTGTTGTAATGTGTACTTATGTCACTGTTTTTCTTAATATCATATGATACTTTTGAAATGGTGGCAGTTTTTTAATATGTGCCGACAACATCCGTGTTCTTCATAATGGACAGTAAATTAATAGGATTACTGTCACTACTCTGTATGTATTCGCTGACCCAGTGTAAAATTGCAATTGCAGGGAGTTTCATATTGTTTTATTAAGAGTATAATAATATACACATGATTTAAAAAAAAGCATGCGGTTGTAAGACAATGTGGTATGTTAAAAAACTAATAAATAATATAGCGATATATTGGAGATATATGGCACATCATCTACTAAAGACATGTCCCAGCTACTAGCGAACTGAATAAATATATTATTGTTGTACTAAAATAATTAATTTTAGTGTAAATTTAATTTAAATATATTGTTTGGTAATTGGAATGAGAAACTTGTTTACATTGAAAACATAGAGTAACTGTTACTGTAAGTATTTATATTTCAGAGAGTCTCGATACTCGGAAGACATGCATCATATCATCTACTGACGACATGTCCCAGTATCCCTACAACACTAATATCATCATCAGTGAGGAGATCGACATCAAGCCTGAATGTGTAGATGACGGTAAATATGAGGAGAGTGCAGCTGAACAAGATACAGGTCAGTCAACAACTTAATATTATTTTGTTAGTTGTAAGTTTCCAATAATGATATTTACAGTTTCCATTTACTGAGTCCATGCACACGAGTTCAATAGTTCATACTTTCATTAGTTTTAGTAACTCCTGTATAAAAATTGGAAAATGGCGGTAATTAAAATAAAGGAAACAAACCATTATAATCTAGATTTAATCATATGTAGAGTATGTAATATCCAATAAATATATGATGATATAAAACTCGTACGGCTTTTTGGACAAAGTATTTATTAAAGGAACTTGTATAAATAAATATGTATCTATTCCTATTATATTACAAAATGAATAGACAACTTTGGTGTGTAGCATCTAAATGTCGTGGGATTCAAAAGTAGCAGCAATATAAAATGTTTGTAACCACTGGAAGATGTGAAGATATAAAATTGTTCATCGACATGTTACCCGAGTAAAGCTAGTTAAGTAACTGATGTTACGGATAGAAGGAAGACGGAATATACGTAATGCATAGAAAATAAGCTATGGTGTCCAACCAATGGTCACCAACATCTTATATTTTTGGTATTTATGAGTCCCACGATATTTTGATGCTACCCAGCAATCATTTTTACACGGGCCCGTATTGGTGACGCACATACTCCCCGGCATTGAAAGTAATGGGCCAGAGCTATCATTTCGCATTGGGCCAGTACCTCGATGTCCCCGTGGCCGTTAGCTGGCCCATTGGTGTATCAATTTCCGGCCCAGCAGCGGTAAAGTGCAAAATAATCACATTAGTTGCAAGATTTATTTCTGTCGGACCAGTGTTTATATTATACCCACTCTCTACTATTTCAAATGTAACATATGTGTACCTACCTAGTATTAAAATAAATTAATGGTTAGGTGCAAAATAAATACTCATTTGGCCATTTTCACCATCGTTGAATAAATTTATTTAACAAATAAAGATAACAATATCGCATCGGTTTTAAACTATTAATGACGAAATTAACATTGCTGTCAATAGAATGATACGATATTGTCAACTTTATTCATTGAATAAATTTATTCAACGATGGTGAAACTGGCCGATTGTAAATTGTATTAACAGTTATAATTTATTGATTTATTTATAAATATTAAATAAATATCATTTCAGGAATAACAGGAATTAGTTTATTTAATTTATTAATTTAATGAAGAATTTTAAGAAAATGGTTCTCTGCCATTTCGACCCGACTAACTGCATCCTAAAGATAAGGGGTGACTAATAATTTTCGCTAATACTCGTCTTGTATTGTCTACCACATCTGTTCCCCCGACTTGAAGAGTGCCAACCTAAAAAAATCATACTTGTTAAAATAAATTCAATAACCAAATTTTATGTAAGGTGTTAAGTGTAAGGTGCATTAATGCTAATGTGTATACACATTTACATTACATTATTTTCGTTTTTAAAGAATTCTCTTAACCTCACAAGAATTTTGAGGTTAAATGATTTATGCTTTGTTTTTTTTTTTTTAAGTTAAAACATGAAGCACATAAGTTAAAGAATTTATCAATCTGCACTTACCTTTTATATTCCATATTACGTTCTAATACACTTATAATTCTTCTGATTTTATATTCTGCACAAACCGTTAAAATAAATAAACGCGGCAACACCACACAAATCACATGAACTACACTTGGCGCGTTATTTAAATAAAACATTTAAAAAAAGTATGGTTTTAAGTAAAAAGTATGAGTGAAGAAGAGACGATAGCTGTGTAAAACAATAATTTATCGACTTTATTAGAATAAAAAAGAATAGGAAAGATGCTTACAAATTTTTGAAAACAAAAGTAAAAGGTAACATATTAACAAAAATAAGGAGTGCATATAAAATGCTGGTAAAGTACTTCATATAGGCGGAGTGCGAAATACAAATGTGAAGTATATTATTAATACTGGTGTTGTACAAACTTTTGGTGCTAGCAATTTAGCAACAGAAAAAGCAGTTTGCTGGCATTCGGCCGATGGTTGAATGTTTGCTGGGTGCTCACCAAAGTTGTCTATTCATTTTGTATTATAATAGAATAGGTAAATATTTATTTATATAAATTTGTATAACATAAGTTAACTATTGCAATGCTAAATAGTATTTCGAGAAATGTTGTGTTCCTGTAATACGAGGGACATTCAATAATTATAGAGACAAATTAATGTAGAAAAAAAAAAAAAACGGTTTGTAGGAGAAGTTTGGTACTTTCATGACTTTAGGTTGGCATCACTGGGATGAGCTGAGAACACCTGAAGGATACAAATTGTTTTGTTTATAACCTCAAAATTGCATTTAACGACGGCGTGTCCGATTGAAGTTTCCACATTAGTTGAACAATGTTCAGTGATCTGGTTTTTCCTTTCTGAAGGTGAAAATACGGCTAAAATCTTTTCTCGAATGATTTTACAGTGTGGTGAAAGTTGTATGAATCGCGGAAATTTTTATAAATGGGTAGAACAGTTCAAAAATGATCGAACCTCAGTGACTGACGAGCAACGTCCTGGCCGGCCAGTTGAAGTGTCAACTACTTCGCTTGAAACCCGCATTGACGACATTATTCGTGAAGACCGAGGTATTCCTGCAGTAAGTGTTAGCATAGTTCATCACGTTATCATTGACAAGCTCAAGTACAGCAAAACAAGTGCAAGGTGGGTCGCGAAACAGTAAACGCAACAACACAAGGAAACAAGTCTTAAAATGTGTACAGACTTGAAGGAACGCTATGAAAAGGAATGTGACCCTTTTCTAAACAAGATTTTAACGTGTGATGAAACTTGGGTTCACCACTTTGAACCAGAGTCCAAAAGACAAAGTATAGAATGGAAGCACACCAATTCACCTGTCCGAAAGATATTCAGAACGGAAGCATCAGCGGGAAAAGTCATGTTGACCGTCTTTTGGGATGCCCGAGGTGTCGTCTTTTGTGATTATTTATAAGCTGACCCAAGAGACCATTGAAAAAATGGGTTGGGAGATACTACCTCATCCTCCCTACAGTTCAGATTTGGCTCCCTCTGATTTTCATTTGTTTGGTCTACTCAAGGAGACATTACGTGGAAAAAAGTTCAGCGACAACGAGGAAGTCAAAGAATTTGTGGGAAACTGGCTCAAACAACAAAACAAAGATTTATTTGCATCAGGTATAGTTAGTTAGTTAAAATTTTTGGCGCACACAACAAAGGCTATTTGCGCCTAACGCAGCCCATCTAAATGAATAGACTATATATTAAAAACAATAAATTACACAATAAATAGATAAATAAAATCACTGAAAATGCGCGTACTCAATAAAAGAAATCTTGCACTGACAAACACAAATAAATAATATAAAAAGTCTGTTCGAAAATATGAACAGACTCAGGGTAATGGTAAGAGGCTGTAAAGGGGCCAATTACCATCGAATATCACAGTCAATAACTAGAAACACATTAAAATAAGGTGAAAGACTTCACACAAAAAAGAATAAGTTCGATTCTCTCAGGAACAGTATCAGCCTGTCCATGAGTACCCTGTCGTCACCTTATTGCATCAGGTATAAAAAAACTAGTTCATCGTTGGGACAAGTGTATTAATATTCGTGGGGATTATGGTGAGAAGTAGTAAAAGTCTCATTTTGTAAAAATACACATTTTTCTTTTTTTCTACATCAATTTGTCTTTTTAAATATTGAATGTCCCTCGTAAATGCATTGCCCAGTCGCACAAGTTTTCATCCATGTATAATCTGTGGGCATTGTCTGTGCTAACAAGCCATCAATTGAACAAGTTATGAACAATATTCGAGTAGCAATAGTTGAAAAATAGCTTGAAATTTGTATAAAGGTTATGAGAAATGCCCTTGAAAGAACCCGTATTTATTTGGCAGCAAAAATAGTGAATTTGGTTGACATATTTATGCCATAAATAATTACAACATTCAAATAAAGTATTTATATAAAAATATTTATTGTTTTGTATTGAAGTTATTTGTCCACCCTGTAGCTATGAAACCTAAGGTCCATGTTGTTATTATTACGTCCATCAATTCAGGTATATCGATAATAATAACTACGAGTATTTATATTTTAGAGAGCCGTGATACTCGGAATTCATATACCATATCATCTACTGACGACACGTCCCAGTATAACTACAGCACTAATATTATCGCTGAGAAAGTTGACATCAATGTTGAGCATACAGATGACAGTGAATATAAGGAAAATGGCAAATCTGATTATGAAAATGACAGTGACTATGTAGACAGTGAAAACGAACACGATACAGGTCAGTCAAAAATCACATTTAACACATAATACGCATAACACCAAATTTAATACATGCACAGAAGTATAATTTCTAATCAACTTAACTGAACTTTTTTTTTATACATGAGAAACTTGCTGAAACGGCTGCCGAGAACGGATGTCCAAGGCACCTGGTGTCCTTCACAGTTTCAAACTTACTACGCCCAAAGGTATAGGTGGAGCTGGCTTGGGACATGGACTAGCCCCTTGCGGTAGCCGCCGCAGACAGATGGTTCGATATGACCCAGGTTCGTCGCGGTTCTTTCCTTCTTGATGTAGATGGCAGATGCTGACTTCCATTCCTCTGGAAATTCATGCTTGCGCAGCAGCTCGTTATAGATTCCGAGCCTTAATTAATTAATTCCTATCTTAATGACCTCAATCGGTAGCCCGTCTGGACTAGGAGCTTTCTTCGTCTTCCTGCTCTTCACTGCTATTTCGAGCTCTTCAACCGCAAAGGGTACTGTTGCTTTCCTTACTATAAGGATGCTAAGCTGTTCTTCGCTCCTCTGCGGGATCACGTGGCCTAGAATCTCTAGTTTTCTGGTCTCAGGGAGTTCGATGGGCCTAATTATCGTTAGGCCCTTTACATCCACTTGATATGCCGTACCCCATACGTTCGGTTCTACTGTGAATAGGAGCTCTCGCTAGTGCCGCCTCTTCGCGGCGACGATCGCCCTCTTGACGTCTTTGCGCGAGTTTCTGTACTCGTTGCTTAGAGCTTCTATAGCTGATTTGCTATGTCCTGCTCTCGCTCTGGTGAACTTCGGTGATTTGTCCAACGCTGTCTTCCCACCAATAAGCCTCTGGTCGTTCGGTCCCAGCGTCACGCTGGCATAATGCGCCGCTGCCAATGCCTCGGCGACATTACTGTGGGAGCATCTCTTCTGCACCTCGGTCATGGAGTCCACTAGCAGAGCGATAGAGGATCTGAAGACACTCCAGCCCGCAAATCTTCTTGTCGCTTCCTCCCGTCGTTTAGCGCCTGATCCGTATACTACTTCAAAGTGGATGTGGCGGTGGGGGGGGGGGTGAGATTCTTCACCTCGAAAACTCTCTAGTTTGCCACGTGTCGTGCCAGCCGTTGTATAGTGAATGTCACATCTATGAAGGAGAGACGCCACAATGTCTAGTGCGACTGTCCTCTCCGTCCAGACTTCAACATGCGCGTCGACTACTGGGAAGCCCCACATCGGTGATCTGGCGTTGATGTCTCCGCTAATCACGGCCTCCCTGCCATTGGTCCTGACCAGATTCATGATGGTGTCTACTCTAAGCTGGTACTCTTCCATGGGTATATTCGGTGAAATATACACAACGTGAGGATCGTAGCTGCGTAGACCAATGCAAATATGCCCAATCCCCCGTACCATACTACACACTTCCAGACTTCCTTACATCGGTAGCACCGCTACATCCCCCGGCCCATCGACAATCTACGGCTCTCTTCTAGGCAGGTCTCGGTTTGGCTCCGCCACCAGAAGCAGGTCGATATCCAGTTCCTCGGCAAACGCATATGCCACGTCGTGGGCTGCCCTGCCTCTACCCAGGTTGGTCTGTATCATCTTAAGGGCCATCTTGCGTGTAGTATATTGGTCGATCTTCCCTTGGCTTGGTTTCCTTAACTTTCGATCTCTTTTTTGAAGTGGGGGCACCGAAGATGGTCCCATCGATGGCCCTCAATGCCGCAAGTAGTGCAGTGCTGCTTGTTCTTGCAGCCTCTGGATATGTGACCCTTTTGTCAACAGTTAAGGCAAGTATCCCTCATGCTTTCAGCAGTCTTACAGTCCCTAGACCTGTGTCCATACTTGAAGCAGTTAAAGCATCTGATCACGTTCACTAACTCCTTCACTGTGCAATTGACCTAACCAACCCTGAGGCTTTTCCTGTCTATTAGTTGGGCCACTGCGGCTTTTGGCAACTCCACCGTTGCGGTAAACTTTCCATACCTTCCAGCTTTCATCGCCTTGACCTCCACTTCAGCCGACGAGCCAGGCATCCCCACTCCTTGGATGACAGCAGTCTTGGTACCGTCTTTTATCATTGTCTCCTCAATCCCATAGACTAAGATGGTGGTCTTCATTTGTCTTCCTCGGGAGACCTCTCAGTCTTCAAACTTCTGCTTGATTTCTGTCTGCAGGGTTTCGGCCTTGGACTCGTCTTCCTCTACTCTCTATTGGACATCGCCACTCTCTGTCTTCCGAATTCTTTTTATGGAGATGCCCAGCTTCCCGATATCTACTTTCTCTTTTATAGAGTTCAGCAGCTCCGCGTAAGTCTTCCATTCCGCCTCGATCGTCGGAGAGCCATCACTCGGTCTTTGGCGCTGCTTCTCCATACCTGTCTTTTTATCAGATAAGATCGCGCTCTTCTTTTCTGTGCTGGAGAATAACCGCTCGCTGATCTTCCTGACTTTCTCGGCCTCGCATCTTTTAGAGGTAATCAGATGGGTCCCTCGATTGAATGGTCCTTTGTCATCAGTTTTTGCTCCTGGAGTTGTTTGAAACCCTGTTTAGAGCAGACGTCTATCTGATTACTTACCTCCTCCATAAGCTCGAGCGGGAGGACATAAACTGCTGTAGCTATTACGCTCGTATCTTTTCTTGTGGAGATTTTTGAGGTCTCCATTATGTAGTCTGCCTGCTTGTCCTTACTCTGAAAAAGTTTCTCCAATCCAGCGTATCTCTCCACTAACATGCGGATCGCTACGTTTTAACTGGCTTCCGCGGGTGCCATCAAGACTGCATAGCTGCCGTTCTGGATTGCTTCTTCTACTATTTTCTTTGAGTCATCACTCCCAGTCTGGGCACTCACTGACTTTCCTACTTTAATGTCCTTCTTCTTAACTTTATTCACTTTTTTGTCGGTCTAAGTGCTTACTGACCTCGATTCTTTATTGACTACTCTTGACTTGAACCTGGCGTTCGATTTGGCGGCCAATTTAGCCCCGTTCCTCTCGTACAATACACTTAGTTCCTCCGTGACCTTTCGTGGAGCTTTAGCAGCGTTCTTAATCTCCACCTTGGTGTGGACATGAACCTGTGTTAGCATAAACAGACCGTCCGCGGATGACGCCACCTGATCTATAAGGATTTTGATTGCCCCTGAATCAATCTCGGGGTATCCTCCCTGTTCCTCATGCCTCGCCCTGGAGCGGATGTGAGGGGGGTCAGAAACCACTCTGTCTTTTTAGCTCCAGTTTCTTTACATTTCGTCGGGCTTCTTATCCTAAATCCACTTCTCCCAAACATCACGAACGGGTTCTGGTTCTCGAGATTGGGCGGGATTTGATAACCTTGTCCATGTTTCTTTCCGGATACTTCCCAAGTCCACAAGCAACTAATAAAAAAAAAATTCAACGTCTCTTCAAAAAAAAAAATAAAATAAATAAATAAGTCGAGTAACAAAAAACATTTTTTTTTCACCCTCTTCAAAATATTTCCAAGTCTTCAGTGTAAACATTCTTTATCCACCGTTCCTAAGGACTAAATCGCTGACCTTGAATTTATTCTCGACCGGAGTTTGCGAAGATACACTGAAAATCAGTGAATGTACAGGTTTGTGGACTTAGAAAAGAAACTTAACTGAACTTAATTGAACTCAATTGAACTTATCCTTTGCGAAAAACGGGTACTCGAGTAATAGTTTTATAAATGTAGATGCATTATTGTATTTTCCGCTGCAAAATATTCTGAACCGAATGATCATCGGATGCCATTGTGAATTTAACATTTGTTTACAAATATATTAGACTATGTTAATAGTAAATAATGTATTATGATCTTTTTAAATTGTTTGAATTTGATTTCAAAAATAATTAATTGTCTTGTAGCGCAACATCTATTATTTTTAATGATTTTGTAAAACAAATAATGTCAAATTATTTTCACATTCTTCAGTACTTCATGTTTATGGCCATAGGTGACTAATAGTGACTTCTTCGTAGCTTGTATTTTCTGAACTCGCCTGAACCCAACCGACTTGCAGAGCTAGCGTCAGTTTATATGACCACGGGATCTGGCCGAAGTTTACGCTCTAATATTATATAGAGAATTTAATTTTGCATAACTTTTCTCTCTTGAACTTTTCATATAAACATAATATGAAACCTTTCTGGTATCTTCCGTACCATCGACTAAATAATTTTTGATTTAAATGTTATAGCTTAACCACATGCAGGAAAAGTTTATTCCAGAAATTAATTTTATTTTTTTCAGAATTTTTGTCTCAGTAATCAATGCAAATTTGTTTACAGCTAGTGGTGGAACATCTTCCAGTGAATCAGATGAGAGTTGTGAGTCATTCGCCATTGACAAGTATAAAAAACACACGACAATAAGGTCATCACATATCATTAAAAACAAGCCAGTACATTCTGGACGCACGTCTTCAGAGATGAAATGCGATCAGTGTGATAAAGCTTTTATATATGCATCACAACTAGCTAACCACAAACGTATGCATTCTGACGAGAGACCATATAAATGTGATCAGTGTGATAAAGCATTTTCACGGTCAGCAGATCTCATTGTACACAAACGAATACATTCTAGGGAGAAACCATTTAAATGTGATCAGTGTGATAAAGCATTTTCATGGTCATCAGATCTCACTAAACACAAACGAATACATTCTGGAGAGAGACCATTTAAATGTGATCAGTGTGATAAAGCTTTTTCATATTCATCACAACTAATTAGGCACAAACGTATGCATTCTGGAGAGAGACCATTTCAATGTGATCAGTGTGATAAAACATTTTCATGTCCATCAAATTTCCATGTTCACAAACAAGTACATTCTATAAAGAAACCATTCAAATGTGATCAATGTGATAAAGTATTTTCACATTTATCAAATCTCAATAGACACAAACGCATACATTCTGGAGAGAAACCATTCAAATGTAATCATTGTGATAAAGCATTTTCAGTTTCATCACATCTCATTAATCACAAACGTGTACATACTGGAGAAAAACCTTTCAAATGTGATCAGTGTGATAAAGCATTTTCAGTATCGTCCAATCTCATTATTCATAAACGAGTACATTCTGGAGAGAAACCATTCAAATGTGATCAGTGTGATAAAGCGTTTTCAACTTCTTCAGACGTTACTAGACACAAAAGAGTACATTCTGGAGAGAAACCATTCAAATGTGATCAGTGTGATAAAGCGTGTTCAGCTTCGTCAGACTTGACTAGACACAAAAGAGTACATTCTGGAGAGAAACCTTACAAATGTGAGCAGTGTAATAAAGAATTTTCTGAGTCATCAACTCTCACTAAACACAGAAAAATACATTCTGGATAGAAGTCATTTAATTGTGATCAATAGGGGAAGTATTTTAAGATCGCAGCGCTATTTCGGCAAACTTGGAACCTTCAAAATAGACATTCGTTACATATAAACAACGTGAATTTTACTTATGGAAAATGTTTACTGGTGGTTTTTGTAATTTTGCTACAATATTAATACTTGTTTTTATGCAATTATATTTTTATGCAAACATTTTTTATAAAAAAAAGCGCGACACAATGTCTATTTCTGTAGTTCCTTCAATCCCACCAGATGTCATATCGCTTAGCAATTTTTCCCTATATGACAAAGCATATTCAGTGTCTTCAAGTCTCGTTATTCACGTGTTAATTCTGCAGAAAAATCATTCAAATGTGATCAATGTTATAAAGCATTGTTAGATTCTTCCAAACTTATTATTCACAAACGAATGTATTCTGTAGAAAAACCATTCAAATATAATGGGTAGTAAATTAAAGAAAACAATTTCAGTGAGTTAAAAGTGCTCATTTGAATCACTTATTAACAGTGCAGAAAATCTCGATTGTGAATATTGTAATACGGCCTTTAAAGCAAAAAGCCGTCTGTAACCTCAACAAGATGACCAGTTGGATCTATAAATAATAATAATAATAATAATAATTTTTAGGTATAGTTATTCATCAAAACTTACGATGGGCATCCCACATTGACTATATCAATCCTAAATTGTCTACAGTTTGTTATATGTTAAAGAGACTTAGAGATTTTACTTCTATAAGTGCGTTAAAGTCTGTCTATTTTGCAAAATTTAATTCTATTATAAATTACGGGATACTGTTTTGGGGAAATTCTTCTCAAGCTAAGAAGCTATTTATACAACAGAAAAAAGCTGTCCGCATCATGACCTTTAATTCAGCTAGAACCTCATGCAAAAATATTTTTCATGAGTTAAACATATTAACTCTTCCATCATTGTATATCTTAGAGTGTGCAATTTTTGTTAACGTCCACCCCGATCTTTTCTTGCAAAATAGAAACTATCATAATTACAACACAAGAAATAAACTTGACTTATGCTTGGATAAACACAGTTCTCATATAGCCATCTTATTCTCATCTTATATAGCCATAGTCCTTAATATATGTGCTCAAAAATTTATAATGCTGTACCTGAAGCTTTGAAACTCATTACCTAATTGTAAAATTTTTAAACGTAAATTTAAGAATTATTGATTGAGCAATGTTTTTACTCAGTCTCTGTATATTTAAATAATTAATTGTAATACAATTTCCATACTATGAGATTAATTTCTTCTCATACTACTCGTGTATATATATATACTGTTTATTGTAAAATGATCATGTTATATTTTTTTTTCTTATGTCTTTCAATATGACAACCTAATGTATCATTTATGTTCTAAACATTTCTGTACTCTAACAGGTTAAATAAATATTATTATTATAATAGACATATATATATATATATATATATATATATACTGGATTTTGATATACCTGACTTGATTTTAAAATACTGACACGTAAACAGTTATTTACGGTTTTTTTTTATGAGTTTGACAAACAATAGTGATTTTTTATATTTTTTAATTTTATTTTATTTTTATACTAAGTTTTTATTACAACAACCACCGTATTTTATAATGTACGTACATTACATCAGCCACTGATGATTAACTGCATATCACAGGCTGAAGATGCATAAAACTAATATATATGCGAAACGTCCCAATGAATTAAACTAATTTATTATTTTTCCTACCTAATTGACGATTAAAGAAGAAACACAATTATTATCCTGACTCGTCAAGATCATTCACTCATATATATATATATATATATATATATATATATATATATATATATATATATATATATATATATATATAAGATAACAATAATAATAATAATAATATTTATTTAACCTGTTAGAGTACAGAAATGTTTAGAACATAAATGATACATTAGGTTGTCATATTGAAAGACATGAGAAAAAAAATATAACATGATCATTTTACAATAAACAAAATACTAGTTAATATTTGTTTATTGTAAAATGATCATGTTATATTTTTTTTCTTATGTCTTTCAATATGACAACCTAATGTATCATTTATGTTCTAAACATTTCTGTACTCTAACAGGTTAAATAAATATTATTATTATTATTATTGTTATCTTTATTTCCGTCAATGATAATACATTATGAAATTGTCACAAGATTCTACACGTAATACAAAGATAAAGTATGATACAGTAGGTAAAGTTGAGAAAAAATAATATAATAATTAAATGTACAAGTTAATAAAAAAACAATTATTGATTACACATACAAATAAATAGTAAATCCATAATTACATATACTTTGCGCTGTTAGTTTATACAACAATTACCACTTAGCTCTTCCAACACAAACATAAATATATCCTAAGATAAAGGGTCATCAATGTACTCGTTAATAGAGTAATATGCTTTATTAACCAAAATCTCCTTTTCTTTTAAAGCTGTTTAAACCTAAACTCTTTAATTCTTCGCTAAGATTATTAAAGAGCTTCCGACCCCAGTAACTATTACTATTTTTGCTAGATTAAAGTCTGAGCTTAGGAATTTTTAGGTTGTTACCATACTTGGTAAGAATCCTATCACCCCGATTTATTTTAATGAATTTTAAGGCATGTTGTTTGACATTAATTAAGCAATAGTATATATACATACAGGGGATAGTTAATATTTTTAATGTTTTAAAATAAGGTCTGCAGGAAGACATGTTATTTAAATTGCATAAGATTCTTATGGCTTTCTTTTGCGTTATGAAAACATCTTTGGCGGAAGGGGATGCTCCCCATAACAGAATGCCATAAGAAAGCTGCCTGTTAATGACGGAATGATACGCTACTATAGCTGCTTCTCTTGTTACTATTGGAGTAAGTTTCTTTAAAGCAAAGAGAGACTTTGAAACTTTACTTATTAGTGACACACAGTGATTTTTCCACGATAATTTTGAGTCTATTGTAAGGCCTAAAAAACGGATCTCTTCATCAGATTCATAGGTAATGCTTCCATGAAATTGAAAGTTTTTAGTTTTTTCTAAGTTTAATTTAAGATAATTATTGCTAAACCAATTTTCTGCTTGTGCCAGTTCTAATTGGGGGACTGCTATTGCTGTGTTTGTATTAAAGTTGGCATTTAAAATGGTAGTGTCATCGGCAAACATAATAGTTTTAGAATATTTTAATACATCGGGGAAGTCATTTATTTAATTAGAAAAAGAATTGGTCCTAAAATTGAGGCTTGAGGAACTCCGGATTTTATTTGAAGAAAATTAGAGCGTTTTTTATTACTTTCAACTAGTTGCCATCTATTCTCAAGATAAGAATTAAAAAATGAGAGCTGTTCCTCTGATCCCGTAATTCTTTAATTTTTTTATTAATATGTCGTGGTTAACAATATCAAACGCCTTACTAAGATCGCAGAATGTGGCACTAACATACTTACTAGCAGTTACTGTTGCTTCTTCGTCAACTAGATTTAAACAGTTTTAACAGTATTGCCATATATTAATACTAGATATAAAATTATTTAAATAATCATAAGTAAAATTCTCACAGGTGACGTTTATACTTCTTACCTTTCTTCTTGCCCGTAAGGCAGTGTAGTCTTCAGAATTCCACACATGAACATTCTGGTCCTCCTATTCATAATCATGCATGTATATCTGTTATTTGTTTCTTACGTGTAAAAAAAAATCAAAGATCTGTTAAGTATTGGAGCCACATGCACTTTGGTAGTTTCAAGATCTGGTCACTCTAACTATAGTTTTAGATGGAATTAAACCTTTTAGTTAAAATTAGAGTTGTGCCTACTATTCGGTTAGTATATGACGTATTCGTAATTTTCATATTCGGTCGAATATTGGTTAGTAGTCGATCGAATATTCGTTTAAGTTATGCATATAAAAAATAATTATTTTTGATAAGAATTTTTATTTTTTATCAGATAACGTATGTACATGAGTTTAGGGTAAAATTCAGTTACGTATGTATATCTTTTGGTTCGTAAAATGTTGAAATGTCATATTATTATTATTATTATTATTATTATTATTCTTTATTATTAGCCGTATTTGAGAACCTAACTAGTTTTGTTTCTTGTGTACATACGGAAACAATCCCATTTAGTATTGTAAAACGATTCTTTGTGCACAATGAACCTTAGTATGTTATATTTTGTTTAACAGTCCGTTTACGCGGTATATTTTATATATTGTTAACTTTTGATATCATCGCACGTGGTACATGATTGCTGTTGTGAACATTTTTGGTTTGTGAACGATTGGTTAGGTCTAGATTTGGTTAAAATATTTTTTTAGTATCTGACCGGTAGACATTAACTATCTAGGAGATCTAACCTGGAAGATCTCACTCAAGTTAACCGGAAATCAAAATATGGAACTATCACACAAATACCTTGCCCAAAAGTTCTTACAGATTACAATAAATACATGAATGGAGTCGACAAGTTCGACCAAATGAAGGCACGTTACGGTATAGATCGTAAGAGTAAAAAATGGTGGCATAGGATATTTTTCTTCTTCCTTGATGCAGCTGTTGTAAATGCCTTTATCCTACAAAAATTACTTGGCAAACAAAAAATATGTATGAAAAACTTTAGAAGAAGTATAATAGATCAACTAGTTGCCCCTTCTTTAGTGCAACGTCTTTCACTTCCAATGGAAATGTCACTTGCAGTGAGGAAGCGCAAGTTATGCCAGTCTCTATCAGTTCGTCTTCAGAATAGCTCTCATTAACCACTTCGGACAACAAGACGTAGATGTGCTCTGTGCAGTAGTAAAGAGTCAAAAGTTCCAACTAATTGGATGTGCTCCGTATGTAAGGTACCGCTATGTTTAGGTACCAAAAAAACATGTTTTCAATCTTATCATAGCAAAAATAAAAAATAAATTTAAGGTACAGTGGGATAAAAAGTAACCCACCCATTTTATGGCAATGGGATATATTATATTTTTTAATTTTTATAATAATTATTATGTTTACATATAACTAATAAAATAATAATTAGAAAATAATATGTTTTATTTATTTTTTCTTGTACCTCAAAGATCTTTTCTTTATTGAATTTCCCGTACTGCAAAGAGTTAAGGTTTGTTCGTTTGTCTGCTTAGATCACATTAGATCAAGTCTAGCAACATTTTAGGCGTTCGTTTGTGTCAGAATAGTTGATATAATAGTGTTCGTTTGTCCAGAGCTACTTACTGGATCAGATCGAGCAAGCTGAACTTGCTCAGTCTCAAGAGGTGGAGCAGAAAGAGTAGAGCAGAAAATATAACCTCTAAATAAAGAAGTTTTTTTTGACAAGTGTTATTAATATTCAAATATTCTAAATAATTATTACATTTTATATGGATCTGGTTAGTGAACAAATAAAAAATAATCAATAAATACAAAAAATATACTGGTATTCCTTTTAGATAGTATTACCTACGAAATTGCAGTAGGAAATGTTTAGGCGGAGAACAACGCATTAACAAAAATAAACAATATTTTTTCTTTGGCAAATAGCTGTTCATTTGTGGAGATCGGACAGCACAGCTCAAACTTGCTCTTGCAGTCACATGATCATGATCTAACTGCTCAACTTAAGCAATCTAGAGGTGTGTTCGTTTGAATACAAATAGCCCAACCTACACTGAACTACACCACAGCTACTCTATGGCGTTCGTTTGTGTTCCGATACCTGTACGTAAAGTGTTCGTTTGTATTTATGAACTTGTTCAGGACAGGCAAAGTCTACACTTGCTCGGGAGTGAGTGTAGCTTCAAGCAACCTAAAAATACGGCAAACTTAATGTGACTTGGTTATAATCTGTATTTGGTGTAGCGGAAATTTTTATTTTACATGTATCTATCAGATATCGATCCTGAATCGAGTAATATGAACAGAAGGAAAGTACTTTTCCTACAATGCTGGTATAATAATTAACATAAATAAATTCAGAAGTTTTATAAAATCTGTCAAAATTTTTATTATTTATTTTTATAAAATTTAGTTCAGCATTTAAACTGTTCATATTATCTTATTTATTTACTCTTACTTTAGAACAAATTTGTTTTAAAAAGTGAGGTTATCAACTTTGTCTGGAAATAGGGAAAAATTGCTAAGCGATATGTCATCTGGTGGGATTTTAAGCAACTACAGAAATAGACATTCTATCGCGCTTTTTACATTGAGTTATTGAGAAGTGACATTACCGTTGGCGGCGCTGTACTCCAAGGCAATATGGCTGTCGTGTCTAGTATTCAGCTGTAAATATGTTAACAGCGAACAGGTTAACTTAAGCACAGTACATTTTTATTTTATGAAAATGCGAGTAAATATTTGCGATTTTTTTTAATTTTTACGCGCTACATATGTCTTGAGGTGTATAACAGAAGGTGGGCATCAAATTACAGTATTTAAAGTTTAATGTCAGTAGATTTATTGAAGAGTAATTTGTAGTTGAGCAGGTGTTAAATGCCGGGAATTTAATTTTATGTGGTACATCTGAATATCGGTCATCTGAATTTACAATATATGGATTATGTTTGTAAACAAGTGCATTTTGTTCATTGCTCATGAAATAAAATTAGTGTTAGTTGGACAGAAGCAGCTAATATTATTAGCTATTATTATTAATATTTTAGTGCAGTTTAGTTTTTCTGCGACAAATGTAATGAACAAACTCGCATAGTATCAGTTACGTTTTAACTCAAAATATATTCCCATGCCTTCCTCCTGTCCATAACCAAATCTTTTCCAATCTGGTTTTAATATTAACTTTCCCTCCATTTTTCTTAAAAACAAAAAAAAAAACTAAGATGCCTAAAACACTACAATTTGTTCTACTTTTACAGTTTTTCACAACTTCTATCGACATTCTAACAAAAAATCAGCAGTAGAACATATGTAATAAGTTCAAACAGAACTAGAGGCGCCTAGAACAATATTTGACCACCAGACTGCGTATTCGAGCGTGTCTGTTCTCAATATGGGATTAAAATATATTTTTGCATGTTACTATAGTTTTGTTCAGAGACGTAAGTAGTGGAGCTACGTCATATTTGTGACACTTTGACCTTAAACGTGCGACCAGCCGATTTTCACTGAAACTGATGTAAAAAGATGTGGTGTTTTGAGGCTTGACCTTTGGACTGTCAGCCGTGCCTTCTCGAAAGCCGTGTCGGAATCGTGCGGGATTAGTTATATTTATATGTGAGTTTCGGAGACTTGATCTGAACAGTTATATAAAAGTGATATGTATGTATGTGAAAGGTTTGTGGTAAAATAAGGTGGATAAATAAATAAACAAAAAACATGTTAAATAAATTTTAATTAAAAAATTGTTCGAAAATATGTTAAAATATTATTATATAAATATCTGAATGGCCCAGGTTCCTCTTCCACGTTCTGAGACTGCTGGTCGGTCCTATTTGTTTTTACCCGGTCGTTTTTTTTTATCTGCCATAGTATCCACGGATTCCCTCCGCTCGAACGGAACGGCCCAGGCTCCTCGACGTCATCCCAGTTCTCTTCTTCCACGTTCTGAGACTGCTGGTCGGTCCTATTTGTTTTTACCCGGTCGTTTTTTTTTATCTGCCATAGTATCCACGGATTCCCTCCGCTCGAACGGAACGGCCCAGGCTCCTCGAAGTCATCCCAGTTCTCTTCGTTCATGTTGGTGTTGACTGTTGCCATTGCTGCTGTTGGTTGGTGGTTAGATAGATAGAAAACGAGACGTTAGACTCACAATGCTCAGATAGTTAATTTTGTTACAATATATATACAATGTGAAGAGTGAAAGGAATATTTTAACATGTTTTATTTAACCTTTGTTGCATTTAAAATTGCAATGCAGAATACGGATGTAATTATGTAGTGAATTATTGTAACGTGTTTCCAAAGGTCAAGCCTCAAAACACCACATCTTTTTACATCAGTTTCAGTGAAAATCGGCTGGTCGCACGTTCAAGGTCAAAGTGTCACAAATATGACGTAGCTCCACTACTGACGTAGGCAGGGGGGGCGTAGGGGGCATTTGCCTTATATAAAATATAATTTAGGTTGTTAGAAGTTTTCTTCACCAGAGGTGAAGAAAATTTATAAATTTACCGGACTTTTATTATTTAATATAATACAAAATACCTAGAACAGGGGTCGGCAAACTGCGGCTCTTTTAGAAAATTTTGTGGCTCTTTAAAAATTGGCTGGTTTTTATTTTAATTTTTTTTTATTATTCATTTATTTGCCGGCAACTAGGCCAAAAATTACAAAAACAGATATAAAACATACATAATAACATATAGACAAGTAATACAATTATTAATATAATCTATTTTTTAATTTTCAACTTTCTGCCTGTACTATACAGGTTTTGTATTTTTCAGAATGTTTTACGGTGCAATTCACGCAGGTAATTCCCCGAGTTACTGCATATTTCCTTTTAGAAGAAGTTATTTGTTTCGAAAAAACGTTATCTAGATTTGTGAATGATTTACGTGCAAATAATTTACAAAAACATGTTATTAATGCAATTTTTTTTTGCACAAACTATTGTTAACATGAAAGAAGCTTTTCGTGATAGATTTAAAGAGTTTAGAAAATATAAAGCTACACTGGCTTTTTTGACATAACCAATTGAAGTAGATATGTAGCAATTACAACCACCTTCAATTAGTGGATTTGAATTTTTTGAAGAATTATATATTTTTCAAACTTAATTCTGAACTGGAAAATTTAGAAAGAAAAAAGTGAATTTTATCTTCCCAGCATAAGTGCACCAAAATTCGCAATCTTCAAAATGTAGATAAAGTTCTTTTCGAAGCTTGGAACCGTCTTCCAGAATCGTCCAATCTTTTAAAAAATTATGCTTTGGGCTAATGACAATTTTCGGATCCACATATTACTGTAAGCAAATCTTTTCACATATGAAATTAATAAAGAGTCAGTTAAGAAGTAATCTTACTGACCTGAAACTAGAGTGCTGCCTTAAGTTAAAGATTACTGAATATTCACCAAATATTGAAGTCCCATTAAAAAATTATATTGTAATATACTGG
This sequence comes from Liopterus haemorrhoidalis, assembly GCA_963971575.1. Lineage (NCBI taxonomy): Eukaryota > Metazoa > Arthropoda > Insecta > Coleoptera > Dytiscidae > Liopterus > Liopterus haemorrhoidalis. The sequence goes on along the minus strand of OZ020626.1, from coordinate 14,078,072 downwards.
CAACTACAATAGGCATCACAAACTAAATGTATAATTTAATATTAATTTATTGTAATACATGATTATTTTAAAACAAATAAAACATTTTTACTTTTTTTTTCTTAAATATAGCATATATTTTTTTGCGGTTCTTCCATATTATTGTGTTTTTGTTTCAATATAGATTTGGCTCTTTGTCACTGAGACGTAGCCGACCCCTGACGTAGAACGCTGTTATTTTCTACCCAAGCCATGTAATTAAGGTCGTACCGACCAATTTAGAATATTTTGTTATTTTTGCCCCTCCCAAGCTGAAATCCTGGATACGTCCCTGGTTTTGTTGTTATTATACTGTTATATTGTTACTGTTTGTTAAGTTTTATATTATTTTAAAATCAGTTTTAAATTGTTTTTACTGAAATCAAGTGATAATAAGTGAATATAACCTTAAATTAAAGTGGAAGACAAGACAAAAATCATGTTGAAGTCAAACTATTATTGCTGTGTATCTAAGTGTAATTCGTGGATTAAAAGAAACCCATTTCAACCTAAAAAATAAACTAACCTAAATTACCTAAAAAGTCCATTTCAACCTAAAAAAATAAAAACATACCTAAAATTATTCTTATTTATTAATATTTGGCATTATTATTTTTCACTGATTAACTTGCATAAAAACACGTATTAATATTGTTACAAAATTACAAAAACCACCGGTTAACATTAAAATTCACGTTGTTGCCCATATGATTATAATTGAGAACTGACACGCTCGGATACGCAGTATGGTGGTGAAATATTGTACTACGCGACTGTAGTACTGTTTGAAATTATTACATATGTTCTGGTGTTGATTTTTTGTTAGAAGGTCCAAAGATACATTTTCATAAAATAAAAATGTACTGTGCTATAATTAACCAGTTCCCTGTTAGCATATTAACAGCTGAATACTAGACAATTCAGCCATTTTGCCATAAATTACAGCGCCGCCAACGGTAATGTCACTTCTCAATAATGAATGTCTATTTTGGAAGTTCCAAGTCTGCCGCAACAGCGCTGCGATCTTAAAATATTTCCCGTATGTCATTGGCTTGCTTGGATAACCGTTTGTTTGTATTCTTGTTTCGAGCAGTTCAGAAGAAGTGTTTAGTTGCACTGTGACGTCAGATGCTCTTGTCCTGGACAAGTTTGGTGAGTCTGTGTCAAATGTGCTAAAGATGATAAGGAAAGTATTCCCAACTTCGAAATAATAAAAAAATATGTGAAAAATAAAAGCCGTGTTTGTTGGATAACATTTCTAAAATCCGTAAATTAATTTAACTTATTCATGTAATATTTAATTCATTTTGAAGTATTTTGTAAACAATTTAATAAAGAACATTAATTAGAAAGTAAATTACATCAATACATATGATTTGTTTATATATAATATTAATTTAGACCTTATTATTATAAACTGAGAACTACTAGTAAAATTTTGATACATATGTCATTTATTGTTTAACCTTTAATAAACATATGTACATATTTTAAATAATTAATTTAAGTAGATATTATAATAAATTGAAATGTTATAATAATAATAATAATAATAATAATAAATATGAAACTCATAGTGAAAAGAATTACAAATTCTATATCTAATAATTGTTTAAAGTTAAATAAACTCTAAAAAAAAAAAAAATAACTATAACTAAAGTATATCGATTTTAAATTAGCAATAAATTCAAAGTGATATGTTTGTAAAGTTTATAGTGAAAAGAATTACAAATTCTGTATCTAATAATTGTTTAAAGTTAAAGAACCTCAAAAAAATAACTAAAACTAAAGTATATCGATTTTAGTTATCAGGATATAATCAATACGTTTATGAAACAATAATAATAACTATTCAATTTAGCGCAGTGGACTAAATCGACCGTACAGTAAACGAGAGGTTGTGAGTTCGATACCCAGCCCTTCCTTTGAAATATTTTTTCTTAAAAATTTAATTTAAATAGTGGTTACAACAGTAAATTACTTGTTAAAACAACCAAAAACTAAAACTATTACGTTATATAATTCAATTTTTAAATATAATTTTATTTTTTGACTGATAATCTTTTTTATCTTAAATTTATTTTCAATTGTATGACTAAAATTATTCAACCTTTGAATCACCACTCTAAATTTTATACAATAACTTAACAATAAAACTATATTAAAATGGATAAAATCGCAAATAAAGTTACTACTAGAAGTAAACTTAAAAGAAATGTTATTGTTGAAAAAAAACATATGAATAGTCCCAATAACAGTTTCATACACATTATTGCCAACGACATGGACAGTTCCAATAAATGCGAAACAAAAGATATAATTAGTGACTTACAAGATAGATTAGCGGTAGCAAATAATCATGAAAAAGAATTAGAACGGAAAATTGAAAAACTGTGTAATGAAATTAGTTCTTTAAAACATCAAAATGAAACAAAAAATAAACTAATAAACGATTTACAAATCACATTGGAAAACTCCTCTAAAATTCTGTGTGATGCATCTACCCAAACATCCGCTCCACTATCAGCAGCAGCAACGGCAACAGTAGCAAAATCAAAACCAAAAAACAAGGCCAAAACAGTAAATAAAAAGAATCAACCCCATGTAGTTTCAGATTCCACCAATATCAGCCAACAGAACGTTAACAGTGTCAGTAATTCTTCCCCTAGTGTTAATCAAGCAAAAAATAAAATACTTTTATTAACCGATAGTCATGGGCGGGGATATAGCGAACTATTAAACAGTTTGATGGAAAAGTCATATGAAATATCTTCGTTTGTTAAGCCAAATGCAACACTCGCTGGGGTTATAAACAATCTGGAACGCAATATAGACACCTACTCCAAAAATGAGTATGTAATCATTTTTGGTGGTACAAATAACTTTCCAGATCAATTTATTCATACTATAGAAATATACAAAAAAATTATAAACTTATGTAAAGATACAAACTTAATAGTTTTTGCCACCCCATATAGATATGATGTTAGCTTTAGAGTAAATGAAGACATATACTACATGAACACATTATTATATGATCAAGTAAAGGAATACGAAGATTGCTATTTATTAGATACCAACTTTTATATTGATCATTCTGTTTATAAAAATGATGGTGTACATTTAAATAACAGGGCTAAGTTTTTACTATGTTCAAAATTGAGCACTATTGTACAAAAGGGTGGTATTTTATGATATTCATCTTCTCGTCCACAGTATGCTACCCACCGAGCACCTAGTAAAAATGCAATTGCCAAAAAATATAATAAAAATATTGAAAGTAACTTCAAGAAATTTTCAATTTTTCATTTAAATATACAAAGCCTCACTAACAAGCTAGCTCTCCTAGATGTATATCTTCAAGAACAATCTTTTTATGATATTATCTGTCTTAATGAGCACTGGATGAATGAACATCAAATACATTTTTATAACACCATAAATAATTATCAGCTCGCGGATGCATACTGTAGGAATAAACATATTCATGGTGGTGTGGCCATATATGTAAGGGAGAACATAAAATTCAAACCTATTAAGTATATAGCAAACTTGTCAACTGAGTTTCATTGTGAAATAATTGGTATTGAATTATATGAAATAAAAACAATTGTGGTATCTTTTTACAGATCAACGGATGGTGACTTAGAAAATTTTTTAAAAATATTTGACGATTCAATTAAAAGAATAATTAGTAAGTACAATAAATATAATATTATAGCTTGCGGTGATTTTAACGTAGATTTTTTGATCAAAAACAAAAGCTACCACATTGTTAACAACACTTTGTCAACCTTAGGTTTACATTACACGAATGACAAAATTACTCGTTACTCATATAAGGGGAGAGGCACATGCATAGATAATATTGTAACAAATTTATCAAATGATCTGTGTAAATGCACTGTTGTCAATCCTCACATGTCAGACCACTTGGCACTTTCCTTCACTTTTGAGGAAATGGTTAATAATGTAACTCCAAATCCGGAATATTCTAGACCCATTAATGAGCTTGGTATTAAAAATTTTATACATTGTATATCAGGTGTTGACTGGAAAAATATTTATTCTTGTGCTGACCCCAATTTAGCTTCTGATATGTTTCTGGAGGAATTCAAATATAACTTTGAGTTCTGTTTTCCACAAAAAAAAGTAGTTCCCAGAAAATCGAAATTACCGTGGTATACCGACGAACTAAGAAAAATGAAGGACACATTAAACCTCATTTTTGATATATATAAACAATATAAAATTAAAAAAATACAGAAATTATATAACTCATATAGAATACAATATCGAAAAAAATTGTATATTGCTAAAAGGAAATTTAATTGTGAATCGATACATAGTTCTGATTCTAAAACTAAAACTATTTGGAACATAATTAAGAAAGAAATAAATAAAGGGGAATTAAAAACAAATAATACCACATCAATCAATGTAAATGATTTTAATAATTTTTTTGTCAATATTGCAAATCAAATTAATATTAGTCCAGTTTCAACAAGTTACAAAAATACTGTGATAAATAATTCTAGTATGAATTCTTTCTTTTTAAGACCTACCGACTCGTTTGAAATAAAAAATTGTATTATGGAATTAAATAATAATAAGAGCAGAGACATAAATGATCTAAACGTGACACTTTTTAAAAACGCATTTGACCACATCGCTAAACCTCTAGAACATATTTTTAATAGTTGTATCTCCTCGGGTGTATTTCCTAATCAATTAAAAATATCAAAAGTTGTGCCAATATTCAAAAAAGGTGATAAGGAGGATGTAAATAATTATAGGCCGATTTCCCTACTGCCAGTATTATCAAAAATTTTTGAGAAAATTATTAAATCGAGGCTTCTGGCTTATTTCAATAAATACAATTTATTTACAGATTGTCAGTTCGGTTTCAGACCAAAAAAATCCACCACTCTCGCAGGCATTGACCTTGTTAATTTTATTCTAAAAAATTTTGAGGAAGGAAAGTATGTTAGTGCCACGTTCTGTGATCTTAGTAAGGCGTTTGATATTGTTAACCACGACTTATTAATACAAAAATTAGAGAATTACGGGATCAGAGGAACAGCTCTCAAATTTTTAAATTCTTATCTTGAGAATAGATGGCAATTAGTTGAAGGTAATAAAAAACGCTCTAATTTTCTTGAAATAAAATCCGGAGTTCCCCAAGGCTCAATTTTAGGACCAATTCTTTTTCTAATTTACATAAATGACCTCCCCGATGTATTAAAATATTCTAAAACTATTATGTTCGCCGATGACACTACCATTTTAAATGCCAACTTAAATCCAAATACAGCAGTATCAGTCTCCCAATTAGAACTGGCACAAGCAGAAAATTGGTTTAGCAATAATTATCTGAAATTAAACTTAGAAAAAACTAAAAACTTTCAATTTCATGCAAGCATTACCCATGAATCAAATGAAGAGATCCGTTTTTTAGGCCTAACAATAGACTCAAAATTATCGTGGAAAAATCATTGTGTGTCACTAATAAGTAAAGTTTCAAAGTCTCTCTTTGCTTTAAAGAAACTTACTCCAATAGTAACAAGAGAAACAGCTATACTAGCGTATCATTCCCTTATTAACAGCCAGCTTTCTTATGGCATTCTGTTATGGGGAGCATCCCCTTCCGCCAAAGATGTTTTCATAGCGCAAAAGAAAGCCATAAGAATCTTATGCAATTTAAATAACATGTCTTCCTGCAGACTTTATTTCAAAACATTAAAAATATTAACTGTCCCCTGTATATATATATACTATTGCTTAAATTATGTCAAACAACATGCCTTAAACTTCATTAAAATAAATCCGGGTGACAGGATTGTAACTAGGTACGGTAACAACCTAAAAATTCCTAAGCTCAGACTTAAATCTAGCAAAAATAGTACTAATTACTGGGGTCCGAAGCTCTTTAATAATCTTAGTGAAGAATTAAAGAGTTTAGGTTTAAACAGCTTTAAAAGAAAAATAAAAGAGATTTTAGTTAATAAAGCATATTACTCTATTAATGAGTACATTGATGACCCATTATCCTAGGATATATTTATGTTTGTGTTGGAAGAGCTAAGTGGTAATTGTTGTATAAACTAACAGAGCAAAGTTAATGTAATTATGGATGTACTATTTATTTTTATATGTGTAATTAATAATTGTTTTTTTCTTGACTTGTACATTTAATTATTATATTATTTTTTTCTCAACTTTACTTATTGTATCAAACTTTATCTTTGTATTACGAGTAGAATCTTGTGACAATTCCATAATGTATTATCATTGACGGAAATAAAGATATTATTATTATTATTATTATTATTATTTTGAAATGTTATAAATGACATTTAAACTATTTATTATTAAAAAATGTTGGTTTGGACCGAGATTATTAAAGTAAAGGTTGTCTCATAACTTGAACTGGTGGGGGTAAATGTACGTCATCTCTATGCTAACGGTACTCAGCCTTTGTTTATTATATACGTTATATACACGTGAAGTTTGAATTTTGTATATAAATATAAAAATATCGTTTAATTTTTTGATTTTCTACTTGTGTTAATGTGTTTTTCCTGAAACATTTTGAAAGGAATGTTTCTTTGTTCTAAATAAATTTTCTTACATTCATTTTTGATGTGAAGAGAATAATAAGTGAAATATTTCAATATTTTAGCTTTAGGGTGTCCTCCCGTAACTACCCTAATATTCATCAAATTGAATAAATGCAGAGGACAAATAAGATTTGTTTTCTTATAAACAATTTTTATTGTATAGTTTTTTCTGTTAAGATAGTTCTGTTTATAAATGAAATATTTTAAGTTTTTTAATACCAGTTTTTACCCAGAAACATCCCCTAAGAATTTTTTTTTGAGATATCATGCCTATATTTGATCCTGGTTCTACTCTATTGTACCAAATTTCGTTAAAATACGTTCAGCTGTTTTTAAAAACTGATAAAACCTCCAATTTTATTAATTACTATATTATTATAGCAATTTGTTTTTCTATTTTCATTTGAATCTTCGTAAAATTATATTTGAATTCGATTTTATTGTTATTTATTAACTATAATACAAATACCCATCACCTTAAATTTTATATAAATCAGAATAAAATTATCAGCATTTATATTAATTCTGTATTCTAATTTGAACTAGTCCGTATTATGACGTGTTCCCTCTCACGCTCTGATTGGTCAGAACATTACGAGACAACCTTTACTTTAATAATCTTGGGTTTGGACTACTGAGGGAAACTTTTTAAATATTTTTCTGTATTCCAGATTATTTTTGCGAAGTTTTTCATTACCGTTGCTTACAATGAATCTTGATATAAGATGGTAAAATGTGATAAAAAATGAGGGACAAAGAAACACTGTCCGATGTAACAGTATAAGGCCTGGACTATAATATCAGAACGAGAAAATACGTGCTGGGCACAGTGAAAAAGGTTTTCTTGCTGCGACTTACAATATTTGTAGTGCTACTGCGACCGTTCACTAAATTAATTTTAATAATTAAATAATAAATGACAGTGCAATAAACTAGTGAAAAAGATACAGGTCTGGTGATTCTGCTATCCAAACAGCATTCTTTTTGTATATAAATATGCATACCTAAAGTGTATCTTGACCAAATCACTAGGCGTTTACGAAAACTCTACCAGTGGATATGGTACATTGGCCAATCTTTACTATACCCCACTGAACATAACCTTATGTGCTGCCTCTATACAGAAGCCTAAAATAATCCTTAAAAAGATAAGGTTAGGCTAGGCTTTAGCTAGAATACTAGTTATGTTAGAATAGTTTAGCTAGAATAAGGTTATGTTGAGTAGGGTATAGTAAATCTTCCCCAGGAAATCTACTGGTCGGTAAACAGCTACATGCTTATACACCTTCACCGAACTTGTTTTCGAACGCATTTGATGTTCCCGGTATGTACCGGTAGAGTTTTCGCAAACGCCTTATTGCAATTCTAAGCTTACCTTAATTTTCGCAGGTTAACGGCTTATTTTTATTTTAAATTATTAAATAAACATTGTCATGACATTCCGTCACAAAAATTCGCATACCAATGTGTTAAACTATATATATTGTAATAAATACTTAAATATATGCAATGACGATATTCAACCGGTACGAGCATATCAGTTCTTAAAATATTGAAATACTTCCATATTGGTTGTTAAAATGAATAGTAGGATAACAGGTACAGAAAAAGATTTCACTTAGTTTCTACTTTTGGCAAATGACCACATCAACAATTTTTAAAAATCAACAAATTGTATGATAATTATTAAAATAATTAGGGCTACAACTACAGTTAATTTTTTTTTCTCTTCAGATTTTTTAGTGTTTTATTTATTTTTTTTTTTATCTAACTGGTTTATTATTTTGAATATATGCCCTGCATATACGTACGATAAATGTTTTCAAATAATAAACCTGTATGTTAAATATATTTTTATTTACATTGTAATATTTTGTGAAGATTAATGTAAGAAAAAGTTAATGTTTGTTTAGAATAATAAAGTGTATTGATTATTATTTATGAATGTTTTATTTCAAGGGAAGCGAAAATTAAGAGCGATGTTGGCCGTAGACCTAAATATTTTGAGAATATGAAAAATTCCAAATTTTAACATAGTTTTGTAAAGATTTGATTACTTTTTGAATATTTCTAATCGTATCAAGAATTTTGTATTCTGTTTATTTATGTAATTTCAATCAAATTTCTGATTGCGGTTATATGAGTAATGGTTTTCCACAAATAGTTGATTACAAAAATAATCATTATTTTACAGTTCTGGTTAAATATAATTTATTTGGAGACTATAGTCGTCTCCCTCTTTTTCAAGTCGTTGTATGTATGTTATTTTAAATATAATGGATTTACATATTTCCTAATTTCCTTTTTATAATTAATATCATTAAGGTACATTCAATCAGCAGTTGTACAGTTTTTAGTTCCAATATAAAACAAATTTAATCACTTAAAGGCCTTTACCCGCGGGCTAGAGTTTAAGAATCACTGATTACAAATGCATTGCCAAAATGTATAAAAATAAATCAGTTAAAGAGTTAAATGTTCTAAATTTCCATGCATATCTTGTAGACCAGGTTATCGTAGGTAAAATTATGTTCTACTGATATATCAGATTTAAAAATATCAGTGTTTTTTTAATTAAATGTCTTTAATATTCGAGATATTTATTTCGAATTATTATTGGCGTATTTATTCTTGGTCTCTAACACTTTTGATCTCCTTCAGTTTAATGTTTTTCTTAAACTATATTCGCTTTACAATAATAGAAACGTATTTCATAGATCAATATCTTCTTACTTATATGTTCAATTAAAGTATTTAATTATAAATTAGTGTATAATAAAAACAGATTTAAATTTGTAGTGCGCGCTATTTTGCGTGCATTACGACAATATTACAAAAAAAAAGTGGAAAAACATTTCACTTTTATCTAGTGGTAACATTGTAGAGGCCAAATCTGTAGAACTAAAATTTATTATTTGAAGGCAATCGTTAAAAATATAGTAGTACTACTGTAGAAAATAGAATGATATTATATGTGTTACAAGAGTACTATATTGGAATTTTATGGAACTAAAATTATAATAAAATCAATAATTTCATCATTGTTATCGTGTAATAGGGATAACTTCTAGTAACTAGTAACTTCTCATTACAGTTGGCAAAAATTTCAGTGTTCCCAACTTAATTTTTTTTTTTTGTAGCATTCTTGACCCAAGCCGAGTTGGCACTATTCTACTTTAGCAAACCCACTAGACAATGTTGCCAACTATAGTAAAATTAAAACACGTAAATTTAAACTAAAATCAAAATAGAATTAAAATTATTTGTATAATAATGCCTAACTTTCAGTTAAATAAATCTAATTAAATTAATATTCCGGTATTTATAATAAGAATAAATAATTATGTTACATTCACAGCCGATTAAAGATTAAAGAAGGGAGAACATAATTTGGTGCACCTAAAAACTGGGTGATTAGGTTAGTAAAAGTCTAGGACAGCAGAAGCCGAAAAGCTCAAAGTAAGCTTAAAAAAGTTTGTGTAAAAAACGTTTGTGAGGTGTAGGATGTAATTCAGTAGTTATACCTTTATCTTGTTGTTGTTATATTTTGTAAAGTGTATACATTTATTATATATATATATTTATTTTTTTTTTTCACATGAACTCCTTTGCGGTTACTCTGAGTCTTTCGGCTTCTATTGCCTTAGATTTTTACTAACTAAACATAACCTAATTACCTTGTTTTTAGGTGCACAGTACTTAATTTCCCCCCCACATTAGCCTAATTAAAATTGTGTATCATTGTGCATACGTTTATAACATGGTGGTGCAGAGGGCCAGTTCATTTTCCACCTGAATTAATTTTTTTTTAAATATCGATACAATGCTTAATAAATCACTACAACAGAAAAAAGTGAAAATAAATAATATTAAATTAAATTTAAACTACATTTATATATTAAAACTCTAATCACAGTAGAAATTAAGGGAATATTACTTATTTCTATATTTCTTATAAATAAACTCATTTAATAAATTGATATTAAATTTAAATTATTAAAATTGATATATTACATTTTACTATTGCCAACACTGCACGCATGCGCAGTAAGGTGGGTTTGCTAAAGTAGAATAGTACCGCCGAGTTTGGTGCTACACAAACGAACAAATCTTAGATCACACCAAAGAGGATGTTAGGGGGAAAGTGTTCAATGGAATAGGGATTTTGGAAATCCATACATCAGCGCCGCTTTGCGCAATGAGAGTTGCGCAGTTTCTCCCACACTTTTTCTGATTGGCTGATTTAAAAAACTTGCTGTGACAAACTTTTCGCTTTTTGCTTATATAAACAAAAATTTTATTTCTCTTTGAGCTTGTTTGCTGTTTAGGCTTGAAAAACGAGAAGAAATTAATTTTTCTTGTTTGTACAATGCAGTTTCTACAACAGTATAATACAATAAATACATAACAATTGTGATGTTCATTTTACATGTAAGTAGTAATTTTATATGAAACATTTTAAACTTATTAAGAGATAAATTAGTTTTCAGATTGTACATGTACATACATAAGATGAACTTAACCATTGCACATATACAAGATCACCGTTTTCATTCTGTATATTTATATATATATTTTCTGTATATATATATATATATATATGTCTCTGCAGTATTTAATAAATCAGTATTAATTATTTGTGCACTCGTTATTTAACCTAATTATTAACATTTTGAAATATTATTAAGAAAATATAACAATATAGAAATTGTCTTGAAGTATTTTCCAGATCAAAATTATAAGCATTTTGATTATAATACAAATTAAAAACTCAACTTTCAAAATATCTGTATATTTTTTATAATGACAAAATTTTAATGTGACATTTTAATGTGACAAAAAAAATAATCTATGATAAATTTTATGGAGTTAATTTTATTGTCAATATACAATTATTATATTATTTTGAACAGTTAAATTTTTAATTTGTAATGGACCAAATATCAATTTTCGGCTGTAGTAAATAAATACAATTTAAATTGGCCGCTTTTTATCTTTTAGTTCCATACATCCTCACCTAGGCCGCTGAAGTAGTGAGTTTCCAATAAAATACCCGTAATGATATCTCTCTCCGTTTTGTTTCTCTCTGGATCACACAAACGAACATACTTTTAATCAACACGGACTGGTACAAACTGAATATAATTCAAGCAAGTCCAAGGAACCAGAAATATTTCAATGATTTAGAAAATAAAAACGTCGTAAGGCATTTGAAGTTATAATGTATTTTTTAAAAGATATTTGTTGTATTTGCCTGAAACATGACAGTCATTTACAACGACTTTTCAACAGTTGTAAAAATTTAAACTATTATTTTAGGCTGATATTGTTATTTCCGGAAATGGTAAGAACATTTATTTTAATTATTATTGACGCACTCATCAAAATTAAGTTGTTTTATAAGGATTTTGTTATTGCTGTGTAGGCAGGGCCGTCGCGTGTTTGTCGGTTCTTGTGGGGTCATTAATGAGACCATACATTACTAGAATTGCGTCCAAAGGTCACAAGTGTTGATGAAAATATGCACATGTTTTGGGTTCGTTTCTAATGGGGATTGCCCTGTAAACGTTTGCACACGAGCGGTTTACGCACGCGCGGTGGCCCTGTTTACATGCCATTGGTGGGGTTTTTATGGGGTAACAAATGAACATACTTTTCTTGTTTCCATTGAGTATGTCATGAATATCCTGGGACCATTTTGATGAGTATATTTGAAACCCACTAACATTTCCAACAGGAAACATCCAGTTAAAATTGCATGTAATTTTCGTTATGTATATTTCTAGTTGAACGATTTACCCCCATTACCAGTCGATCAATTAAGTTTTAACTAATTTTTTGCATAGTACTTAATATAAGTAAAACTTCAGTAACATTTTAGTGTTATGAATAATTTTAAACAGTTTTTAGTAACAGTCCTGTGATACCAGAATAAATATGTATAGTTAAGTTAAAAGCCGGTTAAAAGTTTCATGAATGTAATGGTTAATACCCTGAACGCCGCAAGGTCTAGGGAATAAAGAATACATATAAAAGTTTCATGAACGCAGTATATAACATAGCAACAGTACGTTTATAGATGGGATAAACCAGGCAATTCTCCATATAATGGGTTTAATTAATTTTAGATATCTACAGTGTTGCACTATCAAGGAGCTATATGTACAAAATGTCGCATTAAAGTGAATAATTTTTATGAATTTCGTCAACAGTGTTTGCGAAACAATCAAATATATATAAATTACACATCACAACTGAGTTCTGTATCTGAAACCAGCGGAGTGTTAAGTATTTACTTGACAGATTTCAAAGAACATAAAGAATTCTTGACGTATTGTGAGCAAACTGAAAAACAGTGCAGCAGTACAGACATATTACCAAAATGTGATGAGACTCATTGTGTAACAAATGAGGCCGGGAAAGAGTACTTCAAAAACAGTTACACGGTGAAAATGGAAGAGAAAGAAAACGATGATTACACAGGTATCATATCACTTTGTTTGTTCACATTATAATATATAAGAAAATATATATGCTTCTCGATTTCTTGTCGAATCTGTCATTGTTAAGCTGCCATGGGTCTTTATTAGTGATGGAATCTGGCCAGTGAAAGCCTGCTATAATTTGCAAACATTTATTAATAAATATTTGTAACTAGCTGATCCTAGTTTCTGTGACTCGCCAAGTCTCGCCTGCGGACAATTAATGTACAATTTCTTAGAATTCGCGCAGACTTAATATGGAGAATTAAGGGTATCGTGCCTTGAAATTTTCATATTTTATATAAAGGTGCTGTCATCTTATAAAAGTTTAGAACTACTTTTTAACTACGTTTAATGTACTTCATCTTATGTATAATGAAGCTACACAAGCCTTAGGCTTCTGCTTATTTCTTTGTATAATAATATTAATAATTCAACAACATATAAGATTGTAGATACTTACTTTTCGTGTCCGGGACGTCACGATACATTTTTTCAATATGTTTCGGTATTTATTGCTTGACAGTCAGCAGAAATTAGATCCTCCATAGTACAAGGATCATCCATGTTTGGACAGATGAGCATATGAACATTGTCCTGTATCTGTCCACACTCGCACAACACATCCTCCTCTCACTGTATACCCCATTTCTTAGATTAGTTTTGCATCTGGAAACACCAGTTTTCATCCAATTAAGAGATTTTCATGTCTTGTATGGTAGATGGTGTCCTGGAGCAAGATCTTCCTTGAATTCAATCCAGATGTTTGGTATATTTTCTCGCCGTTGTTCTAAATCTATTTTTATTAAATTTTAATTTATAAAACTTCTCTCATAATTTACTGGTGTTACTAGAAATATGAACGCAAATTTGTAATGTGTATACAGGGTATAATACCGAAACGACATTATTTTGTTTATTATTAGAGATATAAAAAAATAGTAAATAAAAAGTTAAGGGGGATATCTCCTTATAAGGAAGGAACTTATAGCTTAAAAAAATATATATTTTTTTAAAGCAGTGTTTCTCAAACTGGGACACAAAGTTATATTTTTTAAAATCACGTTATACATATTTTTTAGATCCATTCGATAGTGTAATTTTTGTTTAATTTTTTGAATTCAACCATATGTACATTTTATATCTTTACATAATAAAAATATTGAGAAAAAATCGATTGTAATTAAAATAATTTCTATTTTTAATATTACAGTTGGAGCTACAGATGTATATCATGATAACACGAACACGGGAAATATTACCATTAATTCTGAACCTGCGGACACGAGTGGATGTGAAGAAAATACACTAGAGAGGGCAATTGTCGCAAATACTGGTCAGTAGAGAGTCAGTAGGTCTTTATTGATGCTAATGTAATAAGTTAATATTTAACTACTGAAGGTTGCAAAGTAATACAAGAAGACTTTGATAGATTTTATGAATATACGATTGCAAATAAACTAAAACTTAGTATTAAAAAATACTTTAAAATTTCGTTTATTTGAAAGCGAAATTGTTTGAATTGACAGGTGTTTAAATTGGTAATTTCTCATTAGTTAAAGACCTTGGAGTCACTGTAAATTCCAAATTAATATATAATACTCACATCAATAACATAATCCGTGTACCATATAAAATGTTAGGATTTATAATTAGACCCAAAAGAGATTTCAATATAAATTTCCCAATTTCAACTTAGAAAGTAGAAGAATATTATTGGACTTAAATCAGTTGTATAAAATATTCAATAATAAAAATAAAAAAAACAAAGCAGAGTATTTTAATAACTACTTTATAACGAGTATTGAAGAAATTGTTAATAGCATTCCTAATTCTAATGTAGATGTCACTGAATATTAGAAAAATTTTAAGGTAACGTGTAGCTTAAAATCATTCAAAAAAGTAAATATGAAGGAAGTAAATGAAATTGTTAGTAAATTCAATAATAAATACAATTAACATGACATACTAAATAGTAAAGTAGTTAGAAGTATTTTTCAAGTAGCCGGTCATGTTATATTACACTTCATATTAATGAAACACACATTACACTTCCTTAGAAACAGGTAAATTGCCAGAAGAACTTAAAACTACTACTGTGATACCTATACCTAAAATTACTAATACTAACAAAACAAGCGAATATAGACCAATAAATACTTTGCCTTGTATGAGTAACATTTTGGAAACTGTGGCATATAATCAACTTATCAAATATTTTAATGATAATAAATTTATCTTCGGAAATCAATCAGGATTTAGACCTGGGTATTCATGTGCAACTTTACTACAACTAACTATCATAGAATGAACAGAATCACTAGACAAGAATATGTTTATAATTGCCGTGTTTTTGGATTTGAAACGAGTGTTTGAGACAATCGATAGAGCCAGACTTTTAAAAAAGTTAAGAATGTATGGAATAGACGAAATAGTATTAGCTTGCCTAAGCGATTATTTATCAAATAGATCACAAAAAACTAAAATTAATAATGTATTTTCATCTACCAAACCCAACAATTACGGATGTGCTGAAGAAAGTGTTTTGGCTCCCTTGATATTTATTATGTATTTGAATGATATTACCTCAGTAACACTGTGTGATTTTGTCTAGAAGAGCTTTAAAAAAAATTGAAACATATTTAATTACTAATAAATTGAAAGTTAATGTTAATAAAACAAAAGCAATGATAATAACTGGTAATTTTTTAATATAGATATACAAAATTTTAAACTAACAACGAATGGGAAATTATAGAATTTGTTAATGAAATTAAATACTTAGGACTCATATTAGACTGTTGCTTACTTTTCAAGAGTTATTTTCAATACATGCATACTAAATCTCAAAAAAATTGTATTTCTTTTCTCGCGTTTCCAAACATCTTACATGTTGGGCTAAGTCCATAACTTATAAATCAATCATACAACCACATTTTGATTACTGTGCTACTATTTCATTTCTTTTTGTCAATGCGAGTATACAGGCTCACCAAAAACTTCAAATAGAGGCATGAGAGTAATTTTGAGATGTGGTAGATTAACTCCCATTCGCCTAATGCTTGACACTTTCGGTTGGTTAATTGTTAAAAATATTTGAAATAATTTAAAAAAAATTAAAAATAATATTTACAATTACTATTATTCTATTACTTAATCATAGTTTATTTTACTCAATTCAAATCTGAATACTGTATCAATATTATTTGCTTAAGTTACTGTATTAAAAATATAAAACTAATCGTACTTTTTGTAAAACTCTTCTGTTTCATTTAATTACTGTTAAAATGTATTAACCTTAAGATATTTAATTTAGGTGTAAAAAAAAAAAAAATGTAAAAATATTGCACAATTTTGTTAAAACTGTCTCTTTTCTCTTTCTGTACGATTTAATTTTAATTAATTATTTACTGTAAAAACGTATTATCCTCCAGATATTTTTCAATAAATGTTATTATTATTAATAATAATAATATGATAGACAGTCCAGAATTAGTATCTTTTTTTTTTATTCCGAATTCCAACATACAACACGCGCACCAATGAACTTTTAACAATCAATTTTAATTTAACCAATTCTGCATCTAATTCTCCTATTAATCTTATTTCTTTTTCATTAAATAACTTGTCTCGTCAGGATCACTCTCCTTATATATTTTCAACCAACCTTCAGCCATTTAAAAGATCTGTAAATTCTCTCCTTGTATAGTATGTTTTATGTTTAAACATGTATAAATTGTTGTATGTGTACTTATGTCATTATTTTTCTTAATATCATATGATACTTTTGAAATGGTGGCAGTTTTTACCGACCGCCAACATATATAAGGGAGGTATTGTGATCATACCGATTTTGACATTTCGAGATTTCGATGGATCTTCACGAATTGAGGTCCCTACATAACGTTTTGACTATGTTTAGCATGATGTCTGTCGGTCTGTCTGTCCGTCCGTCTATCTGTCTGTCTGTGTACACGTGCAGAGCAAATTCGGCTAAAAGGATTTTTATGAAACTGCATATTTAAGCTTTTGACATCAATGGTACGAGTTGATCAACTTTTGGTAAAAATCGGTTGACTAGAAATGGGAGTTTATTCGTGTCGATTTTAATATTTTTGCGAATATTTAGCAACAGAAAAATATTTCGAAAAAAGTAATAATTTTTATTTGAGACGTTTTTTAATAAAACAAAAAAATTCGAAAAATTTTTGTAATATTTTTTGAAATTTTTCTCGTCTCAATTTTTTCATACTTATACGTTACATACGTTTCCATGGTCATGATAAATAATATCTCTGTTAGAAAATATTAGGCGAAGTTATTTCTACTCTGCTGTTAGAATGTATTTTATGCAAGTTCTTTATAATGGCGGTCGGTCCTGTGGTGGCCACAGCTGATTTTTTAATATGTGCCGACAACATCCGTGTTCTTCATAATGGACAGTAAATTAATAGGATTACTGTCAGTACTCTGTATATATTCGCTGACCCAGTGTAAAATTGCAATTGCAGGGAGTTTCATATTGTGTTATTAAGAGTATAATAATATAATAATAATAATAATAAACAACTTTATTCCGGCGAAGTTTCAGCTAATGCTGGTCTTCCAACTTAACCTTTAAAAACATAAATACAAAATACATTTTTACAAAAATATTCATACAAATGTACACAACAGATATAAAGATATACATACATTTACAAAAAAAAAAAAAATAAAAATAATAATAATAATGTAAATATTCTAAAAATATATTATATAATAATATACACATGATTTCCGCAGTGGTTCATTAAACGTGTAGGTCTCAATAGAATAAGGAAAGCATGCGGTTGTAAGAAAATGTGGTATGTTGAAAAACTAATAAATAATATAGCGATATATTGGAGATATATGGCACATCATCTACTAAAGACATGTCGCAGCTACTAGCGAACTGAATAAATATATTATTGTTGTACTAAAATAATTCATTTTAGTATAAATTTAATTTAAAAATATTGTTTGGGAATTGGAATGAGAAACTTGTTTACATTGAAAACAGAGTAACTGTTACTGTAAGTATTGATATTTCAGAGGGTCTCGATACTCGGAAGACATATATCATATCATCTGCTGACGACATGTCCCAGTATAACTACAACACTAATATCATCATCAGTGAGGAGGTCGACATCAAGCCTGAATGTGTAGATGACGGTAAATATGAGGAGAGTGCAGCTGAACAAGATACAGGTCAGTCAACAACTTAATGTTATTTTGTTAGTTGTAAGTTTCCAATAATGATATTTACAGTTTCCATTTACTGAGTCCATGCACACGAGTTCAATAGTTCATACTTTCATTAGTTTTAGTAACTCCTGTATAAAAATTGGAAAATGGCGGTAATTAAAATAAAGGAAACAAACCATTATAATCTAGATTTAATTATATGTAGAGTATGTAATGTCCAATAAATATATGATGATATAAAACTCGTACGGCTTGTTGGACAATGTATTTATTAAAGGAACTTGTATAAATAAATATGTACCTATTCCTATTATAATACAAAATGAATAGACAACTTTGGTGTGTAGCATCCAAATGTCGTGGGATTCAAAAGTAGCAGCAATATAAGATGTTTGTGGCCACTGGAAGATGTGAAGATATAAAATTTTTCATCGACATGTTACCCGAGTGAAGCTGGTTAAGTAACTGATGTTACGGATAGAAGGAAGATGGAATATACGTAATGCATAGAAAATAAGCTATGGTGTCCAACCAATGGTCACCAATATCTTATATTTTTGGTATTTATAAATCCCAAGATATTTTGATGCTACCCAGCAAACATTTTTATACGGGCCAGTACTGTTGAAGCACATACTCCGCGGCATTGAAAGTAATGGGCCAGTGTTATCATTTCGCACTGGGCCAGTACCACGATGTCCCCGTGGCCGTTAGCTGTCCCATTGCTGTATCAATTATCGGCCCAGCAGCGGTTAAGTGCAAAATAATCACATTAGTTGCAGGATTTATTTCTGTCGGACCAGTGTTTATATTATACCCACTCTCTACTATTTCAAATGTAACATATGTGTACTTACCCAGTATTAAAATAAATTAATGGTTAGGTGCAAAATAAATACTCATTTGACCATTTTCACCATCGTTGAATAAATTTATTTAACTAATAAAGTTGACTATATCGCATTGGTTTTATATTCCATATTACGTTCTAAAACACTTATAATTCTTCTGATTTTATATTCTTCACAAACCGTTAACATAAATAAACGCTGCAAAACCACACAAATCATATGAATCACATGAACTACACTGGGCGCGTTATTTAAATGAAACATTTTTAAAAAAAATATGGTTTTAAGTAAAAAGTATGAGTGAAGAAGAGACGATAGCTGTGTAAAACAATAATTTATCGACTTTATTAGAATAAAAAAGAATAGTAAAGATACTTTAAAATTATTGAAAACAAAAGTAAAAGGTAACATATTAACAAAAATAAGGAGTGCATATAAAATGCTGGTATAAAGTACGTCATATAGGAGGAGTGCGAAATACAAATGTGAAGTATATTATTAATACTGGTGTTGCACAAACTTTTGGTGCTAGCAATTTACAAACAGAAAAATCAGTTTGCCGGCATTCGGCCGATGGTTGAATGTTTGCTGGGTACTCACCAAAGTTGTCTATTCATTTTGTATTATAATAGAATAGGTAAATATTTATTTATATAAATTTGTATAACATAAGTTAACTATTGTAATGCTAAATAGTATTTCGAGAAATGTTGTGTTCCTGTAATACAAGGGACATTCCAATAATTAAAGAGACAAACTAATTTAGAAAAAAAAAAAAAACGGTTTGTAGGAGGAGTTTGGTACTTTCATGACTTTAGGTTGATATCACTGGGATGAGCTGAGAATACCTGAAGGATACAAATTGTTTTGTTTATAACCTCAAAATTGCATTTAACGATGGCGTGTCTGCTTGAAATTTCCACATTAGTTGAACAATGTTCAGTGATCTGGTTTTTCCTTTATGAAGGTGAAAATACGGCTAAAATCTTTTCTCGAATGATTTTACAGTTTGGTGAAAGTTGTATGAATCGCGGAAATTTTTATAAATGGGTAGAACAGGTTAAAATGGTCGAACCTCAGTGACTGACGAGCAACCTCCTGGCCGGCCAGTCGAAGTGTCAACTCCTTCGCTTAAAACCCGCATTGACGAAAATTATTCGTGAAGACCGACGTATTACTGCAGTAAGTGTTAGCATAGTTCATCACGTTATCATTGACAAGCTCAAGTACAGCAAAAGAAGTGTAAGGTGGATCCCGGAACAGTAAACGCAACAACACAAGCAAACAAGACTTATAATGTGTACAGACTTGAAGGAACGCTATGAAAAGGAATGTGACCCTTTTCTAAACAAGATTTTAACGTGTGATGAAACTTGTGTTCACCATTTTGAACCAGAGTCCAAAAGACAAAGCAAAGAATGGAAGCACACCAATTCACCTGTCCGAAAGAAATTCAGAACGGAAGCATCAGCGGGAAAAGTCATGTTGACCGTCTTTTGGGATGCCCGAGGTGTCGTCTTTTGTGATTATTTGGTAGATCAGCGTACAATAAACAGTGCCCTACTCAACGAGAGAAAAACGTCGCGGATCTCAAAGAAAAGGAGTGATATAGCTCCATGACAATGCTCGCCCTCATACCGCCAAGCTGACCCAAGAAACCATTGAAAAAATGGGTTGGGAGATACTACCTCATCCTCCCTACAGTCCAGATTTAGCTCCCTCTGATTTTTATTTGTTTGGTCCACTCTAGGAGACATTAATTGGAAAAAAGTTCAGCGACAACGAGGAAGTCAAAGAATTTGTAAAAAAGAAACTGGCTCAAACAACAAAACAAAGATTTCTTTGTATCAGGTATAAAAAAACTAGTTCATCGTTGGGATAAGTATATTAATATTCTTGGGGATTATGTTGAGAAGTAGTAAAAGTCTCATTTTGTAAAAATACACAGTTTTTTTTTTCGACATCAATTTGTCTTTTTAATTATTGAATGTCCGTCGTAAATGCATTGTCCAACAAGTCGCACGAGTTTTCATCCATACTTAATCTGTGGGCATTGTCTGTGCTAGCAAGCCATCAATTGAACAAGTTATGAACAATCTTCGAGTAGCAATAGTTGAAAAATAGCTTCAAATAGCTTGAAGGTTATGAGAAATGCCCTTGAAAGAACCCGTATTTATTTGGCAGCAAAAATAGTGAATTTGGTTTACATATTTATGCCATAAATAATTACAACATTCAAATAAAGTATTTATATAAAAATATTTACTGTTTTATATTGAAGTTATTTGTCCATCCTGTAGCTATGATACCTAAACTCCATGTTGTTATTATTACTTCCATCAATTCAGGTATATCGAGAATAATAACTACGAGTATTTATATTTTAGAGAGCTGTGATACTCGGAATTCATATACCATATCATCTACTGACGATATGTCCCAGTGTAACTCCAGCAGAAATATTATCGCTGAGAAGGTTGACATCAATGTTGACTATACAGATGACAGTGAATATAAGGAAAATGGAAAATCTGGTTATGAAAATGACAATGACTATGTAGAGAGTGCTGACGAACATGATACAGGTTAGTCAAAAATCACATTTAACACATAATACGCATAACACCAAATTTAATACATGCACAAAGTATAATTTCTAACCAACTTAACTGAACTTTTTTTTTAATACATGGGAAATTTTTTATAAGCACCAGTACGCTGGTAGTGCTTGATTCTTCCAAAGGCCTACCGACTAAAACCATGTTAGCCTCTAAGTCCGCAGAAAACTATCCTGTGCGACTTACTTCTCAGCGGATAGGCTAGTTCGGCCTAACTAAACCTTCCAGACATCCACAGATCTGATGCAGGTTCTTCTGAGCATCTTTCTGTCCAGTGTATCCCCCCTCGGAAAGAGGCGTTCACCGTAGAGACAGGGAATTGAAAACCATAGTACAGGCGAGGTGAGTGATATGTTCCGAGTGTGTTGAAGTATCCGGTCGCGCGTCAGGGACGCACGCATTAGTGCTGTTAACCAGCTTCACAAGTAGTGCAGTGTCGACATGGCCGTTCGGCTGCCGAGAACTGATGTCCAAGGCACCTGGTGTCCTTCACAGTTTCCAACTTACTACGCCCAAAGGTATAGGTGGAGCTGGTGTGGGACATGGACTAGCCCCTTGCGGTAACCGCCGCTAAGGACACGCAATTAGTTGGATTCAGCTCCATCCTTGGGCCTTGGATAACTGTGGCCTTGTTTCTAGGGATATAGCCAGCTATAGCTCTTGGTCTACACTGCACTGGAGCGGACAATAGCCGCTGAAGCAGTGCATGCGACGCGCTCTCCTGGTGCATTCGTACCATTTTGACTTCTGGGGGTTGAGCTAAATGTTAGCTCGTCGACCGCAAGGTTGAAGAATAGAGAACTCAACGGGTTTCCCTGTATCATCCCCTCAGAATTCAACTCGCGCTAGCCTACACTGGCCCACGCTCATGCAAGCGTGTGCATCCGCCATTATTGCCTGGAGGTAGGTCAAGATGTTTAGTCTGTTGAGCGCTTTTAGAATCAGAGCCCAGCATGCCGTGTTGAATGCACCCCTGACATCCAGACTGATGAGGACATGCCACTTGGCAAAACAGTTCTGGGGCGAATCCAAATTGCATGTCGCTCAGCAGGCCCCTTCCTTCAATTTCACCTTCTAACCTTTTTTGAAATAAGACTTCGTAGACCTTCGACATTTTATTGACCAGACAGATGGGTCGATATGACCCAGGTTCGTCGCGGTTCTTTCCTTCTTGATGAGGATGGCAGATGCTGACTTCCATTCCTCTGGAAATTCATGCTTGAGCAGCAGCTCGTTATAGATTCCGAGCCTTAATTAATTAATTCGTATCTTAATGACCTCAGTCGGTAGCCCGTCTGGACCAGGAGCTTTCTTCGTTTTCCTGCTCTTCACTGCTATCTCGAGCTCTTCAACCGTAAAAGGTACTGCTGCTTTCCTTACTATAAGGATGCTAGGC
This sequence comes from Liopterus haemorrhoidalis, assembly GCA_963971575.1. NCBI lineage: Eukaryota > Metazoa > Arthropoda > Insecta > Coleoptera > Dytiscidae > Liopterus > Liopterus haemorrhoidalis. Next base: position 14,054,855 of record OZ020626.1, on the reverse strand, counting down.
TGTTCTTTGCTCCTCTGCGGGAACAGGTGGCCTAGAATCTCTAGCTTTCTGGTCTCAGGTAGTTCGATGGGCTTAATTCTCGTTAGGCCCTTCACTACCACTTGATATGCCGTACCCCATACGTTTGTTTCCACTGTGAAGAGGAGCTCTCGCCAGTGCCTCCTCTTTGCGGCGACGATACTTCTTCCTCTGGCGAACGTTGGGAGATCTCCATAGTTGTACGCCACAATGTCTAGGGTGACTGTCCTCTCCGTCCAGACTTCAACATGCGCGTCGTATACTGGGGAGCCCCACATCGGTGATCTGGCGTTGATGTCTCCTGCAATCACGGCCTCCTTTCCATTGGTCCTGACCAGATTCATGATGGTGTCTACTCTACGCTGATATTCTTCCATGGGTATATTCTGTGAAATATACACCACGTGAGAATCTTAGCTGCTTAGACCAATGCAGATATGCCCAATTGCAGTCCCTAACCTTGTGTCCATACTTCAAGCAGTTGAAGCATCTGGTCACGTTCACTAACTCCTTCACTGTGCAATTGACCTAACCAACCCTGTGGCTTTCCCTGGCTATTAGTTGGGCCGCCACGGCTTTTGGCAACTCCACCGTTGCGGTAAGCTCCCCATACCTTCCAGCTTTCATCGCCTTGACCTCCACTTCAACCGACGAGCCAGGCATCCCCACTCTTTGGATGACAGCAGTCTTGGTACCGTCTTTTATCTCAATCCCATAGACTAAGACTGTGGTCTTCATTTGTCTTCCTCGGGAGACCTCTCAGTCTTCAAACTTCTGCTTGATTTCTGTCTGCAAAATTTCGGCCTTGGACTCGCCTTCCTCAACTCGCTATTGGACATCGCCACTCTCTGTCTTCCGAATTATTTTTATAGAGATGCCCAGCTTCCCGACATCTACTTTCTCCTTTATAGATTTCAGCAGCTCCGCGTAAGTCTTCCCTCCTGCCTTGATCGTCGGAGAGCCATCACTCGGTCTTTGGCGCTGCTTCTCGGTACCTGTCTCTTTATTAGATAAGATCACGATCTTCTTTTCTGTGCTGGAGAATAACCCCTCACTGATCTTCCTGACTTTCTCAACCTCGCTTCTATTAGAGGTAATCAGATGGGTTGCCTCGATCGAATGGTCCTTTGTCATCAGCTTTAGATCCTGGAATTGGTTGAAACCCTGCTTAAAGAAAAAGTCTCTCTGATTACTTACCTCCTCCGTAAGGTCGAGCGAGAGGACATAAACGGCTGTAGCTATTACGCTCGTATCTTTTCTTGTGGAGATTTTTGAGGTCTCCATAAGGTATTCTGCCTGCTTGTCCTTACTCAGAAGAAGTTCCTCCAGTCCAGCGGATCCCTCCACTAACTTGCGGATCGCTACGTTTGAACTGGCTTCCTCGGGTGCCATCAAGGCTGCATAGCTGCCGTTTATCTTCACCTATCTGAGGTCGACATTTTATAACTCCGTCCTATTAAAACATTCCTCAGGCCCGTTCTCTTCCATGCCTCTGTCTAGGTCTTCAGAGCTTCCACTCTGGATTGCTTCTTCTACTATTTTCTTTGAGTCATCACTCCCAGTCTGGGTACTCACTGACTTTCCTACTTTAATACCCTTCTTCTGAACTTGATTCACTTCCTTATCGGTCTAGGTGCTTACTGACCTCGATTCTTTGTTGACTACTCTTGAATTGAGCCTGGCGTTCGGTTCGGCGGTCAATTTAGCCCCGTTCCTCTCGTACAATACACTTAGTTCCTCCGTGACCTTTCTTGGAGCTTTAACAGCGTTCTTAATCTCCACCTTAGTGTGGACATGAACCTGTGTAAGCTTAAACAGATCATCCGCGGATCTATAAGGGTTTTGATTGCTCCAGAGTCGATCTTGGGGGTATCCTCCCTGTTCCTCATGCCCCGCCCTGGAGCGGATGTGAGGGGGGTCAGAAATTACTCTGTCTTTTTAGCTCCAGTTTCTTTGCTTTTTTCGGGCTTTTCACCCCCAATCCAATTTTCCCAAATATCGTGAACGGGTTCTGGTTCCCCAGATTGGGCGGGATTTGATAACCTTGTCCATGTTTCTTTCCGAATACTTTCCAAGTCCACAAACAACTAATAAAAACAAAATTCAACGTGTCCTCAAAAATTCTTTGGGGGTACTTTAAAAAAAACTTTTTTCTTTTTCTCCGTCTCTCCAAAATTTCGAAAGTCGAGTAACAAAAAAAAAGGAGAAAAATCTTTTCACCGCCTCTTCAAAAAAAAATTTAAGTCGAGTAACAAAAAACATTTTTTTTTTCACCCTCTTCAAAATATTTCTAAGTCTTCAGTGTAAAAATTCTTTATCCACCGTTCCTAAGGACTAAATCGTTGACCTTGAATTTATTCTCGACCGGAGTTTGCGAAGATACACTGAAAATCAGTGATTGTACAGGTTTGTGGACTTAGAAAAGAAACTTAACTGAACTTAATTGAACTCAATTGAACTTATCCCTTGCGAAAAACGGGTACTCGGGTAATAATATTATAAATATAGATGCTTATTTTATTTTCCGCTGCAAAATATTCTGAACCGAATGATCATCGGATGTCATTGTGAATTTAACATTTGTTTACAAATATATCAGATTATGTTAATAGTAAATAATGTATTATGATCTTTTTAAATTGTTTGAATTTGATTCCAAAAATAATTAATTGTCTTGCATCGTTACATCTATCATTTTTAATGATTTTGTAAAACAAATAATTTCAAATGATTTTCACATTCTTCAGTGCTTCATGTTTATGGCGATAGGTGACTAATAGTGACTTCTCCCTAGCTTGTATTTATTTCACTCTGTGGGGGCATTTCTAGGATCGATCGAAACGTCCAGGTTGGCTAAATGAATTTAAGTAATTTCATTGGACTTCATGGTACTTACTTTGAAAAGCCCTCCACATAGTGGATTCCCAGATTTGCGAACGGTATTAAGTCTGAAACCCTAAATGGTCCGCCAGTCGATTGCTTAGATTCTTTAGGACAGGAATAAAGGTTTTTGAATTAAAGTCTGATTTTTACTTAATCTACGTTTAATGTTTAGTTAAAGACTGAAAGTTATTAATTACACTAGAACTTACATTTTGATGCTGGCTACAAAATCCGATGAGAGACACTCAAGCACAAACCCTCGCAATCACCGTTATCACCTCACAAGCCGCTAAACACCTCACAAGACGCACAGTCTTTAACCCGTTAACAGAGTTCGTTTATTTCATTAAGTCTGTCCTCAACACTTCTTACTTTTGGTTCGCTACACACTACCGGGTTTCTCTGCCAAAATGCTTGGGAGGTTCGTCCGACTCCGGTGATGATTAATTCGTGACTCCCCTGTCTCTCACAAGATTTTTCCAGCCCTTTTCTTAAACTAATAATTTGATCTCTGAACCCCGTTTTTTGTCGTTGTAAAAATAATCAGCTCTCCAATTAACAACAAAAACCTTTTAACTTATCTTGCAGACTCATATTTCTATTCCCAATAATTCATAACCCCAAATAAATAATTTTGACTCTAATTACCTACGAAGTCCATATCTCTGAAAATATATAGTCGCCTATCAACATCTGTATAAACATTTGCCCATGGTATTTGAGATAACCAGTAACAATCTTTTAAACAAATCATATAATATATGACCCTAATTCTACCCATATCTTTCAACATTTAACTAAAAGAATATACGATAAAACTCAACTAATCTCTGAAGCTGTTTATCTTAAAATTGATTAGTTTTTCTATTCAAATAATTTGAATATTTTTAACTAATTGAATAATTTTATTTTAAATAATAATGTAATTTTATTTCTGATCTTACCGCTCTCACAACGCGCCTGAACCTAACCGATTTTCAGAGCTAGCGTCAGTTTATAGGACCACGGGATCAGGCCGAAGTTTACGCTCTGATATAGTATAGATTAATTTTGCAAAACTTTTCTCTCTTGAACTTTTGATATAAAATTAATACGAAACTATTCTGGTTTCTAATCTACCATGCCGTCAACTAAATAATTTTTGATTTAAATGTTATATCGTTATAACTGGCCGGTTCATTACCGTATAACCACACGCAGGAAAAGTTTATTCCAGAAATTAATTTTATTTATTTCAGAATTTTTGTCTCAGTAATCAATACAAATTTGTTTACAGCTAGTGGTGGAACATCTTCCAGTGAATCAGATGAGAGTTGCGAGTCATTAGCCATTAACAAGTATAAAAAACCCAAGACAACAAGGTCATCACATCTCATTAAAAACAAGCGACTACATTCTGGAGGCACGTGCTCAGAGTTGAAATGCGATCATTGTGATAAAGCTTTTTCATATTCATCACAACTAATTAGCCACAAACGTATACATTCTGGAGAGAGACCATTTAAATGTGACCAGTGTGATAAAGCATTTTCAATTTTATCAAACCTTCTTTCTCACAAACGTGTACATTCTGGAGAGAAACCATTTAAATGTGATCAGTGTAATAAAGCATATTCACAGTCAACAAATCTTACGCGACACAAACGAATACATTCTGGAGAGAGACCATATAAATGTGATCAGTGTGATAAAGCATTTGCACAATCATCATATCTTACTGAACACATACGAATACATTCTGGAGAGAGACCATTTAAATGTGATCAGTGTGATAAAGCATTTTCACAGGCAACAAATCTTACGCAACACAAACGAATACATTCTGGAGAGAGACCATATAAATGTGATCAGTGTGATAAAGCATTTGCACATTCATCATATCTTACTGAACACATACGAATACATTCTGGAGAGAGACCATTTAAATGTGATCAGTGTGATAAAGCATTTTCACGGTCAACACGTCTTACGCTACACAAACGAATACATTCTGGAGAGAGACCATATAAATGTGATCAGTGTGATAAAGCATTTACACAATCATATTGTCTTACTGAACACATACGAATACATTCTGGAGAGAGACCATTTAAATGTGATCACTGTGATAAAACGTTTTCACGGACATCACATCTTGCGGAACACAAACGAATACTTTCGTTCGCATTCGTACAACCATTTAAATGTGATCAGTGTGATAAAGCATATTCACGATCATCAGATCTCATTGTACACAAACGCATACATTCTGGAGAGAAACCATTTAAATGTGATCAGTGTGATAAAGCATTTGCACGATCATCAGATCTCATTGTACACAAACGCATACATTCTGGAGAGAAACCATTTAAATGTGATCAGTGTGATAAAGCATTTTCACAGTCAGCAAATCTTACGCGACACAAACTAATACATTCTGGAGAGAAACCATTTAAATGTGTTCAGTGTGATAAAGCATTTTCACAGTCAACACATCTTACGCAACACAAACGCATACATTCTGGAGAGTAACCATTTAAATGTGATCAGTGTGATAAAGCATTTTCAATGTTATAAAACCTTCTTTCTCCTAAACGCATACATTCTGGAGAGAGACCATATAAATGTGATCAGTGTGATAAAGCATTTGCAGGATCATCATATCTTACTGAACACATACGAATACATTCTGGAGAGAGACCATTTAAATGTCATCAGTGTGATAAAGCATTTTCACAGTCAACACATCTTACGCAACACAAACGAATACATTCTGGAGAGAGACCATATAAATGTGATCAATGTAATAAAACATTTACATGGTCATCAAATCTCATTGTACATAGTCAAATACATTCTGACGGGAAATCATAGAAATGTGATCAGTGTGATAAAGCATTTTCACAGTCAAGACGTTTCTAATGTGATAAGACATATTAAATCTGGAGATAAGCCATTCAAATGTGATAGATATTAAGGTGTAGGAGATCATTTTTAGATTTAACAGTGTTCATTAGTCGCACACAAACACAATCTCTAGAAAAACTGTTAGAGTGTGAACATTGCAATAAAACATTTAAGGCAATGAAAAATCTGGGTTGACAAAAGCGAAAATAATCTGGATAGAAACCATTCAATTTTGATGAATTATAAATCCTAAAAATAGTATCAAAATATCGTTTATATGTATGTGTTTAGTTACAATACGCCTCGGAGTGAAGGATTGTTCGGTAAATCCTATTGTCCCTAAAACCGTGTCTAAATGAAGGAAAATGTAAGTAGGGATGACGCAACTTGGACAGTCAGACAGTACGCGCCTCCTGGTTTATAGTGTGGCGATATCTGGAACTAGGTTCGTGCACTGTCTGTCCAAGGTGTCGCATTACCTACTAATGTATATTAAATTACAAATAATATATTTTAAGACAAAAAATGTTTAGATAATTCAAATAGACATTAGTACAGCAATAAACTTGTTTAGAAACCATTTTTCGTCTGGACGGGTAAATGTACTTATCACAGAAGTATTAGTTGTTAGTGATTGTCAAATAGTCCGTTTAAACGTTAGAATGCAGTACAGAGCGAATAGAGTAGTTCTTTTTCATACCCTCTTAATCTGTGCAGACGCGGTATTTTACAAATGGTTATTTATTTTTGTTCAGAGATGCATTTAATTTCAGTGACATAACAAAAAGAACATAAAATTCCAAATAATATTGTGTGTTCATTGACATATTTGACACATTTACAACATTTGGCAACACCGCTTCCATTTCCCATAAGAAAAATACTGCACTCTAATGTTTGAACGGAATATTGATAAAATTAGCATAATTAGTATTTATAAAATTAGTAAAATACAAAAACTAATAATTAAAAGGATGCTCAAAATACCACAACACTCTTTATTTATTTATTTATTTATTTATTTATTTATTTATTTATTTATTTATTTATTTATTTATTTATTTATTTATTTATTTATTTATTTATTTATTTATTTATTTATTTATTTATTTATTTATTTATTTATTTATTTATTTATTTATTTATTTATTTATTTATTTATTTATTTATTTATTTATTTATTTATTTATTTATTTATTTATTCATTGGAACATAAACAGGACGGGCCCAGTAAAATGTTCGCAAGTTAATTAAAAAAAATAAAATAAATACATCACATTATAAGTTTGAGATAACACATAAATTATACAATGAAAAATAATAATAATTACAAAGTAATACATGATAGAATTTAGTTTTGTAGCTTTACTTTGATAGATTTAACAAATGTATTAATGTTAACATTATATATGTTAGCATCTAGCCTTCCACGAAGCCCTGTTACGTCACCATAAAATGTTATCTAGATGCAATCCGTAACCTGGACCCACTAATGATGACGACTCATTACACTAATTGGTTTTTATAAAACACACGTAGAATTTGATAGAGAGATCAGATGTTTTCTTAAGTTGTAAGAGTGAATACTTAGAATAAAATAGTTTGTGAACAACTTGAGTTTTATTTAAACAATAAATCCATTATTTGTTTACATCAGAAGTGGGATCGAGTCGACGTTTCTGCTTGTGAATGGGATTCATGCACGTCTTAATAATATTTTGTTAGTTTATTGGGGATCTTGCTTTGTTGCATTTTTGCAGTGTTTTGTTTAAATTATTAATTTGATGCTTAAGTGACAAATAGTGATGTGATAAATTATTACCTGTCTGGGTTGTTTCGGATATTATTGAATTTAAGTTTTTGTGCTTGAACAGTTACAAAAGTTAATCATGCAATTTTGTTCATGAAAAACTTATTTAATCAATTTGCGAAGGCGAACGTTCGAAAACGTTTCTGGTTGTGAACGGGAAAAATGGAACAAATGGGTATGAAAATAATGTTTGTCTAAGATAGTAGTTTGAAAGTGAAAAACGCAAGTGATACGTTTCAATTATTGCAAATAATAAGTGATTATGGTGGAACACATTGGTGGAACTTCCACCGTGGAAGGAAAACGAAACGTTTGAAAACGATTTCTGACGTTTTTAGATGAAACACTTTTCAGGCTATAATTTTTCAGGTATTATTCGTGCTATCAAACTAGTTACGTCTGGTAAAGCTATTTCCTAATAGAATTTATACTTAGTGATTGACAACAGATTGAGGTGCAGTTAAGACGAAATAGCAAATGTATTGATGAAAATTATCAAAATTGACAAGCGTTGTTTTATTTAGGGACAAACAACTTACATGCAGGAAAATCTTTAGATAATTCTAAATTCAAAAAAATTGTCAGAAGGGACGAGCGGTATTCTCTTTATGGACAAATTGTATGAAGGTACTGGTTAGAACATGAGTAAAATGGTAAGAGAAGTTTTATTAGTTATTAGTTTGATTATGTGGCACGTATTAGTCGATGCTTACTGAAAAGGTTAAACAACAAACGACATGAACGATAAAAGTCATGAGGATTGAAATTTGATAGTTGAAATTGATAATTGAAATTAGAAATCAATTAAAATTATTTAAAATTAAGAGTAATACGATTTGAGTTAAGAGATCAATTATTTGAAATTTGTATTAGAGTTTTAAAACTTAAGATATCCTATTTTGATATGTGATTTTTGAGTTTAGAGATCTAAGTTCTGATGATTGAGTTTAAACTTTGATAAGAATTAGAAATTTGTATTCAGAATGACAAACGGCAGATCACTGATATTAGAAATGCGAAATACGAGAGTTACCTTTTATGTTTTTACATACGACCACTAGATGGTTATGAAATGTGTCATTGCTATATTTGTAAAATTTGACATTTGTTATTATGAAATCGGTGGCATCGTTTGTTGACAGTGATGCGTAGAAGTTGAAATGTTCTAGCATGAATTTGGATAAAGTACGTTCAAACTAATAGTAAGGGCTGAACTACACTACAAGATGCAAATAAATTTTCCGATAGCATTGCAAGCCTAAAATAAAGGATAAACGAAAGATGGTTTGGAAATTTGGCACCAAATAATAAGAGAATAATGAGGTATGCTATTTCTAATTCGTTCTTGGTAATTTAGAAATTCAAAGAGTGTTATTATTATTGTGAGTATTCTAAAAAGAAAAGGTTTTGAAATTTCAGAGAACTAGCTTTTACAGAGTTACAAATTAAAAAATAGTAATGTTTTAAATCTAATGAATGTTAAATTTTTAGTTCTTCCAGGTTCAATAATACAGGAGTACCACGTTGAATCTGTAACTGATGTGGTGGTTGTGGATACACAGATAAATATAGGCTAGCGAAAGGTGTCGAAGGTGTCTCGTAAGGTGTCAAATATGTCTTGGCCTTAAGTCTGTACTAATGATACACATTTGATGAAAATGCCAATATAAAGAGAGAGAGAGAGAGAGAGAATTTAAAATTAATGCACATTGCTTGCGCAGATCTTTTGATACAGTTATTGCAGGTATTAGTGCCAGGAGGTAAATTCATTAAATTTGTTCTTTGCTCCTTGGAGAACTCCAACAAGGACTAAAATAGTGGGAACTGTAGTATTCTACTTAATTTTATTTGTTTTGACAATGCGCTTGATAACAGACAAAGTCGCAGTTTACCTGAAATAGAAAATGAAATGATCTGAGAGAAATAAAAAAAAAAATATCAGTATGATCGAGCGGTATATAGAAAATTCAATTGGTTTCGAACCTCACAATACAAAAAAACAAACACTGGTACGACACCTTTGCAACGGCTCTTGGGAGCAGATAACTCCAGCCCTTTGATTCAAGCTCTTTTACGCGATTTGTCGGAGGATTTAACGCCATTACGGAATCGACAACTTGATCGCAAAAAAAGTTGAGAGAACAGTGAGAGATAATCGTGGCTTTGAAAACGCTAACCGAAAAAGGCGAGATACTTTACAGTTTTGCTGATTAATTTTGTGTTGATACATTGGGATTCCAAAATGCACAGTAGAAACAGATTACGAGTTTTTGGGTCCCTATGAAGTACTTAATTGCTTAGATAAAGGTCGATACGAGTTGATGAAAGTTGTTACGAATTTCATCACTAAGGCAGCAAAGAAACTAGGAAGTTGGTGGCCTGCCAGTTGGGTGGTGAGCTGTGATATGAAATATCTCATCGAGGTGTAGGAATCTGATGAGTCAGGTTACTTTTAATGCTAAGTATTAGTTGATCAGTTGTATTTTGTCTTTTTAGGGTGGTTGGATTACCACTGGCAGATTAGTCAGTTTCTGGGATAATAAAGTAGAAACTGGTCTAATAGTTGATCTCTTACGGCCAGAATTATGCCGTTGGAGGAGATTTCTCAACATTAATCGTTTTATTTTTTAGAACAACAGCCCTCAGACTTTTTACAGCATTCGAGTTCTGCAGACCATGTTCCTGGAAAAAACTAGGAGATGACAGGCGGCGCTTTGAGAGCGGAAGCTATCCGTTATGAAATTGGAGAAGAAGTAGTAGTAGAAGACATATAATTGACCGGTAGCGGCAAGTTGGGGGCCAAGTTACTAGGGCCTTATGAAGTTTTGAGTGTAAGGGCGAACGATCGCTATTTATTGAAGCACTTAAACCGCACGAAGGTAACTGATTATGTTGAGAATAACTAGAATAGTAAGAGACATTTTATTGCTTTCATAAAATGATAAGGCACTGAGTATGAAGCAGCGACAGTCACTGAGCTTGTTGAGTACCGCAAGACACACTGGTCGTTTTGCTTTGTGAAGGCACCGAGTATAAAGAAGGGACAGTCACTGAGCTTGTTGGGTACTGTAGACAATCTGTAATGAATAAACTGATGAATAGTTGAGTTGAGAATTAATAGCTTGTCGAGTACCGCAAGACACACTGGTCGTGTTGAGGGCAGTTGAACGATCAGGGACCGTCTCTGCTAGTTGAGAGCAGTTGAACGGTCAGGGATCGTCTCTGCCAGTTGAACGATAAGGGACCGTCTCTGCCAGTTGAGAGCAGTTGAACGGTCAGTTATCGTCTATGTAGGTTAAGACCATGGTCTATATGTAGATTGAATGAGGGCCCTCGAATGTGGCGTGGATCTTAAATGGTCAATGGTGTGGATCTTAAATGGTCAATGGTGTGGATCTTAAATGGTCAATGGTGTGGATCTTAAATGATCAGGGATCTTAAATGGTCAGGAACCTTAAAAGCTCAATGATATTGGACCTTAAATCTTTTCTTTTTCCTTAAATCTTTTTGAAGACTGTTTCAGACTATTCTAAGGCCTACATAATCATCCCCTGATGTCATCTACCACATCATCATTTACCAGATATTCGTCTACAGAAAGGACGTGAGGACACGTCAGGAGCAGGACGGCCGTGTTAGCATCTAGCCTTCCACGAAGCCCTGTTACGTCACCATAAAATGTTATCTAGATGCAATCCGTAACCTGGACCCACTAATGATGACGACTCATTACACTAATTGGTTTTTATAAAACACACGTAGAATTTGATAGAGAGATCAGATGTTTTCTTATGTTGTAAGAGTGAATACTTAGAATAAAATAGTTTGTGAACAACTTGAGTTTTATTTAAACAATAAATCCATTATTTGTTTACATATATTTCGATATCAGAAAAGAGATTGTTGTAAGTGGAACAGAGACGGACAATGGGAGAATTTTGGTAAGAGTTAGTATTAGCAAACGGAATACTGGTAGTGATAAAGCATGCGTGTTATACGTTTGAACATGAATGTTAAATAAGATAGAAAGATTCTCACAAATTAATAAGTTATTAAGGATTTTGAACAAAATTTTCATTTCCGATAAAGTGCGACGGTCCTTTAAAGTTAAGAGAATAAATTCTTTACAATGATAATAGTAGTTGTTTTGAGGATAGCAAGAATTTGTTTTAAATTACAGATATTTAGCGAATTTCTTTTGTATTTTTTTCTAATTGATTAATATAAGTTTCATAAGAAGGATTCCAAATGACAGATGCAAATTGAGCATTATTTAAAACGTAGGCGTAATACAATGACTTTAAAGCAGTTATTGATTTGAAATGTTGAGTTGATCTTATTACAAAACCCAACATCTTAAAAGACTTAGCTGTAATCTTGTTTATATGTTCGCTGAAACTTAGATTTGAGTCGAATAAAACTCCCAAATCTCTTACAACGTCGGTTCTAGAAGTAACAGTACCTTTGAAATTATAATTGTTTATAAAAATATTTTTGTTCCTTGTAAAAGTAATTGAAGACATTTTTCGAGGTTGAGAAATAATTTATTCTTGTTACAATATGTGAAAAGACTATCTGCATCAGCCCGAAAAAATTCAGCATCTAATACTGATTTAATATCACGAAATATTTTCATATCATCCGCAAATAAAAGAAAGTTTGAATTTTTTATTGAAAGATAGATGACGTTAATAAAAATGAGGACGAGTAGTGGTCCTAAGTGTGATCCTTGGGGAACGTCTGAAGTTATCCTTACATAACTAGAAGTAAAACCGTTAACACAGACAGCTTGACTTCTATGGCTTATATAGGAAGTAAGCCACCTCAGGAGGTCGCCACGAATTCCAATCTGAAAAAGCTTGTCTATTAAGAAGTTGTGGTTGATTTTATCAAAAGCCTTGCTAAAATCTGTGTAAATTGCATCGACTTGGATTCTCTTATCAAGATTTTGTAGTAAGTAGTTACTATAGATCATCAAATTTGTTTCAACTGATCTTTTTGGGAAAAAAGATCAGTTCAATATTCCCCGCAGGGGAAGTTCATTATGGCCATAACACCTGTCCATTTGGCGAGCTTTCGGGCCTGATGATCCCGCGTACCCTCAATCACGCAAGGGAAGTTTAAAATGGTCGCATCACCTGATCATATAGAGCTTCTGGGCCTCATGATCCTACGTACCCTGTATCACATATCATTTGGGAAGAGACAGTTTAGAGAATCCGATTGTGGGAATAGGCTTATCTGTTGTCTCTTTTATCTCCCACTTAAATTTCTACCCACGTGTTTGCCGTGCGTGGAGACCCGTAACGCCGGAGAAGAGGATCCTGGTCGGTTGAGGGAGACTACTGCCCGCGGACAGTACGATCCCAACACGCCTTCTTAGGCCTCGGATTCGGTAAAACGAGAGACTGAGTCTGGTCAGCTCAGTCAATCGGCTGGTGTCACGGTTCATGAATAGAGTGGTTCCACTACTGTATCGTGGATGCCGGGGTAATGCCGTGCTGCTAGACAAGTATTCGGGGGTCTGTGGGAGCGGATGCAGCTCGCAAGGTTCCAGAGTTGGCTACTCTTGGTTCTCGAGCGGGTCGAGCAGCCCGTGACTACTTCCTCCGATGCTATATCATCCTGACATGTCTGGCGCTATAAGCCGGTTTGCGGCCAACGTCCCCGGTGTGGGGCTCCCTGGTGGGTGGGAATGGCAGGGTCATGAAACTTTTTATACAGGTATGACGACTACCCGGAAGGATACAAACTTTTTAAATTCCGCCAAAGTTGAGAGTAAATTCCGTAAAAAAACAAACAAGAGACCTCGTCGTGATGCTCAGTCATCCGATGAGGGATGTGTTAGGCCAGCTGCCAAGAAGGTAAAAGGATTGTTGAGTTTTGTGCGCCAGTACCACGATTTCTCGTCGTAAAGGTACAAGAAGAGGGTAAGTCTATCAAGGAGATGTCCCCCTTCTTTGTTGCCCGAACGTTGAGAAATACGTGCTCTACTGGTATAAAGTCGGTGCATAAGTTGTCGGACGGTACACTGTTTATCGAAGTAGAAACAGAGGCGTCGTCAACTTTACAGAAATGTGTTAAGTTTGATGAGTTTGGCATTTCAGTTCAGCCGCACAAGGCACTGAATAGTGCTAAAGGCGTCGTGACGGATCGTGACCTTGCATATGTTACGGAGGAAGAGTTCGTGCTGGAAATGGCATCGCAAGTTGTCATTGAATGCAGGAAGCTCAACCCCCGAAACGGCAAGCCTTCAATCTCCATGGCGGTGTCCTTCGCTGGTACCGTTCGTAACGTTTGTAACGTTCGGGGCGAACGGTAGGGGCTACTACCCTACTCCGATGCGATGCTATAAGTGCCAGCTTTACGGTCACACCTCAGTTCGTTGTGGCAAACAGTCCATCTGTGCTAACTGCGGACAGGACCAACATGAAGTTGAACCCTGTGCAAACGCGGAACACTGCGTGAACTGTAAAGGTGCTCATGCATCTACATCACGCCGCTGCCCAACGTACTTATAGAAGGCAATAGAGGTTATTAGAACGCAGGACAAGATACCGTATTTCGACGCCAAAATGAAATACAAAGAGAGTGCGCCGGTAACTTTTGCGAAATCTTTCGCACAAGTAGCCGCAAATCGAACTGCAAGTGTCCAAACTCAGACAGAGTTAGTGCCTCGACCGACACCTGTAGCAGAAGTAACAGTTTCCACAAATACTGATAGTGAAAAGGTGGTATTGATCCCAGAGACCAAAATTCAGACCCCACAAAGGAGACCATAAAGGAGAACACACTTAAACTCAGTTCTCCTAACCACCTAAGGAGAAGACCCCACAGTCTTCTCCACAAACTAGAAGCGATCAGAGTATGGTCCCTTCTACAAAGCCCTCATCAGTCGCTCCTGAAAAGGAGACTGATAAGGGACCCGTTGGTTCTCACTGGATACCATACCAGTGAGAACAAAGCAATCAAAAAGGGAGTCCAGTGTGTCCATCAAAACACCTGGACTACCAAATGAAAGTGTAGCCGAGAAAATGGCTGTAGACCCGCAACCTAAGGGTAAACCAAAAATCATTAGGTTGCGGGGTAACTCCCCTAAACATAAATTAACGGCCCACTACTCCAGTGGAACTGTAACGGTGTATATCAACGCTACTAAGAACTGCGACTTTTATTATCAGATTTTGCGCCTTCGTGTGCTTGTCTGCCGGAAACAAATTTCAAGGAAACCGACACATTCTCTCCTCGAGGGTACTCCGTCTTTCGTACGGATTTCCTTACGGGGTTAAGAGCATGTGACGGCGTAGCAATTCTCGTTAGAGACACATTGTACTACGGCCCTGTAGACATTGACACTGAGTTGCAGGTCGTAGCAGTTCGTGTTGCACTTCCCCTCCAGGTGACGATTTGTTCTATCTACCTTTCTCCTGGTGTTCGAACTGACATCCGAGATGTCGTGAACATCATCGATCAACTCCCACCACCCTTCATGCTACTAGGCGATTTTAACACCTACAATATATAGATATATTTTTTGTGAGTACACGTGAATAACCTGCTCCGAGTATTTTTTTACGATTGTCTATGGCAAAAGTGCATAAAAAAATATAAAATTTAAACTACAATTTCAGTGAAATATCAGTTATATCAATGGTATAACAAAAACTAAACTCTATAAACATATTCTTAAACAAATAATCAAACTCAATGTAAAAGTGTTAAAAAAATAATTATTACATGTACATTACTAATTTCTACAAGACTAAAGTCCATTCTACATTATACTTTTTTCAATACTATCGAACTCTGACGTCATTTCAACTTTTGATACTACAGAATATAGTGTGGGGAAAAAATAAGAGACAGTGATACATTTTATATCTTCCATCTCTTATTACTTTTCATTGCCAACTTAAAAAATTTTAGGTTCAGATGGCAGACAACAATTTGGTTATAGTAAACCAATTTATAAATATTGTTTAATTGTGCTAAGTTTATATTTAATTATATGTTCTAAATAAACTTCTTATCAACTTAATAAACTACTAAAAGTGAAGTTGTAAACAAAAACTAAAAAATTGGTAGTTGGTACGACTGAAAAGTACAGAACTGTCATCCAAAACTACCTCCGGTCAAATTTTTTGTTGACAGTTCTGTACTTTTCAGTCGTACCAACTTTTTAGTTTTTGTGTGATATACTGTGTTTTTTGTTAACAAGCTGACTTTAAAGTTTAAATTGTGAGTGAAAATGTCCAGTAACAAGTGGGAAAATAATGTCACAGAGACACTTATCTCTTTGTACCAGATGCAGCCTGTTCTATACATGGTAATTATAAATTATATATTTTTTACAATCTGAAATGAACACAATAACCACCTGTTGCAAGTTAATTCTGTGCATTACCACAATAACTTAATGAGAAATAAGGCGATGCACATAATAAAACAGGGCTTAGAAGAACAATATAAAGAAACATTTAGTGTTTAGGAAATTGCGAAAATAATAAATAACCTGCGTACGCAGTTCAACAACAATCTAAAAAAAATGAAGAAGATCGCCCCTAGTGGTTCTGGGGTGGTAGATAGGCCTCAATGCTCTTGGTGGCTCTTTGATAGCCTGAGATTTTTAGAGCCTTATGTTAAAAAAGATAAAGGTGAATCAAACATGACATCCCTTCTAAAGCCAGAAGTGCAGCTGTCGACTGCCATTCCGATATTGGAAGAAACATTGGATGCAGAAGGACACGTATGTATTTGGTTTGATTATATTTTTATCTGCATTTCTGCCAAATTGTATAACGCTTCAAAGTTTTTGTTTACGTTCTGAGTAACGTACTGAGTTCGTGCATTTTGTACACTTATTTCAAAATAGGGGCAACCTGTACATTTTTGGTGATGTACTGTACGCACTAGTGTGTATTTGTTAGGGCACTGCACTCACAGTATACTACACTCATGTATTAAATGAAAAGCCTGAATGTCCCGGTTTGTTTTATTTAAAAATATATATATTTTTTTCTTTTAATTTATTGCAGATGGAGATATTAGAAGGGGAATTTATTGTCGATTCAGAATGTTCCCTAATACGCGTGGATACTCCAACTCAGCGTCCCCAGACATTGAGCAGCTGTATCTCCATACCGGATAACTTTCTACAAGAAAGTACTCCAGGTACGTCTGCGATTCATATTGGCGAAACATTGAGAGAATGACCTGACGTTTCATCTCATCCAACATCTCGTGTAGCAAATGAAAAAATTTCAATGCCAGGTACATCAAGAGAGTCGTCTGCGTTTCGACCAATTGAATCCGTGAGGCGGACAGACAGCCCTTCACAACCTAGGAGGAAAAGGCGAAGAACCTCCACACCGGCATCAAACATCACACCAGTAGACTCGCCAGCTATCGAGTCTGAGATATTCTCGACACTGAAACAAATAACTGGGCACACTGGAAGTACAGTTGTAAGTGACGACCCAACTGTATTTTCAAATTATGTTTGTTCGTTGTTACGACAAATAAAAGATAAAGACGATCATTATTATAATAAATGTAAGAGAGAAGTTTTAGAAGTAATTTATAAGTATCAGGATATGTAAAAAAGAAGAGATGAAATGTAAATAAATTTAATTAATATTATTTTTTAGTATAAAAAAATCATATATAGGGGTATAAAATCATGTATATATTACACAATAACTTTATTAGATATAAGTTTATAGATATAAGTTAAATATAAGTTTACAGATATAAGTTTTTTAAATATAAGTTAATAGATATAAGTTTATTAAATATAAGTTTATATTTATAAGTTAATAGATATGTACCTAACAATTATAATAAAAGTGTTTTTTTTTTTTACTTAATTACTAATATAAAACTATTTTATTTATTTTGTACCTATTAAAATTACGCAACACTTGTTTGCCACTCCAATTTATTTATGTGATTAAAATAATAACTAAAAGCGTCTCTCATTCTCAAAACATGGTTGGGTGCACGACCTCTACGATATGTGACACTTGACAACATATTATTTACACTATCTGTTAGTTCTGTAGAAACACTACTTGCAGTTGGGGTCTCTGTAATTTTTAAAAAATTGTGTAAAACACAACAAGCTTTTGTAATTATCACAACTTTATCCCGGCTTACATTAATCGGATTTAATAACACTCTAAAACGATTTGCTAAAATTCCAAAAGCATTCTCTATCACTCGTCTGCCTCGACTAACACGATAATTAGAGCCCTGCAAATCCGCGGGTATCCGCGGATTATCCGCGGATATCCGCAACTTTTCTGCGGATGCGGATAAATTATCATTTAAACCATGCGGATGCGGATCGGATGCGGATTAAATGTCATATCCGCTTATCCGCGTGAACATTAAATCTTCGGTTACTTTCGGAGAAACAAGCAATTGTGTTCTGACTACGCAGTTCTCGGTTATTTTCGGTTGCCTGTATATACATGATATTTTGTAGCATTCAATCTCACTTTATGTTCTTTTTATTAAGACAATTGTCCATGATCAAGACTGAGTTAAGACAATCAACTTAACTTTCTTTTTATTATTGACTATATTATAGAAAATAATATTTTGGACAAAAGTTTCCTGGTACACTTTCGACGTAATTCTTCCTACCTCTGCTCTAATTCTGGCTTTTAAATCTGATAAAGGTTTTGTTTTTACATAAAACTGATAAGTAAGTTTTATTTAAATACCAAAATTTACCTACATAATTTTTTCTCGAAAATTTTATTATGTAACCTGCCAATTTTTTTATACTACCCGAAGTAAAAAGTCTTGCAGATCCCAAAAATTTGAAAAATGACACATGTTGCTATTTGAAAAAGTTGCAACGCCTAACTCATGCGCGAAATGGCGTAAGAGAATTACTTGATCCTAAAAATATGAAGCACCTTCTATCAAGTAACTTTTCTGATTTTTTTTTTAAATTCAATATTAAAAAAAGCAGCACGCCACTTAATCCCTACGAAAAATAACGCTTAGGCCCCCCAAAATTGTTATCTTTCTCTAGATTTAAATAAGTTATTAGCGCATCTAGGACTTAAAACTTTTGGGGTCCCTTAGGTTAGGTTAGTAATAAATAAGCTGGTAAATCCAAAAATTTTCAGTAGCGTTTTAGAGCAGAGATTACCTAAACAGGCGAAATATGTTAGTTCTTTCCAAACTGACAACAAAACCTGTAGTGCGGATAGTGCGGATATTTTTGCGGATGCGGATTTGTTATTTACAAAAGCTGCGGATGCGGATCGGATGCGGACCATGGATGTGCGGATGCGGATCGGATGCGGATACAGAAAAGCTTATCCGCGCAGGGCTCTAACGATAATTATAAATTCGTTGCTCTGATGTCATATTTTTAAATGGATATGGCTTAAGTATGTTCTCTCGAAGTGGAAATGCGGCATCTGCTAACATTACATAGGGCACCGGTGGCTCGTCCATTCCAGGTAGAGGCCTGTTCTCTGGTAGATTTAAACTTTTGTTGCTCAGTGCAATTTCAAACTCGCAATCTTCAAAAACTCCTAAAAAATGTAACTGAATTATGTTTTTTTTTGTATTTTAACAGAACTACTTACCACCATCACTAATTCTACCATTTGTGCCTACATCAATATATAGGAAATTATAATTATAATCAGCTACTGCCAATAAAACGATACTATGTGTTCCTTTATAATTATAATAATGGGAACCTGCGCTTTTTGGTGGGCGGAAAACAATATGTTTGCCATCAATAGCACCAAAAGTATTTGGTACATTCCAATTATCTAGGAATCCTTGAGAAATTCTTTCCCATTCCCTAGCACTTTGTGGTGTCTAAAATTAATATAAATAATTCAACACTTAGAATTAAAGTGGGTAAATGTAACAACCTTAAGATATTCATCCTTTAAAGTATTGTAAATTACTGTACATACGTCCGGAACAAATTTAGATATAGCACTTACAGAGATACGTGTGCTATATGACAAACTCTGATATGTTTCCCCAGTTGCTAAAAATCTCAAAGTTACTATTAATCTAAATCGGCTTGAAATAGCTTCCCGAAATGTGGTATTCTGTTTCTTGATATGATTTTCTATTAACGTATGTAATTTTTCAAAATCTACCTTGCTCATTCTCACAAAATTTTTAAAAGAATCTTCATCTTCTATTGCCAATTCATTTTCCACAAATGAACAGGCCCCCAAAAGACCTTTATTTCTTCTTATCAACCAGTTTCTACTCCATATCCTTTTTTTAGGTTTATGGATTTTATATTTGTTGTATTTTTGATATAGTTTATAAACTTGGTATACTTTACTTGATATACTTGGTAAACTTTCTTGATTTTATTTATTTGTTCTGTCATTTTTGATAATTCTAATTGAGATTTGGTCTTGTTAATAAAAATTATACAGAGATATAATTAAATATAAACTTTGCACAATTAAACAATATTTATAAATTGGTTACTATAACCAAACTTTTGTCTGTCACCTGAACCTAAAAATTTTTAAGTTGGCAATGAAAAGTAATAAGAGATGGAAGGTATAAAATATATCACTGTCTCTTATTTTTTTCCCCCACTATATTCTGTAGTATCAAAAGTTGAAATAACGTCAGAGTTGGATAGTATTGAAAAAAAGTATAATGTAGAATGGACTTTAGATCACACAAAAGAATATACTTTTAATCAACACGGGCTGGTACAAACTGAATATAATTCAAGCAAGTCCAAGGAACCAGAAATATTTCAATGATTTAGAAAATAAAAACGTTGTAAGGCATTTGCAGTTATAATGTATTTTTTAAAAGATATTTGTTGTATTTGCCTGAAACATGACAATCATTTACAACGACTTTTCAACAGTTGTAAAAATTTAAACTATTATTTAAGGCTGATATTGTTATTTCCGGAAATGGTAAGAACATTTATTTTCATTATTATTTTACGCACTCATCAAAATTAAGTTAGGAATGGAATGTTTGTTGTTTTATAAGGATTTTGTTATTGATGTGTAGGCAGGGCTGTCGCGTGTTTGTCGGTTCTTGTGCGGTCATAAATGAGACCACACACTGCTAGAATTGAGTCCAAAGGTCACAAGTGTTGATGAAAATATGCACATTACGTGTGTTGGGTTCGATTATAATGTGGATTGCCCTGTGAACGTTTGCACACAGGTGGTTTACGCACCCACGGTGGCCCTGTTTACATGCCATTGGTGGGGTTTTTATGGGGTAACAAATGAACATTCTTTTCTTGTTTCCATTGAGTATGTCATGAATATCCTGGGACCATTTTGATGAGTATATTTGAAACCCACTAAAATTTCCAACAGTAAACATCCAGTTAAAATTGCATGTTATTTTCGTTATGTATATTTCTAGTTGAACGATTTACCCCCATTACCAGTCGATCAATTAAGTTTTCAACTAATTTTTTGTATAGTAATTAATATAAGTAAAACTTCAGTAACATTTCAGTGTTATGAATAATTTTAAAAAGTTTTTGTAACAGTCCTGTGATACCAGAATAAATATGTAGGTATAGTTAAGATAAAAGCCGGTTAAAAGTTTCATGAATGTAATGGTTAATACCCTGAACGCCGCAAGGCCTAGGGAATAAAGAATATATATAAAAGTTTCATGAACGCAGTATATAACATAGCAACAGTACGTTTATAGATAGGATAAACCAGGCAATTCTCCATATAATGGGTTTAATTAATTTTAGATATCTACAGTGTTGCACTATCAAGGAGTTATATGTACAAAATGTCGCAGTAAAGTGAATAATTTTTATGAATTTCGTCAACAGTGTTTGCGAAACAATCAAATATATATAAATTACACATCACAACTGAGTTCTGTATCTGAAACTAGCGGAGTGTTAAGTATTTACTTGACAGATTTCAAAGAACATAAAGAATTGTTGACGAATTGTGAGCAAACTGAAAAACAGTGCAGCAGTACAGACATATTACCAAAATGTGATGAGACTCATTGTGTAACAAATGAGGCCTGGGAAGAGTACTTCAAAAACAGTTACACGGTGAAAATGGAAGAGGAAGAAAACGATGATTACACAGGTATCATATCACTTTGTTTGTTCACATTATAATATATAAGAAAATATATATGCTTCTCGATTTCTTGTCGAATCTGTCATTGTTAAGCTGCCATGGGTCTTTATTAGTGATGGAATCTGGCCAGTGAAAGCCTGCTATAATTTGCAAACATTTATTAATAAATATTTGTAACTAGCTGATCCTAGTTTCTGTGACTCGCCAAGTCTCGCCTGCGGACAATTAATGTACAATTTCTTAGAATTCGCGCAGACATAATATGGAGAATTAAGGGTATCGTGCCTTGTAATTTTCATATTCTATATAAAGGTGCTGTCATCTTAGAAAAGTTTAGAACTACTGATCTAAATCGGTGCTTGTCAATATTTTTGTGTGTGCCACACACTATGGCATTATTTAAAAAAAAATTGATGTGAAGTGTGAATTTTCACACATTTCAGGGTTTCGCAGGTATTTAGAAAGTGAATGATGATAATTTGGGATTCCAAAACAAATTTTATGTTAAAATATTTTTTTTGTTAATTTTTATTTGAATGTCTAATACCAGGTTTCTAAATATGTGCAGTATTTTTTTTTTTTTTTATATGGCAATATTCATTAAGATTTTGAAAATTGCGCCTATGGCTTCCATTGGCTGTTTTAAGTCATAACTCCGTCCCTCTTATTTCGTGTATTCAATGTCAACAATTTCCACTGGTTATTAAATTTACGCTTTTAAAAATGAAATGCAACATTTGTCCAAATATAACTAGAATTTTGAAAAAATAATCTAAACAAAATAAAAATGCAAAAAAAAACTAAAAAAATTGTCTCGAGACCAGATCGAACCCTAGTTTGTAAATTAGAACGTGGGAACGCTAGCCATTACACTATCAAAGCATGCTGGTTTAGTTTGTTACATAAGTAATTAAATATTTTACATAGTCAAGCAAAAAACACAAAAAATGCGTTATTTTCCGAAAACATAATCTGATTAAAAAAACCTGTTGTACTATTCCGGTTCACACAAACGTACATTACTTATAATTTTTTCAGGTTTTTAGTTTAAACCATCTGGGCTACAGAGTGTGGGACGAAATTTTTTTTGCACAATTTTTGCAAAAATCGCGTCAAAATAATTTATTTTGCAAAAATAAAATTAAAATGTTTTTTAGATGTTTTAGTATTTTTCCTATGTGCGGGTCAAAGAGTTGTATGAGCATGCCAAATTTCAACTCTCTAGGTTCAGCCGTTTGGCTACATTTTTTACCGAACAGACAGGCAGACAGACGACAAAATGACGGTATAAGGGTTTTTTGGTCATACCTATAAAACCCTAAAAAGAGAACGGAGCCCCAGGAGAAAAATAGAAATAAGTTGTCTAAATTCATCAATGGCAAAAGGCGCAACCTTTTAGAAATATTATTTTTTAAGTATAGCAACTGTATTTTTTATGCATTACTAGCACACAATAGCTTCGTGAATATTTTTATTTCGCAGTTTATTTGAAAAGTATATTTTTTAAAATATTTTGAAATTGGTCAATTTTTGAAGATTTTGCTGATTTATAAAAGCAGACATTTTCTATACACTATTGCTAAATTAAAAAAATATATAGTGAAACCTTATTAGATTATTGTCATGAATTATCCTGTTTTGGAAAAATATAAATTGTATCTGTCACGTCGCTTTGTTCATCATTCAAATGTGTGGGGTGCGTATTCCCCACTTGTCTTAGCTATCTAACTTTACTGTTCATTTGTATTGTGTTTTCTTTCGTAGTTTAGTATATGTATTTACAGAATAAGTATAGTGAAAACAAAAATTAGTTACACAGTTCTCAATTGATAGTAAAATATCTTAATTGGATTTTCGGTCACGACTAGCAGTTGCTCTTATGAAGTATCAGGGTAATGCAGACACTGGATGTTGATTGAGAAGCAACAAATTAAAATTATGGGCGTCCTTCAAAACACAGTTTACCAGATGTCATCAGAATTGATAATATTGGTCATCTGATAAAGAGACATGAAACGAATGCAAGAAAAAGATACAGATTGTGTAAGAGCAACACCATTTATTTGTGTAAAATGTAAAGTACATCTGCACCCAGAGTGTTTTGAAATGTTTCATTCCAAATAAAGTTTATATTTCATACATAAAAAAATAATTTGTTTATCACATGTTTACTTATATTTGATACTGTTATTAGCCAAAGGAGCGTATACGCATTTTTATATTCTTGTAGGGTTGGGCATATATATTTAAAAAAAACGCAAGAAATGTCTTTTTTGTAATTATTGTGAAAAAATTTTATTTAATACATTGGCCATTAATGGGTTAAAAGAAGCTAACGCACACACGGTTAGTAAGTTAACAGAGATGTAATTTGGGTATAGTTACAGGGCTACGTTTCACATTTCGACCTAGTCAATAGCATCTAGGGAAATGGTAAGAAGATCCTCCTTATCGCTCTGATATGTCCCGAGTCCACAGTTTTGCACGATATGGAAAACGGTTTATTTGGAAGCTCCGCAATCACATAGGGGGATGCACAATTTGCCCCATTTACAAATTAAATCGGTACATATACCCTAGGATGTTTGAATTCTGTTGTCGTTTTTCAAATATTTCGAATCCATGGGGTTTCTGGCGGGTATTTAAAGGCCTGTGAAGAGCTGGTGGAGTTTTATGAGTCCATATGTTTTTCCATTCCTGTTGCACATTGTAGTTCTTTAAATAAAGCGACTCTTCTGTCTTAACTGCTGGATGACGAGATCTCAGTTTGTTTGAAGATGTACTCTGCATGCTGTCATTAGTAGGTAGTTGGCATCTCACTAGTATTTTTTTTTTTTTATATTCATGGAGCAAAGCCGGTTATATTCGAAGATGTGAGGAAGGAAAATGACTTAGTATCGGAATCCAGTAAGTGGGCGTAGGTTTAATGCAGCTTGTAATAATGCACATACATGCGTTCAGATGATCGTTGAGCTTGGTAACGTAATGGCTAGTCGGCCAAACCGGCGAATCGTACTTTGACGCACTGCAGACGAGACCTAAGGCTCAGCGTAGAAGAGTTCATGATATATCTTGGTCGTACAGGTGTGGATTTAGAGCCCAAGTTGGTCCGACGGAATTTTAAATAAAAGGTCCATATCTGAAAATTATTTTAATTTTATAATTTAGATATATTTCAAATATCCACCATAGACTTTACTTCTAATTCATTTAACAGTGTATCTATTATTTGCTCGTCAAAAATATTTTTTAAAATTTCTCTTGCAATTTATAAATAAGCCTTACAAACAACGACTTCCATGTCTTGGAATTTCATCTCTGGAAGAGCGTCGACCTAATAACTATGCTCCGTTGTGTATCTGGTTATTTTAATTGTGTTATGTCAGATCTTTTTATGTTCAACAATGACAATAGACTACGTGGTCACAAATTTAAGTTGCGCCGTGATACTTTTAAAATGAATGTGCGTGGCAACTTTTTATCCAATCGTGTTTTTGCAAAGTGGAACAGTTTACTTTCGCAAGTTGTCAATGCAAGCAGTATTAATATTTTCAAAAATAATTTAGATTCATTTAATTCTGTTGTGTTAAATTAACTACTTGTTTTTCTATTTTTTTTTTTTTTTTTGTATTTTGTAATAAGTAATATGTATTGCTTTAACTGTATTTTCTTATGTATTAATGTACGTCATCTTATGTATAATGAAGCTACTCAAGCCTTAGGCTTCTGCTTATTTCATTGTATAATAATAATAACATATAAGATTGTAGATACTTACTTTTCGTGTCCGGGACGTCACGATACATTTTGTCAATAGGGGAAACTTCCTAAGCGCCTTGACATCTGGTGGCAATTTGTGAAAGATACGAAAGCCACATTGTTTTGTTCAATGGAGAAATACGTGTTTTTTTGTTGTTTGTGTTTTATTTTTGTGTATCATGGAAAAAAAACAATCAATTTTGTTGTGTGCCGCAATGTAAATCGTGAATAATGAAGAATCCTTCTTAAACATTCCATAATTTACCTAAATCGAAAAAAATATCAATTGAAACGACGTTTGGAGACAGAGAGAAAGTGGATCGTAGGTTTTTATGGACTCAAAAACTAAAAATGGGCAAAAATCCAAACCCATGCAGGCATGTTTGCCCGTTGCATTTTATGGAAAGTGATTTTTTACGTCCAAAAAAAGACTGAAAAAAAGCATTTATCGCACCCAAAATTTGCCTAAATCATCAGTTGATATATTAAAAGGCCCTTCTACTTTATCAGGCAGAGATATTAATTTTTACTAATATATTTACCATATTTTAGTTGTTATTATATTGACAGACGGTCAAAAAGAATTAAAAATACAATGAAAAACTAAAAATATCCTTGAAATTTCTTTAGAATAGTATATTATTACATATCTTGTAAATCGTAGATTACCTTTAAATTAAAATAAGCTCGGAAAACAAGAAAAATATAACTCGTGTTCATTTTCACCATGTAAACAAATACACGAATAACAGTTTAATGTGGCTTTCGAAAGTTCCAGCTTTGCCGCATACGGCGCTGCGATCTTAAAAAGTTTCCCCTATATGTTTCGGTATTTATTGCTTGACAGTCAGCAGAAATTAGATCCTCCATAGTACAAGGATCATCCATGTTTGGGCAGATGAGCATATGAACATTGTCCTGTACCTGTCCACACTCGCACAACACATCCTCCTCTCACTGTATGCCCCATTTCTTAGATTAGTTAGCATCTGGAAACACCAGTTTTCATCCAATTAAGAGATTTCCATGTCTTGTATGGTAGATGGTGTCCTGGAGCAAGATCTTCCTTGAATTCAATCCAGATGTTTGGTATATTTTCTCGCCGTTGTTCTAAATCTATTTTTATTAAATTTAAATTTATAAAACTTCTCTCATAATTTACTTGTGTTACAAGAAATATTAACGCAAATTTGTAATGTGTATACAGGGTATATTACGGAAACGACATTATTTTGTTTATTATTAGAGATATAAAAAAATAGTAAATAAAAAGTTAAGGGGGGTATCTCCCTTATAGGGAAGGAAATTATAGCTTAAAAAAAATATATATATTTTAAAGCAGTGTTTCTCAAACTGGGACACAAAGTTATATTTTTTAAAATCAGGTTATACATATTTTTTAGCTCCATTCGATAGTGTAATTTTTGTTTAATTTTTTTAATTCAACCATATGTACATTTTATATCTTTACATAATAAAAATATTGAGAAAAAACCGATTGTAATTAAAATAGTTTCTATTTTTAATATTACAGTTGGAGCTCCAGATGTATATCATGATAACACGAACACGGGAAATATTACCATGAAGTCTGAACCGGACACGAGTGGATGTGAAGAAAATACACTAGAGAGGGCAACTGTCGGAAACACTGGTCAGTAGAGTCAGTAGGTCTTTATTGATGCTTATGTAATAAGTTAATATTTAACTACTGAAGGTTTCAATGTAATAGAAGAAGACTTCGATAGATTTTATGAATATAGGATTGCAAAAAAACTAAAACTTAGTATTAAAAAATACTTTAAAATTTCGTTTATTTGAAAGCGAAATTGTTTGAATTGACAGGTGTTTAAATTGGTAATTTCTCATTAGTTAAAGACCTTGGAGTCACTTTAAATTCCAAATTAATATATAATACTCACATCAATAATATAATCCGTGTACCATATAAAATGTTAGGATTTATAATTAGAACCGGAAGAGATTTCAAGATTCTTAAAACATAAGTAACATTGTACTTCACAATTGTTAGAAGTCGATTAGAATTTGCGACTGTATGTTGGTCCCCACAATACTATATGTACATAAAGTGCATTGAAACAATTCTAAATAGGTTTATAAATTATATACAATATAAATTGCCCGATTTCAACTTAGAAAGTAGAAGAATATTATTGGACTTAAATCAGTTGTATAAAATATTCAATAATATGATAGACAGTCCAGATTTATTATCTTTTTTTTTTAATTCTGAATTCCAACATACAACACGGTGTGCGTGTGAACTTTTAACAATCAATTTTAATTTAACCAATTCAGCATCTAATTCTCCTATCAATCGTATTTCTTTTTCATTAAATAACTTGTCTTGTCAGGATCACTCTCTTTATATATTTTCAACCAACCTTCAGCCATTTAAAAGATCTATAAATTCTCTCCTTGTGTAGTATGTTTTATGTTTAAACATGTATAAATTGTTGTAATGTGTACTTATGTCACTATTTTTCTTAATATCATATGATACTTTTGAAATGGTGGCAGTTTTTTAATATGTGCCGACAACATCCGTGTTCTTCATAATGGACAGTAAATTAATAGGATTACTGTTACTACTCTGTATGTATTTGCTGACCCAGTGTAAAATTGCAATTGCAGGGAGTTTCATATTGTTTTATTAAGAGTATAATAATATACACATGATTTAAAAAAAGCATGCGGTTGTAAGACAATGTGGTATGTTAAAAAACTAATAAATAATATAGCGATATATTGGAGATATATGGCACATCATCTACTAAAGACATGTCCCAGCTACTAGCGAACTGAATAAATATATTATTGTTGTACTAAAATAATTAATTTTAGTGTAAATTTAATTTAAATATATTGTTTGGTAATTGGAATGGGAAACTTGTTTACATTGAAAACATAGAGTAACTGTTACTGTAAGTATTTATATTTCAGAGAGTCTCGATACTCGGAAGACATGCATCATATCATCTACTGACGACATGTCCCAGTATCACTACAACACTAATATCATCATCAGTGAGGAGATCGACATCAAGCCTGAATGTGTAGATGACGGTAAATATGAGGAGAGTGCAGCTGAACAAGATACAGGTCAGTCAACAACTTAATATTTTTTTGTTAGTTGTAAGTTTTCAATAATGATATTTACAGTTTCCATTTACTGAGTCCATGCACACGAGTTCAATAGTTGATACTTTAATTAGTTTTAGTAACTACTGTATAAAAATTGGAAAATGGCGGTAATTAAAATAAAGGAAACAAACCATTATAATCTAGATTTAATCATATGTAGAGTATGTAATGTCCAATAAATATATGATGATATAAAACTCGTACGGCTTGTTGGACAATGTATTTATTAAAGGAACTTGTATAAATAAATATGTACCTATTCCTATTATAATACAAAATGAATAGACAACTTTGGTGTGTAGCATCTAAATGTCGTGGGATTCAAAAGTAGCAGCAATATAAGATGTTTGTGACCACTGGAAGATGTGAATATAAAATTGTTCATCGACATGTTACCCGAGTAAAGCTGGTTAAGTAACTGATGTTACGGATAGAAGGAAAACGGAATATACGTAATGCATAGAAAATAAGCTATGGTGTCCAACCAATGGTCACCAACATCTTATATTTTTTGTATTTATGAGTCCCACGATATTTTGATGCTACCCAGCAAACATTTTTATACGGGCCCGTATTGTTGACGCACATACTCCCCGGCATTGAAAGTAATGGGCCAGAGCTATCATTTCGCATTGGGCCAGTACCTCGATGTCCCCGTGGCCGTTAGCTGGCCCATTGGTGTATCAATTGCCGGCCCAGCAGCGGTAAAGTGCAAAATAATCACATTAGTTGCCAGATTTATTTCTGTCGGACCAGTGTTTATATTATACCCACTCTCTACTATTTCAAATGTAACATATGTGTACCTACCTAGTATTAAAATAAATTACTGGTTAGGTGCAAGGTTGAATAAATTTATTTAACAAATAAAGATAACAATATCGCATCGGTTTTAAACTATTAATGACGAAATTAACATTGCTGTCAATAGACTGATACGATATTGTCAACTATATTCGTTGAATAAATTTATTCAACGATGGTGAAACTGGCCGATTGTAAATTGTATTAACAGTTATAATTTATTGATTTATTTATAAATATTAAATAAAAATCATTTCAGGAATTAGTTTATTTAATTTATTAATTTAAAAAAAAAGAATAAATAAATAAATAAATAAATAAATAAATGAAGAATTTTAAGAAAATGGTTCTCTGCCATTTCGACCCGACTAACTGCATCCTAAAGATAAGGGGTGACTAATAATTTTCGCTAATATTCGTCTTGTATTGTCTACCACATCTGTTCCCCCGACTTGAAGAGTACCAACCTAAAAAAATCATACTTGTTAAAATAAATTCAATAACCAAATTTTATGTAAGGTGTTAGGTGTAAGGTGCATTAATGCAAATGTGTATACACATTTACATTACATTATTTTCGTTTTTAAAGAATTGTCTTAACCTCACAAGAATTTTGAGGTTAAATGATTTATGCTTTGTTTTTTTTTTTTTTTAAGTTAAAACATGAAGCACATAAGTTAAAGAATTTATCAATCTGCACTTACCTTTTATATTCCATATTACGTTCTAATACACTTATAATTCTTCTGATTTTATATTCTGCACAAACCGTTAACATAAATAAACGCGGCAACACCACACAAATCACATGAACTACACTTGGCGCGTTATTTAAATAAAACATTTAAAAAAAGTATGGTTTTAAGTAAAAAGTATGAGTGAAGAAGAGACGATAGCTGTGTAAAACAATAATTTATCGACTTTATTAGAATAAAAAAGAATAGGAAAGATACTTACAAATTTTTGAAAACAAAAGTAAAAGGTAACATATTAACAAAAATAAGGAGTGCATATAAAAAGCTGGTAAAGTACTTCATATAGGAGGAGTGCGAAATACAAATGTGAAGTATATTATTAATACTGGTGTTGTACAAACTTTTGGTGCTAGCAATTTACCAACAGAAAAAGCAGTTTGCTGGCATTCGGCCGATGGTTGAATGTTTGCTGGGTGCTCACCAAAGTTGTCTATTCATTTTGTACTATAATAGAGTAGGTAAATATTTATTTATATAAATTTGTATAACATAAGTTAACTATTGCAATGCTAAATAGTATTTCGAGAAATGTTGTGTTCCTGTAATACGACGGACATTCCAATAATTAAAGAGACAAATTAATGTAGAAAAAAAAAAAACGGTTTGTAGGAGGAGTTTGGTACTTTCATGACTTTAGGTTGGCATCACTGGGATGAGTTGAGAACACCTGAAGGATACAAATTGTTTTGCTTATAACCTCAAAATTGCATTTAACGATGGCGTGTCCGATTGAAGTTTCCACATTAGTTGAACAATGTTAAGTGATCCGGTTTTTCCTTTCTGAAGGTGAAAATACGGCTAAAATCTTTTCTCGAATGATTTTACAGTGTGGTGAAAGTTGTATGAATCGCGGAAATTTTTATAAATGGGTAGAACAGTTCAAAAATGATCGAACCTCAGTGACTGACGAGCAACCTCCTGGCCGGCCAGTTGAAGTGTCAACTACTTCGCTTGAAACCCGCATTGACGACAATTATTCTTGAAGACCGACGTATTACTGCAGTAAGTGTTAGCGTAGTTCATCACGTTATCATTGACAAGCTCAAGTACAGCGAAACAAGTGCAAGGTGGGTCCCGAAACAGTAAACGCAACAACACAAGGAAACAAGACTTATAATGTGTACAGACTTGAAGGAACGCTATGAAAAGGAAGGTGACCCTTTTCTAAACAAGATTTTAACGTGTGATGAAACTTGGGTTCACCATTTTGAACCAGAGTCCAAAAGACAAAGCATAGAATGGAAGCACACCAATTCACCTGCCCGAAAGAAATTCAGAACGGAAGCATCAGCGGGAAAAGTCATGTTGACCGTCTTTTGGGATGCCCGAGGTGTCGTCTTTTGTGATTATTTGGTAGATCAACGTACAATAAACAGTGTCTACTACTCAATGAGAGAAAAGCGTCACGGATCTCAAAGAAAAGGAGTGATATAGCTCCATGACAATGCTCGCCCTCATACCGCCAAGCTGACCCAAGAAACCATTGAAAAAATGGGTTGGGAGATACTACCTCATCCTCCCTACAGTCCAGATTTAGCTCCCTCTGATTTTCATTTGTTTGGTCCACTCAAAGAGACATTAATTGGAAAAAAGTTCAGCGACAACGAGGAAGTCAAAGAATTTGTGAAAAAAGAAACTGGCTCAAACAACAAAACAAATATTTCTTTGTATCAGGTATAAAAAAACTAGTTCATCGTTGGGATAAGTGTATTAATATTCTTGGGGATTATGTTGAGAAGTAGTAAAAGTCTCATTTTGTAAAAATACACAGTTTTTTTTTTTTCGACATCAATTTGTCTTTTTAATTATTGAATGTCCGTCGTAAATGCATTGTCCAACAAGTCGCACGAGTTTTCATCCATACTTAATCTGTGGGCATTGTTCCATCAATTGAACAAGTTATGAACAATCTTCGAGTAGCAATAGTTGAAAAATAGCTTGAAATAGCTTGAAGGTTATGAGAAATGCCCTTGAAAGAACCCGTATTTATTTGGCAGCAAAAATAGTGAATTTGGTTGACATATTTATGCCATAAATAATTACAACATTCAAATAAAGTATTTATATAAAAATATTTATTGTTTTGTATTGAAGTTATTTGTCCACCCTGTAGCTATGATACCTAAGCTCCATGTTGTTATTATTACTTCCATCAATTCAGGTATATCGAGAATAATAACTACGAGTATTTATATTTTAGAGAGCCGTGATACTCGGAATTCATATACCATATCATCTACTGACGATATGTCCCAGTGTAACTCCAGCAGAAATATTATCGCTGAGAAGGTTGACGTCAATGTTGAGTATACAGATGACAGTGAATATAAGGAAAATGGAAAATCTGGTTATGAAAATGACAATGACTATGTAGAGAGTGCAGACGAACATGATACAGGTTAGTCAAAAATCACATTTAACACATAATACGCATAACACCAAATATAATACATGCACAAAGTATAATTTCTAACCAACTTAACTGAACTTTTTTTTTAATACATGGGAAAATTTTTATAAGCACCAGTACGCTGGTAGTGCCTGATTCTTCCAAAGTCCTACCGACTAAAACCATGTTAGCCTCTAAGTCCGCAGAAAACTATCCTGTGCGACTTACTTCTCAGCGGATAGGCTAGTTCGGCCTAACTAAACCTTCCAGACATCCACAGATCTGATGCAGGTTCTTCTGAGCATCTTTCTGTCCAGTCAATCCCTCCTCGGCAAGAGGCGTTCACCGTAGAGACAGGGAATTGAAAACCATAGTACAGGCGAGGCGAGTGATATGTTCCGAGTGTGTTGAAGTATCCGGTCGCGCGTCAGGGTCGCACGCATTAGTGCTGTTAACCAGCTTCACAAGTAGTGCAGTGTTAACATGGCCGTTCCGGCTGCCGAGAACTGATGTCCAAGGCACCTGGTGTCCTTCACAGTTTCCAACTTACTACGCCCAAAGGTATAGGTGGAGCTGGTGTGGGACATGGACTAGCCCCTTGCGGTAGCCGCCGCTAAGGACACGCAATTAGTTGGATTCAGCTCCATCCTTTGGCCTTGGATAACTGTGCCCTTGTTTCTAGGGATATAGCCAGCTATAGCTCTTGGTCTACACTGCACTGGAGCGGACAATAGCCGCTGAAGCGGTGCATGCGACGCGCTCTCCTGGTGCATTCGTACTATTTTGACATCTGGGGGTTGAGCTAAATGTTAGCTCGTCGACCTTAAGGTTGAAGAATAGAGAACTCAACGGGTTTCCCTGTATCATCCCCTCAGAATT
The DNA here is from genome assembly GCA_963971575.1 of Liopterus haemorrhoidalis. Lineage (NCBI taxonomy): Eukaryota > Metazoa > Arthropoda > Insecta > Coleoptera > Dytiscidae > Liopterus > Liopterus haemorrhoidalis. The sequence goes on along the minus strand of OZ020626.1, from coordinate 14,021,408 downwards.
CAACTCGCGCTAGCCTACACTGGCCCACGCTCATGCAAGCGTGTGCATCCGCCATTATTTCCTGGAGGTAGGTCAAGATGTTTAGTCTGTTGAGCTCTTCTAGGATCAGAGCCCAGCATGCCGTGTTGAATGCACCCTGACATCCAGACTGATGAGGACATGCCACTTGGCAAAACAGTTCTGGGGGGAATCCAAATTGCATGTCGCTCAGCAGGCCCCTTCCTTCAATTTCACCTTCTAACCTTTTTTGAAATAAGACTTTGTAGACCTTCGACATTTTATTGACCAGACAGATGGGTCGATATGACCCAGGTTCGTCGCGGTTCTTTCCTTCTTGATGAGGATGGCAGATGCTGACTTCCATTCCTCTGGAAATTCATGCTTGAGCAGCAGGTCGTTATAGATTCCGAGCCTTAATTAATTAATTCGTATCTTAATGACCTCAGTCGGTAGCCCGTCTGGACCAGGAGCTTTCTTCGTCTTCCTGCTCTTCACTGCTATCTCGAGCTCTTCAACCGTAAAAGGTACTGCTGCTTTCCTTACTATAAGGATGCTAGGCTGTTCTTTGCTCCTCTGCGGGAACAGGTGGCCTAGAATCTCTAGCTTTCTGGTCTCAGGGAGTTCGATGGGCTTAATTCTCGTTAGGCCCTTCACTACCACTTGATATGCCGTACCCCATACGTTTGTTTCCACTGTGAATAGGAGCTCTCGCCAGTGCCTCCTCTTCGCGGCGACGATACTCCTTCCTCTGGCGAACGTTGGGATATCTCCATAGTTGTACGCCACAATGTCTAGGGCGACTATCCTCTCCGTCCAGACTTCAACATGCGCGTCGACTACTGGGGAGCCCCACATCGGTGATCTGGCGTTGATGTCTCCTGCAATCACGGCCTCCTTTCAATTGGTCCTGACCAGATTCATGATGGTGTCTACTCTACGCTGGTATTCTTCCATGGGTATATTCTGTGAAATATACACCACGTGAGGATCTTAGCTGCTTAGACCAATGCAGATATGCCCAATTGCATTCCCTAACCTTGTGTCCATACTTCAAGCAGTTGAAGCATCTGGTCACGTTCACTAACTCCTTCACTGTGCAATTGACCTAACCAACCCTGTGGCTTTCCCTGGCTATTAGTTGGGCCGCCGCGGCTTTTGGCAACTCCACCGTTGCGGTAAGCTCCCCATGCCTTCCAGCTTTCATCGCCTTGACCTCCACTTCAACCGACGAGCCAGGCATCCCCACTCCTTGGATGACAGCAGTCTTGATACCGTCTTTTATCTCAATCCCATAGACTAAGACGGTGGTCTTCATTTGTCTTCCTCGGGAGACCTCTCAGTCTTCAAACTTCTGCTTGATTTCTGTCTGCAAAGTTTCGGCCTTGGACTCGCCTTCCTCTACTCGCTATTGGAGATCGCCACTCTCTGTCTTCCGAATTATTTTTATGGAGATGCCCAGCTTCCCGACATCTACTTTCTCCTTTATAGATTTCAGCAGCTCCGCTAAGTCTTCCCTCCTGCCTTGATCGTCGGAGAGCCATCACTCGGTCTTTGGCGCTGCTTCTCGGTACCTGTCTCTTTATTAGATAAGATCACGATCTTCTTTTCTGTGCTGGAGAATAACCCCTCACTGATCTTCCTGACTTTCTCGACCTCGGTTCTTTTAGAGGTAATCAGATGGGTTGCCTCGATCGAATGGTCCTTTGTCATCAGCTTTAGATCCTGGAATTGGTTGAAACCTTGTTTAAAGAAAAAGTCTCTCTGATTACTTACCTCCTCCGTAAGCTCGAGCGAGAGGACATAAACGGCTGTAGCTATTACGCTCGTATCTTTTCTTGTGGAGATTTTTGAGGTCTCCATAAGGTATTCTGCCTGCTTGTCCTTACTCAGAAGAAGTTCCTCCAGTCCAGCGGATCGCTCCACTAACTTGCGGATCGCTACGTTTGAACTGGCTTCCTCGGGTGCCATCAAGGCTGCATAGCTGCCGTTTATCTTCACCTGTCTGAGGTCGACATTTTATAACTCCGTCCTATTAAAACATTCCTCAGGCCCGTTCTCTTCCATGCCTCTGTCTAGGTCTTCAGAGCTTCCACTCTGGATTGCTTCTTCTACTATTTTTTTTGAGTCATCACTCCCAGTCTGGGTACTCACTGATTTTCCTACTTTAATGCCCTTCTTCTGAACTTGATTCACTTCCTTGTCGATCTAGGTGCTTACTGACCTCGATTCTTTGTTGACTACTCTTGAATTGAGCCTGGCGTTCGATTCGGCGGCCAATTTAGCCCCGTTCCTCTCGTACAATACACTTAGTTCCTCCGTGACCTTTCTTGGAGCTTTAACAGCGTTCTTAATTTCCACCTTAGTGTGGACATGAACCTGTGTAAGCTTAAACAGATCATCCGAGGATTTATAAGGGTTTTGATTGCTCCAGAGTCGATCTCGGAGGTATCCTCCCTGTTCCTCATGCCCCGCCCTGGAGCGGATGTGAGGCGGGTCGGAAATTACTCTGTCTTTTTAGCTCCAGTTTCTTTACTTTTTTCGGGCTTCTTACCCCCAATCCAATTTTCCCAAATATCGTGAACGGGTTCTGGTTCCCCAGATTGGGCGGGATTTGATAACCTTGTCCATGTTTCTTTCCGAATACTTTCCAAGTCCACAAACAACTAATAAAAAAAAAATTCAACGTGTCCTCAAAAATTCTTTTTTTATTAAGTGGGGTACTTTAAAAAAAACTTTTTTCTTTTTCTCCGTCTCTCCAAAATTTCGAAACTCGAGTAACAAAAAAAAGGAGAAAAATCTCTTTCTACACCGCCTCTTCAAAAAACATTTAAGGCGAGTAACAAAAAACATTTTTTTTTTCCACCCTCTTCAAAATATTTCTAAGTCTTCAGTGTAAAAATTCTTTATCCACCGTTCCTAAGGACTAAATCGTTGACCTTGAATTTATTCTCGATCGGAGTTTGCGAAGATACACTGAAAATCAGTGTTTGTACAGGTTTGTGGACTTAGAAAAGAAACTTAACTGAACTTAATTGAACTCAATTGAACTTATTCATTGCGAAAAACGGGTACTCGGGTAATAATATTATAAATATAGATGCTTATTGTATTTTCCGCTGCAATATATTCTGAACCGAATGATCATTGGATGTCATTGTGAATTTAACATTTGTTTACAAATATATCAGATTATGTTAAAAATAAATAATGTATTATGATCTTTTTAAATTGTTTGAATTCGATTCCAAAAATAATTAATTGTCTTGCATCGTTACATCTATCATTTTTAATGATTTTGTAAAACAAATAATTTCAAATGATTTTCACATTCTTTAGTGCTTCATGTTTATGGCGATAGGTGACTAATAATGACTTCTTCCTAGCTTGTATTTATTTCACTCTGTGGGGGCATTTCTAGGATCGGTCGAAACGTCCAGGTTGGTTAAATGAATTTAAGTAATTTCATTGGACTTCATGGTACTTACTTTGAAAAGCCCTCCACATAGTGGATTCCCAGATTTGCGAACGGTATTAAGTCTGAAACCCTAAATGGTCTGCCGGTCGATTGCTTAGATTATTTAGGACAGGAATAAGGGTTTTTGAATTAAAGTCTGATTTTTACTTAATCTACGTTTAATGTTTAGTTAAAGACTGAAAGTTATTAATTACACTAGAACTTACATTTTGATGCTGGCTACATAATCCGATGAGAGACACTCAAGCACAAACCCTCGCAATCACCGTTATCACCTCACAAGCCGCTTAACACCTCACAAGACGCACAGTCTTTAACCCGTTAACGGAGTTCGTTTATTTCATTAAGTCTGTCCTCAACACTTCTTACTTTTGGTTCGCTACACACTACCGGGTTTCTCTGCCAAAATGCTTGGGAGGTTCGTCCGACTCCGGTGATGGTTAATTCGCGACTCCCCTGTCTCTCACAAGATTTTTCAGCCCTTTTCTTAAACTAATTATTTGATCTCTGAACCCCGTTTTTGTCGTTGTAAAAATAATCAGCTCTCCAATTAACAACAAAAACCTTTTAACTTATCTTGCAGACTCATATTTCTATTCCCAATAATTCATAACCCCAAATAAATAATTTTGACTCTAATTACCTACGAAGTCCATATCTCTGAAAATATATAGTTGCCTATCAACGTCTGTATAAATATTTACCCATGTTATTTGAGATAACCAGTAACAATCTTTTAAACAAATCATATAATATATGACCCTAATTCTACCCATATCTTTCAACATTTAACTAAAAGAGTTTTATCGTATAATAAAACTCAACTAATCTCTGAAGCTGTTTATCTTAAAATTGATTAGTTTTTCTATTCAAATAATTTGAATATTTTTAACTAATTGAATAATTTTATTTTAAATAATAATGTAATTTTATTTCTGAACTTACCGCTCTCACAACGCGCCTGAACCTAGCCGATTTGCAGAGCTAGCGTCAGTTTATAGGACCACGGGATCAGGCCGAAATTTACGCTCTGATATAGTATAGATAATTTAATTTTGCAAAACTTTTCTCTCTTGAACTTTTGATATAAAATTAATACGAAATCATTCTGGTTTCGTATCTACCATGCCATCAACTAAATATTTTTTGATTTAAATGTTATATCGTTATAACTGGCCGGTTCATTACCGTATATCCACACGCAGGAAAAGTTTATTCCAGAAATTAATTTTATTTATTTCAGAATTTTTGTCTCAGTAATCAATGCAAATTTGTTTACAGCTAGTGGTGGAACATCTTCCAGTGAATCAGATGAGAGTTGCGAGTCATTAGCCATTAACAAGTATAAAAAACCCAAGACAACAAGGTCATCACATCTCATTAAAAACAAGCGAGTACATTCTGGAGGCACGTCTTCAGAGTTGAAATGCGATCATTGTGATAAAGCTTTTTCATATTCATCACAACTAATTATCCATAAACGTATACATTCTGGAGAGAGACCATTTAAATGTGACCAGTGTGATAAAGCATTTTCAATTTTATCAAACCTTCTTTCTCACAAACGTGTACATTCTGGAGAGAAACCATTTAAATGTGATCAGTGTGATAAAGCATATTCACAGTCAACAAATCTTACGCGACACAAACGAATACATTCTGGAGAGAGACCATATAAATGTGATCAGTGTGATAAAGCATTTAAACGATCATCAGATCTCATTGTACACAAACGCATACATTCTGGAAAGAAACCATTTAAATGTGTTCAGTGTGATAAAGCATTTTCACAGTTAACAAATCTTACGCAACACAAACGAATACATTCTGGAGAGAGACCATATAAATGTGATCAGTGTGATAAAGCATTTGCACAATCATCATATCTTACTGAACACATACGAATACATTCTGGAGAGAGACCATTTAAATGTGATCAGTGTGATAAAGCATTTTCACAGTCAACACGTCTTACGCGACACAAACGAATACATTCTGGAGAGAGACCATATAAATGTGATCAGTGTGATAAAGCATTTGCACAATCATATTATCTTACTGAACACATACGAATACATTCTGGAGAGAGACCATTTAAATGTGATCAGTGTGATAAAGCATTTGCACGATCATCAGATATCATTGTACACAAACGCATACATTCTGGAGAGAAACCATTTAAATGTGATCAGTGTGATAAAGCATTTTCAACGTCAGCAAATCTAACGCAACACAAACGAATACATTCTGGAAAGAAACCATTTAAATGTGATCAGTGTGATAAAGCATTTGCACGATCATCAGATCTCATTGTACACAAACGCATACATTCTGGAAAGAAACCATTTAAATGTGTTCAGTGTGATAAAGCATTTGCACGATCATCATATCTTACTGAACACATACGAATACATTCTGGAGAGAGACCATTTAAATGTGATCAGTGTGATAAAGCATTTTCACAGTCAACACATCTTACGCAACACAAACGAATACATTCTGGAGAGAGACCATATAAATGTGATCAGTCTGATAAAACATTTTCACGGTCATCAAATCTCATTGTACATAGTCAAATACATTCTGACGGGAAATCATAGAAATGTGATCAGTGTGATAAAGCATTTTCACAATCAAGACGTTTCTAATGTGATAAGGCATATTAAATCTGGAGAGAAGCCATTCAAATGTGATAGGTATTAAGGTGTAAGAGATCATTTTTAGATTTAACAGTGTTCATTAGTCGCACACAAACACAATCTCTAGAAAACCTGTTAGAGTGTGAACATTGCAGTAAAACATTTAAGGCAATGAAAAATCTGGGTTGACAAAAGCGAAAATAATCTGGAGAGAAACCATTCAATTTTGATAAATAATAAATCCTAAAGATAATATCAAAATATCGTTTATATGTCTGTGTTTAGTTACAATACGCCTCGGAGTGAAGGATTGTTCGGTAAATCCTAATGTCCGTAGAACCGTGTCTAAATGAAGGGAAATGTAAGTAGGGATGAGGCACCTTGGACAGACAGACAGTACGCGCCTCCCAGTTTATAGAGTGGCGATATCTTGAACTAGAGGTCGTACACTGTCTGGCCAAGGTGTCGCATTACCTACTAATGTATATTAAATTACAAATAATATATTTTAAGACAAAAAAAGTTTAGATAATTCAAATAGACATTAGTACAGCAATAAAACCATTGTTCCGAAACCATTTTTCGTCTGGACGGGTCAAGTGTACTTATCACAGAAGTGTTAGTTGTTAGTGATTGTCAAATAGTCCGTTTAAACGTTAGAATGCAGTACAGAGCGAATAGAGTAGTTCTTTTTCATACCCTCTAATGGGTTTTACCAATAACGCTATCATTTTCTTTCATCTTAATCTGTGCAGACGCGGTATTTTACAAATGGTTATTCATTTTTGTTCAGAGATGCATTTAATTTCAGTGACATAACAAAAAGAAAATAAAATTCCAAATAATATTGTGTGTTCATTGACATATTTGACACATTTACAACATTTGGCAACACCGCTTCCATTTCCCATAAGAAAAATACTGCACTCTAATGTTTGAACGGAATATTGATAAAATTAGTATAATTAGTATTTATAAAATTATTAAAATACAAAAACTAATAATTAAAAGGATGCTCAAAATACCACAACACTCTTTATTTATTTATTTATTTATTTATTTATTTATTTATTTATTCATTCATTGGAACATAAACAGGACGGGCCCAGTAAAATGTTCGCAAGTTAATTACAAAAAATAAAATAACTACATCACATTATAAGTTTGAGATAACACATAAATTATACAATGAAAAATAATAATAATTACAAAGTAATACATGATAGAATTTAGTTTTGTAGCTTTAATTTGATAGATTTAACAAATGTATTAATGTTAACATTATATATTTCGATATCAGAAAAGAGATTGTTGTAAGTGGAACAGAGACGGACAATGGGAGAATTTTTGTAAGAGTTAGTATTAGCAAACGGAATACTAAGTAGTGATAAAGCATGCGTGTTATACGTTTGAACATGAATGTTAAATAAGATAGAAAGATTCTCACAAATTAATAAGTTATTAAGGATTTTGAACAAAATTTTCATTTCCGATAAAGTGCGACGGTCCTTTAAAGTTAAGAGATTAAATTCTTTACAATGATAATAGTAGTTGTTTTGAGGATAGCAAGAATTTGTTTTAAATTACAGATATTTAACGAATTTCTTTTGTATTTTTTTCTAATTGATTAATATAAGTTTCATAAGAAGGATTCCAAATGACAGATGCAAATTGAACATTATTTAAGACGTAGGCGTAATACAATGACTTTAAAGCAGTTATTGATTTGAAATGTTGAGTTGATCTTATTGCAAAACTTAACATCTTAAAAGATTTAGCTGTAATCTTGCTTATATGTTCGCTGAAAGTTAAATTTGAGTCGAATAAAACTCCCAAATCTCTTACAACGTCGGTTCTAGAAGTAACAGTACCTTTGAAATTATAATTGTTTATTAAAATATTTTTGTTCCTGGTAAAAGTAATTGAAGGACATTTTTCGAAGTTGAGAAATAATTTATTCTTGTTACAATATGTGAAAAGACTATCTACATCAGCCTGAAAAAGTTCAGCATCTAATGCTGATTTAATATCACGAAATATTTTCATATCATCCGCAAATAAAAGAAAATTTTTTTATTGAAAGATGGATGTCGTTAATGAAAATGAGGAAGAGTAGTGGTCCTAAGTGTGATCCTTGGGGAACGCCTGAAGTTATCCTTACATAACTGGAAGTAAAACCGTTTACACAGACATCTTGACTTCTATGGCTTATATAGGAAGTAAGCAACCTCAAGAGGTCGCCACGAATTCCAATCTGAAAAAGCTTGTCTATTAAGAAGCTGTGGTTAATTTTATCAAAAGCCTTGCTAAAATCTGTGTAAATTGCATCGACTTGGATTCTCTTATCAAGATTTTGTAGTAAGTAGTTACTATAGATCATCAAATTTGTTTCAACTGATCTTTTTGGGAAAAAAGATCAGTTCAATATTCCCCGCAGGGGAAGTTCATTATGGCCATAACACCTGGCCATTTGGCGAGCTTTCGGGCCTGATGATCCCGCGTACCCTCAATCACGCAAGGGAAGTTCAAAATGGTCGCATCACCTGATCATATAGAGCTTTTGGGCCTCATGATCCTACGTACCCTGTATCACATATCATTTGGGAAGAGACAGTTTAGTGAATCCGATTGTGGGAATAGGCTTATCTGTTGTCTCTTTTATCTCCCACTTAAATTTCTACCCACGTGTTTGCCGTGCGTGGAGACCCGTAACGCCGGAGAAGAGGATCCTGGTCGGTTGAGGGAGACTGCTGCCCGCGGACAGTACGAACCCAACACGCCTTCTTTGGTCTCGGATTCGGTAAAACGGGAGGCTGAGTCTGGTCAGCTCAGTCAATCGGCTGGTGTCACGGTTCATGAATAGAGTGGTTCCACTACTGTATCGTGGATGCCGGGGTAATGCCGTGCTGCTAGACAAGTATTCGGGGGTCTGTGGGAGCGGATGCAGCTCGCAAGGTTCAAGAGTTGGCTACTCTTGGTTCTCGAGCGGGTCGAGCAGCCCGTGACTACTTCCTCCGATGCTATATCATCCTGACATGTCTGGCGCAATGAGCCGGTTTGCGGCCAACGGCCCCGGTGTGGGGCTCCCTGGTAGGTGGGCATGGCAGGGTCATGAAACTTTTTATACAGGTATGACGACTACCCGGAAGGATACAAACTTTTTAAATTCCGCCAAAGTTGAGAGTAAATTCCGTAAAAAAACAAACAAGAGACCTCGTCGTGATGCTCAATCATCCGATGAGGGATGTGTTAGGCCAGCTGCCAAGAAGGTAGAAGGTAAAAAGATTGTTGAGTTTTGTGCGCCAGTACCACGATTTCTCGTCGTAAAGGTACAAGAAGAGGGTAAGTCTTTCAAGGAGATGTCCCCCTTCTTTGTTGTCCGAACGTTGAGAAATACGTGCTCTATTGGTATAAAGTCGGTGCGTAAGTTGTCGGACGGTACACTGTTTATCGAAGCAGAAACAGAGGCGTCGTCAACTTTACAGAAATGTGTTAAGTTTGATGAGTTTGGCATTTCAGTTCAGCCGCACAAGGCACTGAATAGTTCTAAAGGTGTCGTGACGGATCGTGACCTTGCATATGTTACGGAGGAAGAGTTCGTGCTGGAAATGGCATCGCAAGTTGTCATTGAATGCAGGAAGCTCAACCCCCGAAACGGCAAGCCTTCAATCTCCATGGCGGTGTCCTTCGCTGGTACCGTTCGTAACGTTTGTAACGTTCGCCCCTACTACCCTACTCCGATGCGATGCTATAAGTGCCAGCTTTACGGTCACACCTCAGTTCGTTGTGGCAAACAGTCCATCTGTGTCAACTGCGGACAGGACCAACATGAAGTTGAACCCTGTGCAAACGCGGCAAACTGCGTGAACTGTAAAGGTGCTCATGCATCTACATTACGCCGCTGCCCAACGTACTTGGAGGAGAAGGCAATAGAGGTTATTAGAAGGCAGGACAAGATACCGTATTTCGACGCCAAAAGGAAATGCAAAGAGAGTGCGCCGGTTACTTTTGCGAAATCTTTCGCACAAGTAGCCGCAAATCGAACTGCAAGTGTCCAAACTCAGACAGAGTTAGTGCCTCGTCCGACACCTGCAGCAGAAGTAACAGTTTCCACAAATACTGCTAGTGAAAAGGTGGTATTGATCCCAGAGACCAAAATTCAGACCCCACAACCTGGGGGATCGGGTCTGAATAAATCCCCATCCCCTAAAGGAGAACACACTTAAACTCAGTTCTCCTAACCACCTAAGGAGAAGACCCCACAGTCTTCTCCACAAACTAGAAGCGATCAGAGTATGGTCGCTTCTACAAAGCCCTCATCATATATCAATGGTATAACAAAAACTAAACTCTATAAACATATTCTTAAACAAATAATCAAACCCAATGTAAAAGTGTTAAAAAAATAATTATTATATGTGTAGCGCCCGCCTACGTTGGGTGGTGACCGTAGGACAAGACAGCGCTACACACAGTGGTCGACAATCTAAAAACTCGAAGGACCGATGTGTATGGAAGCGCAGCGCGCCGGTATATTGAGTGGACTATTGTGTCGCGGACGTACGCGCAGTGAGTTGAGTAACCGCCGGTTTCAACCTTAAGGAAAGAGGGGGGATTTTAACTCTTCTGCTCCTAGGGGCAAATCTAGGAGACTGCACAAAGGAGTGGAAGCCCTCGCTGGGGAGAGAAGGGTTAAAGTCCAGGCCCACAAATAAGGTGATAGGAGGAGCCAATACTTGCTGTTTCCCTCGATGACTCCTACCGACGATGTACCTAACACGAAAATATCGTAGACTCAACTCACTGGATACAAAGGACACCTGGCAAGATACGGTGCAATGTAAGCTGGCCAGTGTACTTTGTCGGACACAATACAATAAACTGTACAAACTTATAATTTACACTCTATATCTAGACGTGTTTTGGTGAAAGCCAAGCCTTAGTTCAGTAATAGAACTAGAAATAAATATGCAACAAACAGATGGTTAAATTGCATTAATACATAAATAAATATCAGCTGAAGGCACGTGAAAATAAACTACAATTAATTAATGTTAATACTAGAACATTAATATCTGCAAATTAACAATAATATGCAGTATTATTGTTACTAAAATATATTAGCTGAAGGCTATACTAAGAATTAACAACAATAATAAATCTTAAACTGAAAATGAGTAAGTTCGGAATGAACTTACTCCAAAGTAAACAATATTTTAATACAAACAAAATTCTAAATAGAATATTTTTAAGTACAAATAAACAGAATAAAACTACAGTGTACGACACTTAGCTGGATTCTGGATCTGGATTCTTCCTGGTAGCCGGATAGCTCGTCTGGATGAATCAGCTGATCTGGTTTTCACTCTAAATTATAAGATGCACTGATATGATTTGTCAGGTTGTAAATCTGACAAAGAGCGGTTTAAATCACTGATATTTCGGGTTGTAAATCCGAAATATACAGCATAAAAAATAGCCGGGAAGCAAAACACTAATTTTTAGGTTAAAAAACCATGCGGTCTCGAAAAAACGTTATATTAACGAACAGGTTAATTTGTAATGAACGGTCAGCGACCTGTTAATCGCGGTTAACTAATGAATTAAATTTTCATAAAAGTGCAAAGAAAAATTGGCAGATGGCCCTAGTTGGCCTAAAACATGGAAAAATATACAAGAATTGTTTTTGAACATTTAAATAAATTAAAATTACTAAATAAGGAACTTGGGGCGCCTAGCGGGCCCAACATTCCGCCGGCCAAAACGAATGTTTTAGAACCGGGAACAACAAATTATGATTGTTAACTGGAGTGGCAATCAACATACTGGAGGACAATAATCGATTGGAAGGGGAGCCAGTTTCACTACTGGCCTTACCAAGGTACCCTTGGCGGTCTTGACGGTGGCGACTCTCACCACGTCGTCTCCTCCCGGGGAGACCGTAATCACTCGCCCCAACCTCCACTGCAAGGGCGGCAGGCAGTTGTCCTGGACCAAAACCAACTGTCCTACCTGCAGCGATAACGCAGGTTTGTCCCACTTCTGGCGTTGTTGAAGCGTGTTCAGATACTCATTGTTCCAACGCCTCCAAAAATCTTGAACAATTTTTTGCGTGAGTTTCCATCTCTTTAGTATCGCAATGGGTTCACCTTCAAGGTTGGGTTCTGGGACAGATACAGCAGGTTCCATTGTAAGGAAATGGCTGGGCGTGAGTGCCTCACAGTCCTCTGGGTCCGTGGACAATTCGGTGAGCGGCCTCGAATTAAGGACAGCTTCTATTCTGGCCAATACAGTTGTCATCTCCTCATACGTGAGCACTTGTTCGCCAATAACACGAGACAAGTGGAACTTCACGGATTTAATAGCAGCCTCCCACAATCCTCCAAAGTGTGGGGCTGACGCAGGGTTAATGTGCCACTCGACACCATCCACTGCCAATTTATTGGCCAAACAATCGTTGTAATTGGAGGAAGTTACAAATTTCTGGAGCTCCGAAAAGTGAGCTTTAGCTCCAATGTAATTTGTTCCTCCATCGCTGTAGATTTTGGAACATCTTCCTCGCCGGGAGATGAATCTATGGAAGGCGTTCAAGAATGTTTCAGTGGTCAAATCAGATGCAAGTTCAAGGTGTACTGCTTTAGTGGCAAAGCAGATAAACAGGCAGAGATATGCCTTATGACACTTATAGCCTCTACCTTTATATGGCGTGACCATGTAGGGTCCTCCGTAATCAGTTCCTATAATAGCGAACGGTTTCTCCGGTCTGACTCGGGGTTGAGGCAGGTCTCCCATCATGGGGTGCAAAAAGGTCGGCTTATTTCTGAAACATCTAACGCACTTACGACAAACTCTTCTAATTAGGTTACGTGCACCTACTATCCAGAATGCGCGTTCAACGATAGCTTGGATGGTTCTCGGCGATGCATGTAAGTGTTTGTCGTGGTAATACTTCATTAACATGTCGGTAAGGATGTGTTTTGAGGACAACAGTATGGGGTGCCTATGATCGTAGGTTCTCTCGGTAAATCTTAATCTCCCGCCTACTCTCATCAGGCCGTGTCGATCGAGAAAAGGGTCCAGCTTCCTTAGTGGTTTGGAAACCGGTTTACGTTCAGCAAGACATTTCAACTGCGGTCCGAATGCATCGACTTGAGCCATTCGTGCCAGCCGCATCTGGGCCCGACTTAGTTCGGCAGTTGAAATGAATCCATAACACTTGTTTCCTCGGGGTCGCGAATTATTGATAAAACGCAGGCATAAGGCAGTAATTCTCATCAGTCGGGAATATGATGAGTACAAAAGAAACATGTCATTAACTTGCTCGTTCTGCTGAACGAGGCATATAGCTGGTTTAGTCTCAGCTAGTACATCTTCCTCAGACGTTGGGGAAATGGTACTGGTATTTATTGGCCATTCTTCAATGGGTCGGTTCAGCCAAATGGGTCCAGACCACCAGAGCGGGCGCTCTGGCAGTTCAGAGGGTAACAGTCCTCTTGACGCGCAATCTGCGGGGTTGTCCGTTGTACTAGGAGTAGAAGCGGTAGCGTCCTCACCAGGTGCAAGTGCGGAAATGACCCCACCAGGTGCAGGAGCGGAAATGTCCCCACTAGGTGCAGGAGTGGTAGTGTCCTCACTAAGTGCAGGTGCGGAAATGTCCCCACCAGGTGCAGGAGCGGAAATGTCCCCACTAGGTGCAGAAGCGGTAGTGTCCTCACTAAGTGCAGGAGCGGTAGTGTCCTCACTAAGTGCAAGAGCGGTAGTGCCCTCACCAAGTGCAGGAGCGGTAGTGCCCTCACCAGGTGCAGAAGCGGTAGTGTCCTCACTAAGTGCAGGAGCGGTAGTGCCCTCACCAAGTGCAGGAGCGGTAGTGTCCTCACTAAGTGCTGGAGCGGTAGTGTCCTCACTAAGTGCAGGAGCGGTAGTGCCCTCACCAAGTGCAGGAGCGGTAGTGTCCTCACTAAGTGCAGGAGCGGTAGTGCCCTCACTAAGTGCAGGAGCGGAAATGTCCCCACTAGGTGCAGGAGCGGTATCGTTCAGCTCCTGAACCACCGATACGTGGAAGGACTTAACTTTGTTGGTTGGTCCGGGAAATGGACCGGTAATTACTACGCCCAAAGCGGTATCTATCGCGTATGGGCCTTCAGGTAATTTCATTGGTTTTCCTTTAACCAAAGAAAAATAGACATCAGCTCCCAGTAGCATGTCTACTGGAGCGGTTTGGTTGTAACTTGGATCTGCCAGTTGCACTCCTCTCAACATGGGTGATGTGAATGGACGGAAAGTCTGGGCTGGCAAGCAGGCAGCAATGTTCTTAACTACCAGGGCATTGGTAGAAAAGTTGTTCCAGTTGTGACGCGGGCGGAAGTGACATTTAACAACTCCTGAGACCGCGTCTACCTCCACATTGGAAACTCCAGATATGGATGTCTTGGTAGGCTTCAAATCTAAGCCTAGTTTGAGACAGCAGCTATCCGACATCAAGCTGGTCTCACTCCCGCTGTCAAGGAGTACTCTAACTTCCTTCCAGCGTTGTTGGGAGTCTCTCACTTGGATGCGTGCGGTACTCAACAAAACACGCGATAACCTCGGTTGAGGTGTGGTCCTCGTATTGTGTACTACTACGAGAGTTGAAGTTGAAGGCTTTTCCTTGCTAACTTCACTGTCAGGTTGGCTCTTTGGACGGAATGGTTTAGCTTGGGAGACATCATGTGCTCTTCCTGTTGGGAGGTGTTCCCCAATATGAAGCAGTGTATGATGTCGCTGGTCACAATATCTACAATTGTACTTGGAGTTACAAGTCGGAGCTTGGTGGTTTGGCGAGAAACAATTGTAGCAGTGATTGTGTTTCCTTATGAGAGAACGTCTCTCATACGGCGTGAGACTTCTAAACTTCGTGCAAGAGTGCATAGGATGTGACGTTTTGCACTCTAAACATGTTAAAGTTTGGTAGGAAGTGGTTACAAAAGCCTTTTTCTGCCTTTGTGACCTCGGGCTTGCGCTAGCTCTCGGGTTTGAACTAGCTTTTGCTGAGGGTTCTATTATCGGATCTTCTTGATCCACAGTCTGCCACTGTTGGGAGGTAACGTATGTGCTCAGAAAATCTAACAATTCGGACAGCGTTGGTAAGGACTTCGGATTCAGATGGCGCTCAAATCTGTTCCTGGTCTGAGTGTTCAGTTTCCTGACTAGGATGCAGGCGAATATTTGAGACCAGTTGTCCACAGGCTCTCCCTGAGCCCGTAGAGCTTCTACATGGCTGGTGATCGATGACACAAACCTTGAGACGTTGTGGAAAGACATGTTGGTTAGAGAATCCAAGTCCAATAGTCCGTCCACATGATGTCCAGAAATCAGGCGAGTGTGCTGATATCGCTTTTTCAGGACGGCTAAAGCTGGTTCGTAGTTAGCATCAGTGAGCTTGAGATTTCTTACAAGTTCTAGTGGTTCTCCAGCCAGACTGGCTTTCAGGTGCTGAAATTTCTGTACTGGAGCGAACGATTCGTTGTTATGTACTGTGCTCATAAACATGTCGCAGTATGAACTCCATTCGGAAATCTTTCCTGTAAATGTAGGCAGATCCAACTTCGACAATCGTGTATGGGTTGAAGTAGACTGGATGCTGCTTTGGAAGGCAGTGTTAGGCAGATCAGTTCTGTCACATGACTGAGGAACGTTCTCAGCGAATGGTGACTGATCACAAGTAGTGACGACTTCGGTGACTCTCTCACAAAAATCATCATATTCAAGATTCAGTTCCTCCTGTTTGTCCACAGTTTCTGGAAGAGTCAGTAATTCCAACATGCACTCTTCATAGGTACTCCTCCGTGCTGGTAGCTCCTTGAGTTGAGCACGCACGCGAGCGAGTTTGCTTGGATCGGTCAAGGCATCCTGAATGGACCTTTCTAACGTGTCCAAATACCTGACACAAAATCCCTTTTTTACCGTGAGCCTTGTGACAGCGGCCATGTTGAACCGATGGGATATCTTGGTCAAGTACAGAGCGATCGCGGGATCAGTGGTAATACAAATTTTAGTATATCACAAATACTAAATTCTTGCCGCGCAGACTGGAGTTGCCGCCGGCCTTGGGGTAATCGGACGCACAAATCAGACTGATATGTGATCCTGGCGTTGAAAGAACCAAAGGTCGGATAATCGAGCGTGTCGGATAATCCAAAAGTTCTTCCAACTGGCGTAAACAGGGTTAACAGCAACGTTAACTTGTTGTGGGATCAAAACGGTTGATCGGAGATCGGATAATCCAAAAGTCGGATAATCCAAATTTGCTTCCAACAGCGGAAACAGGGCTAACAGCAACGTTAACTTGTTGTGGGATCAAAATGGTTGATCGGAGATCGGATAATCCAAAAGTCGGATAATCCAAATTTGCAATTTATCCTGGAAAACGGCCTAATAGGTCCGTGGAGCTGCCAGACACTTCTAGCAGGCGTAATATGAACGATTTCAAGATAAATCGGACAATAAAAATTCAGACTTACAAAAATCGGACTTCCAAAAAGTCGGAATATTCGTAAATCGGGCAAAACGGAGGTTCTGTATCCGAAATGTACAACAGTCGGACACTAAAAATCGGACTTACAAAAATCGGACTTGCAAAAAATCGGACTTGCAAAAATCGGACTTGCAAAAATCGGACTTGTAAATCTCGCAGAACGGAGGTTCGCATCCGGCTCGTGGAGGACCATGAAATGTAGCACGAGTCGGACAATAAAATATCGGATTTACAAAAATCGGACTTGCAAAAATCGGACTTTGTAAATCGCACAAAACGGCGGATCAAATCCGGCTCGAAGCTGACCATGGAATGTAGCGCGAGTCGGACAACAAAATATCGGATTTACAAAAATCGGACTTGCAAAAATCGGACTTGCAAAAATCGGACTTTGTAAATCGCACAAAACGGCGGATCAAATCCGGCTCGAAGGACCATGAAATGTAGCGCCCGCCTACGTTGGGTGGTGACCGTAGGACAAGACAGCGCTACACACAGTGGTCGACAATCTAAAAACTCGAAGGACCGATGTGTATGGAAGCGCAGCGCGCCGGTATATTGAGTGGACTATTGTGTCGCGGACGTACGCGCAGTGAGTTGAGTAACCGCCGGTTTCAACCTTAAGGAAAGAGGGGGGATTTTAACTCTTCTGCTCCTAGGGGCAAATCTAGGAGACTGCACAAAGGAGTGGAAGCCCTCGCTGGGGAGAGAAGGGTTAAAGTCCAGGCCCACAAATAAGGTGATAGGAGGAGCCAATACTTGCTGTTTCCCTCGATGACTCCTACCGACGATGTACCTAACACGAAAATATCGTAGACTCAACTCACTGGATACAAAGGACACCTGGCAAGATACGGTGCAATGTAAGCTGGCCAGTGTACTTTGTCGGACACAATACAATAAACTGTACAAACTTATAATTTACACTCTATATCTAGACGTGTTTTGGTGAAAGCCAAGCCTTAGTTCAGTAATAGAACTAGAAATAAATATGCAACAAACAGATGGTTAAATTGCATTAATACATAAATAAATATCAGCTGAAGGCACGTGAAAATAAACTACAATTAATTAATGTTAATACTAGAACATTAATATCTGCAAATTAACAATAATATGCAGTATTATTGTTACTAAAATATATTAGCTGAAGGCTATACTAAGAATTAACAACAATAATAAATCTTAAACTGAAAATGAGTAAGTTCGGAATGAACTTACTCCAAAGTAAACAATATTTTAATACAAACAAAATTCTAAATAGAATATTTTTAAGTACAAATAAACAGAATAAAACTACAGTGTACGACACTTAGCTGGATTCTGGATCTGGATTCTTCCTGGTAGCCGGATAGCTCGTCTGGATGAATCAGCTGATCTGGTTTTCACTCTAAATTATAAGATGCACTGATATGATTTGTCAGGTTGTAAATCTGACAAAGAGCGGTTTAAATCACTGATATTTCGGGTTGTAAATCCGAAATATACAGCATAAAAAATAGCCGGGAAGCAAAACACTAATTTTTAGGTTAAAAAACCATGCGGTCTCGAAAAAACGTTATATTAACGAACAGGTTAATTTGTAATGAACGGTCAGCGACCTGTTAATCGCGGTTAACTAATGAATTAAATTTTCATAAAAGTGCAAAGAAAAATTGGCAGATGGCCCTAGTTGGCCTAAAACATGGAAAAATATACAAGAATTGTTTTTGAACATTTAAATAAATTAAAATTACTAAATAAGGAACTTGGGGCGCCTAGCGGGCCCAACAATATGTACATTACTAATTTTTACAAGACTAAAGGCCATTCTACATTATACTTTTTTCAATACTATCCAACTCTGACGTCATTTCAACTTTTGATACTACAGAATATAGTGGGGGGAAAAAATAAGAGACAGTGATACATTTTATATCTTCCATCTCTTATTACTTTTCATTGCCAACTTAAAAATTGTTAGGTTCAGATGGCAGACAACAATTTGGTTATAGTAAACCAATTTATAAATATTGTTTAATTGTGCTAAGTTTATATTTAATTATATGTTCTAAATAAACTTGTTATCAACTTAATAAACTATATAAAGTGAAGTTGTAAACAAAAACTAAAAAGTTGGTAGTTGGTACGACTGAAAAGTACAGAACTGTCATCCAAAACTACCTCCGGTCAAATTTTTTGTTGACAGTTCTGTACTTTTCAGTCGTACCAACTTTTTAGTTTTTGTGTGATGTACTGTGGTTTTTGTTAACAAGCTGACTTTAAAGTTTAAATTGTGAGTGAAAATGTCTAGTAACAAGTGGGAAAATAATGTCACAGAGACACTTATCTCTTTGTACCAGATGCAGCCTGTTCTATACATGGTAATTATAAATTATATATTTTTTACAATCTGAAATGAACACAATAACCACCTGTTGCAGGTTAATTCTGTGCATTACCACAATAACTTAATGAGAAATAAGGCGATGCACATTATATTCTAAAAGTAAATTGAATTACGATGTTAGCCAGTTGATTAAAAATAAGAAGTCTGTCATTCAAGTTGCATCTGCGAAACTTCTGGGTATTCATCTGGACCAGCATCTTACTTGGGATACTCAAATTGACTTTTTGTGCAAAAGAATGTCCCAAGAATGTTGGAAACTAAAAATTATATCCAAAACATGTAGTATAGAAGTAGTCAGAACCTATTACTTTGCAAATATATATTCTATACTATCTTATGGTATACTTTGTTGGGGTACAGGTTCAGAACTCATCAGATTGTTTCGGCTACAAAAACGTATTCTACGTAATATGGTTGGTTGCAGCCAAAGAACATCCTGTGTTAATATATTTAAAAATCTAAAGATTTTGACTTTACCAAGTATGTATGTGTATCAAGCCTGTGTATATGTACGACAAAATTTGTCAGATTATGAAAGAAGGTCAGATATACATGCATACAACACGAGGCAAAAAGCACATTTACAAGTACCTAAAACTAAATTTGCTATTACGTCTAACAATCCGACCATATTATCAAAGAAAATTTACAACAATTTGCCGCAACACCTGAAAGATTATGGATCACTTAAAACATTTAAATGTCAGCTTGTTGACTTCTTAATAAAAAAGTGTTACTATAATCTTAATGAGTATCTTTTACAACGTCATTAAAACGGACTAATTCATGTATTGATATTTATAAATTTTACTTTTAATTTTTTTTATTTATTTTTTAAAATTTATTTATAAACTTATTTATTATTTTATATTTGACAAAAACTGTTTTATCAGTAATTTTTTATTGAAAGGACGAAATTAATAAATTATTATTTGGTTTATTATTTAATTAAATACTAACGTCTAATAGTATTTCTATTAGTGCTGTAATTAGAATGAGTAATAAATAATAAAAAACAACTGATAAGTTTTCTATGACAACTGCACTGATGCAAGATTTTGTATATATTAAAAATATTTTCTGTATTTTTTATTTGGAAGTAATCATAAACTGTTTTGACCATAATAATAATCAATTGTATTGAAATATGAAAAATAATGACTTGTCCAATATTATGTATGCATATAATCTTCTGGACCAATAAAATTATTATTATTATTATTATTATAAAACAGGGCTTAGAAGAACAATATAAAGAAACATTTAGTGTTGAGGAAATTGCGAAAAAAATAAATAACCTGCGTACGCAGTTCAACAACGATCTAAAAAACATGAAAAAGACCGCCCCTAGTGGTTCTGGGGTGGTAGATAGGCCTCAATGCTCTTGGTGGCTCTTTGATAACCTGAGATTTTTAGAGCCTTATGTTAAAAAAGATAAAGGTGAATCAAACATGACATCCCTTCTAAAGCCAGAAGTGCAGCTGTCGACTGCCAGTCCGATATTGGAAGAAACATTGGATGCAGAAGGACACGTATGTATTTGGTTTGATTATATTTTTATCTGCATCTCTGCCAAATTGTATAACGCTTCAAAGTTTTTGTTTACGTTCTGAGTAACGTACTGAGTTCGTGCATTTTGTACACTTATTTCAAAATAGGGGCAACCTGTACGTTTTTGGTGATGTACTGTACGCTAGTGTGTATTTGTTAGGGCACTACACTCACAGTATACTACACTCATGTATTAAATGAAAAACCTGAATGTCCCGGTTTGTTTTATTTAAAAATATATATATTTTTTTCTTTTAATTTATTGCAGATGGAGATATTAGAAGGGGAATTTATTGTCGATTCAGAATGTTCCCTAATACGCGTGGATACTCCAACTCAGCGTCCCCAGACATTGAGCAGCTGTATCTCCATACCGGATAACTTTCTACAAGAAAGTACTCCAGGTACGTCTGCGATTCATATTGGCGAAACATTGAGAGATTGACCTGACGTTTCATCTCATCCAACATCTCGGCCAGCAAATGAAAAAATTTCAATGCCAGGTACATCAAGAGAGTCGTCTGCGTTTCGACCAATTGAATCCGTGAGGCGGACAGACAGCCCTTCACAACCTAGAAGGAAAAGGCGAAGAACCTCCACACCGGCATCAACCATCACACCAGTAGATTCGCCAGCTATCGAGTCTGAGATATTCTCGACACTGAAACAAATAACTGGGCACACTGGAAGTACAGTTGTGAGTGACGACCCAACTGTATTTTCAAATTATGTTTGTTCGTTGTTACGACAAATAAAAGATAAAGACGATCATTATTATAATAAATGTAAGAGAGAAGTTTTAGAAGTAATTTATAAGTATCAGGATATGTAAAAAAGAAGAGATGAAATGTAAATAAATTTAATTAATATTATTTTTTAGTATAAAAAAATCATATATAGGGGTATAAAATCATGTATATATTACACAATAACTTTATTAGATATAAGTTTATAGATATAAGTTTATAGATATAAGTTAAATATAAGTTTACAGATATAAGTTTTTTAAATATAAGTTAATAGATATAAGTTTATTAAATATAAGTTTATAGTTATAAGTTAATAGATATGTACCTAACAATTATAATAAAAGTGTTTTTTTTTACTTAATTACTAATATAAAACTATTTTATTTACCTATTAAAATTACGCAACACTTGTTTGCCACTCCAATTTATTTATGTGATTAAAATAATAACTAAAAGCGTCTCTCATTCTCAAAACATGGTTGGGTGCACGACCTCTACGATATGTGACACTTGACAACATATTATTTACACTATCTGTTAGTTCTGTAGAAACACTACTTGCAGTTGGGGTCTCTGTAATTTTTAAAAAATTGTGTAAAACACAACAAGCTTTTGTAATTATCACAACTTTATCCCGGCTTAAATTAATCGGATTTAATAACACTCTAAAACGATTTGCTAAAATTCCAAAAGCATTCTCTATCACTCGTCTGCCTCGACTAACACGATAATTATAAATTCGTTGCTCCGATGTCATATTTTTAAATGGATATGGCTTAAGTATGTTCTCCCGAAGTGGCAATGCGGCATCTGCTAACATTACATAGGGCACCGGTGGCTCGTCCATTCCAGGTAGAGGCCTGTTCTCTGGTAGATTTAAACTTTTATTGTTCAGTGCAATTTCAAAATCGCAATCTTCAAAAACTCCTAAAAAATGTAACTGAATTATGTTTTTTTTTTTTGTATTTTAACAGAACTACTTACCACCATCACTAATTCTACCATTTGTGCCTACATCAATATATAGGAAATTATAATTATAATCAGCTACTGCCAATAAAACGATACTATGTGTTCCTTTATAATTATAATAATGGGAACCTGCGCTTTTTGGTGGGCGGAAAACAATATGTTTGCCATCAATAGCACCAAAAGTATTTGGTATATTCCAATTATCTAGGAATCCTTGAGAAATTCTTTCCCATTCCCTAGCACTTTGTGGTGTCTAAAATTAATATAAATAATTCAACACTTAGAATTAAAATGGGTAAATGTAACAAACTTTAAGATATTCATCCTTTAAAGTATTGTAAATTACTGTACATACGACCGGAACAAATTTAGATATAGCACTTACAGAGATACGTGTGCTATATGACAAATTCTGATATGTTTCCCCAGTTGCTAAAAATCGCAAAGTTACTATTAATCTAAATCGGCTTGAAATAGCTTCCCGAAATGTGGTATTCTGTTTCTTGATTTGATTTTCAATTAACGTATGTAATTTTTCTCTGTAAGTTCATTTTCCACAAATGAACAGGCCCCCAAAAGACCTTTATTTCTTCTTATCAACCAGTTTCTACTCCATATCCTTTTTTTAGGTTTATGGATTTTATATTTCTTGTATTTTTGATATAGTTTATAAACTTGGTATACTTTATAAACTTGATATACTTGGTAAACTTTCTTGATTTTATTTATTTGTTTTGTCATTTTTGATAATTCTAATTGAGATTTGGTCTTGTTAATAAAAATTATACAGAGATATAATTAAATATAAACTTTGCACAATTAAACAATATTTATAAATTGGTTACTAAAACCAAACTTTTGTCTGTCACCTGAACCTAAAAATTTTTAAGTTGGCAATGAAAAGTAATAAGAGATGGAAGGTATAAAATATATCAATGTCTCTAATTTTTCCCCCCACTATATTCTGTAGTATCAAAAGTTGAAATGACGTCAAAGTTGGATAGTATTGAAAAAAGTATAATGTAGAATGGACTTTAGATCACACAAATGGATACAACAATGCCCGATGGCGGCGCTACGAGCGCTGTGAACAGCTGATTGAAACGAGTAATGTGAAAGTTGTCCATATTTGTTTACATGTTAAATCATCGATTTGCAATGGATAATAAACAGCTATCTTCATTAAATTATTTAAATTTTTTAAGTGCAACACCTTCTAGGTGTGTAGTTGAAGGAGAAGAGTTGTTAAACGCCGGAAATCTTATGTTGTTTGGATAATTTTGGATAAAATGATGAGCATGTCGACATATGTGGGTTATGTTTACAAACAAGCAGTTTGAGAACACCACCTCACGAAGTCACTGGGAAATTAAAATTTAGTAATGATGTTGAAGTTTTAAATATGTCCTGCACATGTAAAGCAGGAACTACATGAAAACACATTTCAGCTATCTTATTATTTTGTGCCATGTGGTTAACAAACCAAATTGAAAGAAGCCAAGATCAGGGCATTGATTAATTGTAATATTTGATTTTTCTTTTTTTTTTGTGTGGTTTCTGTTGGTTTTTCTTTTTGTTTCAGAAACAATATATTGAGTATGGAAATATTAACCAGCACAGATTTAAAATGCCTGTGGTCTACTTTTAAAAAACCTGTCTTACAACGGTATGAACCGCAACCTCTGTTAGAAACTCCTTGCCTAAATAAATTGATTAAAAACAAAAGCAGGCACTGAAGGTTCAGTGTAAATGTATTAGAAAAGCTGCATACAGAATTTGAGACCGCTTTCCCTAATTCTGCATTCAAATTAATATTGTGGTAGATATTTAATTATGTTCGAGAAGGATTTTTATAATTTAGTGTTTGTTTTTTATTTAATTTGTTTAATAAATACTAGTTTGTTATTATCTCTTCCACAACACCAAATTTATTAACAGTTCACAAATTGTTTCTCATTTGGAAAATAGTGGAAGTAAATATTTTTGTTACTTCCTTTTCTAGAGTGACAGCCAAACACACCAATTTGTGTTATAATAACTCATTATAACATAAAGTAATATAAAAAAGAATAATAATTGCTATCAAAAGTTAATATAACAAACAAACTGCAACACTAACTTTTAAAATCAATACAAATTACACGAGAAAACACATGTAAACCAGATGTAAACAATTGAGAACTGACACGCTCGGATACGCAGTCTGGTGGTCAAATATTGAACTACGCGACTGTAGTACTGTTTGAAATTATTACATATGTTCTGGTGTTGATTTTTTGTTAGAACGTCGATAGATACATTTTCATAAAATAAAAATGTACTGTGCTTAAATTAACCTGTTCCCTGTTAGCATATTGACAGCTGAATACTAGACAATTCAGCCATTTTGCCATGAATTACAGCGCCGCCAACGGTAATGTCACTTCTCAATAAACTATTACTCGTTTCGCCTAGTTCAGTTTTAGTCCGCTTGGCGTCACTTCATAGCGCTGTTGAGCCCAAAAGAACATACTATTAATCAACACGGACTGGCACAAACTGAATATAATTCAATCTAGTCCAAGGAACCAGAAATATTTCAATGATTTAGAAAATTAAAAACGTTGTAGGGCATTTGCAGTTATAATGT
Organism: Liopterus haemorrhoidalis; assembly: GCA_963971575.1. NCBI lineage: Eukaryota > Metazoa > Arthropoda > Insecta > Coleoptera > Dytiscidae > Liopterus > Liopterus haemorrhoidalis. The sequence goes on along the minus strand of OZ020626.1, from coordinate 13,996,491 downwards.
ATTTTTTAAAAGATATTTGTTGTATTTGCCTGAAACATGACAGTCATTTACAACGACTTTTCAACAGTTGTAAAAATTTAAACTATTATTTTAGGCTGATATTGTTATTTCCGGAAATGGTAAGAACATTTATTTTAATTATTATTGACGCACTCATCAAAATTAAGTTAGGAATGGAATGTTTGTTGTTTTATAAGGATTTTGTTATTGATGTGTAGAAAGGGCCGTCGCGTGTTTGTCGGTTCTTGTGCGGTCATTAATGAGACCACACACTGCTATAGTGCGTTCGAAGGTGAGTTTGCAGTATAGTTCTTATGGCAAATGGGAGCGGTGTTGCCAAATGTTGTAAAAGTGTCAAATGTGTCAATTATAATAATATGAAAAACTCGTATTATTTACAAAAATTAACTCTTATAAAACTCAAAATAACACTCAACAAAAACAAATGGCCATTTGTAGAATACTGCGTCTTCACAGATCAGCGCGTTTTAGAGCTGGCAACGTCGACTAGCAAGAAAAGGATAGCGTCATTCTGTAAACCCATTAGAGAGTATGAAAAAGAACTACTCCATATGCCCTGTACTGCAAACTCACCTTCGAACGCACTATAGAATCGAGTCCGAAGGTGACAAGTGTTGATGGAAATTTGCACATTACGTGTTTTGGGTTCGATTCTAATGGAGATTGCCCTGTGAACGTTTGCACACGGGCGGTTTACACGGTGGGGTTTTTATGGGGTAACAAATGAACATTCTTTTCTTGTTTCCATTGAGTATGTCATGAATATCCTGGGACCATTTTGTGAGAATATTTGAAACCCACTAAAATTTCCAACAGGAAACATCCAGTTAAAATTGCATGTAATTTTCGTTATGTATATTTCTAGTTGAACGATTTACCCCATTACCAGTCGATCAATTAAGTTTTCAACTAATTTTTTGCATAGTACTTAATATAAGTAAAACTTCAGTAACAGTTTAGTGTTATGAATAATTTTAAAAAGTTTTTGTAACAGTCCTGTGATACCAGAATAAATATGTATATATGAATAATAAATAGTTAAGATAAAAGCCGGTTAAAAGTTTCATGAATGTAATGGTTAATATAGGGTGACCGAATGGTCATGATGGCGGGACGAATGTCCCGCATTTTGATTTGGTGTCCCCAGGGCCGAATTTTGCTCTGTACTTATATTTGGGAGGTGAAGACCTTTTTTTTTGCTCTTTACTTGTATTTTGGAGGTGAGGACCTTTTTTTTTGTTTGTCCCGCATTGCCTTCTCCAAGAAAATGGTCACCCTAGGTTAATACCCTGGACGCCGTAAGGCCTAGGGAATAAATAATATATATAAAAGTTTCATGAACGCAGTATATAACATAGCAACAGTACGTTTATAGATAGGATAAACCAGGCAATTCTCCATATAATGGGTTTAATTAATTTTAGATATCTACAGTGTTGCACTATCAAGGAGTTATATGTACAAAATGTCGCAGTAAAGTGAATAATTTTTATGAATTTCGTCAACAGTGTTTGCGAAACAATCAAATATATATAAATTACACATCACAACTGAGTTCTGTATCTGAAACTAGCGGAGTGTTAAGTATTTACTTGACAGATTTCAAAGAACATAAAGAATTGTTGACGAATTGTGAGCAAACTGAAAAACAGTGCAGCAGTACAGACATATTACCAAAATGTGATGAGACTCATTGTGTAACAAATAAGGCCTGGAAAGAGTACTTCAAAAACAGTTACAAGGTGAAAATGGAAGAGGAAGAAAACGATGATTACACAGGTATCATATCACTTTGTTTGTTCACATTATAATATATAAGAAAATATATATGCTTCTCAATTTCTTGTCGAATGTCATTGTTAAGCTGCCATGGGTGATGGAATCTGGCCAGTGAAAGCCTGCTATAATTTGCAAACATTTATTAATAAATATTTGTAACTAGCTGATCCTAGTTTCTGTGACTCGCCAAGTCTCGCCTGCGGACAATTAATGTACAATTTCTTAGAATTCGCGCAGACATAATATGGAGAATTAAGGGTATCGGGCCTTGAAATTTTCATATTTTATATAAAGGTGCTGTCATCTTATAAAAGTTTAGAACTACTGATCTAAATCAGTGCTTGGCAATCTTTTTGTGCGTGCCACACACTATGCATTATTTAAAAAAAAAAATTGATGTGAAGTGTGAATTTTCACACATTTCAGGGTTTCGCAGGTATTTAAAAAATGATTGATGATAATTTGGGATTCCAAAACAAATTTTATGTTAAAATATTTTTTTTGTTAATTTTTATTTGAATGTCTAATACAAGGTTTCTAAATATGTGCAGTATTTTTTTTTTATATAGCAAGGTTCATTAAGATTCTGAAAATTGCGCCAATGGCTTCCATTGGTTGGTTTAAGTCATAACTCCGTCCCTCTTATTTCGTGTATTCAATGTCAACAATTTTCACTAGTTATTAAATTTACGCTTTTAAAAATTAAATGCAACATTTGTCCAAATATAACTAGAATTTTGAAAAAATAATTTAAACAAAATAAAAATGAAAAAAAAAAACTAAAAAAATTGTCTCAAGACCAGATCAAACCCTAGTTTGTAAATTAGAACGCGGGAACGCTAGCCATTACACTATCAAAGCATGCTGGTTTAGTGCGTTACATAAGTAATTAAATATTTTACATGGTCAAGCAAAAAACACAAAAAATGCGTTATTTTCCGAAAATATAATCTGATTAAATTATTCCGGTTCACACAAACGTACATTACTTAGAATTTTTTCAGGTTTTTAGTTTAAACCATCTGGGCTACAGGGTGTGGGGCTTAGTATCGGAATCCAGTAAGTGGGCGTAGGTTTAATGCAGCTTGTAATAATGCACATACATGCGTTCAGATGATCGTTGAGCTTGGTAACGTAATGGCTAGTCGGCCAAACCGGTGAATCGTACTTTGCCGCACTGCAGACGAGACCTAAGGCTCAGCGTAGAAGAGTTCATGATATATCTTGGTCGTACAGGTGTGGATTTAGAGCCCAAGTTGGTCCGACGGAATTTTAAATAAAAGGTCCATATCTGAAAATTATTTTAATTTTATAATTTAGATATATTTCAAATAACTACCATAGACTTTACTTCTAATTTATTTAACAGTGTATCTATTATTTGCTCGTCAAAAATATTTTTGCAAATTTCTCTTGCAATTTATAAATAAGCCATACGAACAACGACTACAGTGTCTTGGAATTTCATCTCTGGAAGAGCGTCGACCTAATAACTATGTTCCGTTGTGTATCTGGTTATTTTAATTGTGTTATGTCAGATCTTTTTATGTTCAGCAATGACAATAGACTACGTGGTCACAAATTTAAGTTGCGCCGTGATACTTTTAAAATGAATGTGCGTGCCAACTTTTTATCCAATCGTGTGTTTACTTTCGCAAGTTGTCAATGCAAGCAGCATTAATATTTTCAAAAATAATTTAGATTCGTTTAATTCTGTTGTGTTAAATTAACTACTTGTTTTTCTATTTTTTTTTTTTTTTTTTTGTTTTGTAATAATTAATATGTATTGCTTTAACTGTATTTTCTTATGTATTAATGTACTTCATCTTATGTATAATGAAGCTACACAAGCCTTAGGCTTCTGCTTATTTCATTGTATAATAATAATAACATATAAGATTGTAGATACTTACTTTTCGTGTCCGGGACGTCACGATACATTTTGTCAATAGGGGAAACTTCCTAAGCGCCCTGACATCTGGTGGCAATTTGTGAAAGATACGAAAGCCACATTGTTTTGTTTTGTTCAATGGAGAATGACGTGTTTTTTTGTTGTTTGTGTTTTATTTTTGTGTATCATGGAAAAAAAAAACAATCAATTTTGTTGTGTGCCGCAATGTAAATCGTGAATAATGAAGAATCCTTCTTAAACATTCCATAATTTACCTAAATCGAAAAAAATATCAATTGAAACGACGTTTGGAGGCAGAGAGAAAGTGGATCGTAGGTTTTTATGGACTCAAAAACTAAAAATGGGCAAAAATCCAAACCCATGCAGGCATGTTTGCCCGTTGCATTTTATGGAAAGTGATTTTTTACGTCCAAAAAAAGACTGAAAAAAAGACTGAAAAAAAGCATTTATCGCACCCAAAATTTTCCTAAATCATCAGTTGATATATTAAAAGGCCCTTCTACTTTTTCAGGCAGAGATATTAATTTTTATTAATATATTTACCATATTTTAGTTGTTATTATATTGACAGACAGTCAAAAAGAATTAAAAATACAATGAAAAACTAAAAATATCCTTGAAATTTCTTTAGAATAGTATATTATTACATATCTTGTAAATCGTAGATTACCTATAAATTAAAATAAGCTCGGAAAACAGGAAAAATACAACTCGTGTTTATTTTCACCATGTAAACAAATACACGAATAACAGTTTAATGTGGCTTTCGAGTGTTCCAGCTTTGCCGCATACGGCGCTGCGATCTTAAAAAGTTTCCCCTATATGTTTCGGTATTTATTGCTTGACAGTCAGCAGAAATTAGATCCTCCATATTACAAGGATCATCCATGTTTGGACAGATGAGCATATGAACATTGTCCTGTACCTGTCCACACTCGCACAACACATCCTCCTCTCGCTGTATGCCCCATTTCTTAGATTAGTTTTGCATCTGGAAACACCAGTTTTCATCCAATTTAGAGATTTTCATGTCTTGTATGGTAGATGGTGTCCTGGAGCAAGATCTTCCTTGAATTCAATCCAGATGTTTGGTATATTTTCGCGCCTTTGTTCTAAATCTATTTTTATTAAATTTAAATTTATAAAACTTCTCTCATAATTTACTTGTGTTACAAGAAATATTAACGCAAATTTGTAATGTGTATACAGGGTATATTACGGAAACGACATTATTTTGTTTATTATTAGAGATATAAAAAAATAGTAAATAAAAAGTTAAGGGGGATATCTCCTTATAGGGAAGGAAATTATAGCTTAAAAAAATATGTATATTTTAAAGCAGTGTTTCTCAAACTGGGACACAAAGTTATATTTTTTAAAAGCAGGTTATACATATTTTTTAGATCCATTCGATAGTGTAATTTTTGTTTAATTTTTTGAATTCAACCATATGTACATTTTATATCTTTACATAATAAAAATATTGAGAAAAAACCGATTGTAATTAAAATAATTTCTATTTTTAATATTACAGTTGGAGCTCCAGATGTATATCATGATAACACGAACACGGGAAATATTACCATGAAGTCTGAACCGGACACGAGTGGATGTGAAGAAAATACACTAGAGAGGGCAACTGTCGGAAACACTGGTCAGTAGAGTCAGTAGGTCTTTATTGATGCTTATGTAATAAGTTAATATTTAACTACTGAAGGTTTCAATGTAATAGAAGAAGACTTCGATAGATTTTATGAATATAGGATTGCAAAAAAACTAAAACTTAGTATTAAAAAATACTTTAAAATTTCGTTTATTTGAAAGCGAAATTGTTTGAATTGACAGGTGTTTAAATTGGTAATTTCTCATTAGTTAAAGACCTTGGAGTCACTTTAAATTCCAAATTAATATATAATACTCACATCAATAACATAATCCGTGTACCATATAAAATGTTAGGATTTATAATTAGAACCGGAAGAGATTTCAAGATTCTTAAAACATTAGTAACATTGTACTTCACAATTGTTAGAAGTCGATTAGAATTTGCGACTGTATGTTGGTCCCCACAATACTATATGTACATAAAGTGCATTGAAACAATTCTAAATAGGTTTATAAATTATATACAATATAAATTGCCCGATTTCAACTTAGAAAGTAGAAGAATATTATTGGACTTAAATCAGTTGTATAAAATATTCAATAATATGATAGACAGTCCAGAATTATTATCTTTTTTTTTTTATTCTGAATTCCAACATACAACACGCACACCAATGAACTTTTAACAATCAATTTTAATTTAACCAATTCAGCATCTAATTCTCCTATCAATCGTATTTCTTTTTCATTAAATAACTTGTCTTGTCAGGATCACTCTCCTTATATATTTTCAACCAACCTTCAGCCATTTAAAAGATCTATAAATTCTCTCCTTGTGTAGTATGTTTTATGTTTAAACATGTAAAAATTGTTGTAATGTGTACTTATGTCACTATTTTTCTTAATATCATATGATACTTTTGAAATGGTGGCAGTTTTTTAATATGTGCCGACAACATCCGTGTTCTTCATAATGGACAGTAAATTAATAGGATTACTGTTACTACTCTGTATGTATTCGCTGACCCAGTGTAAAATTGCAATTGCAGGGAGTTTCATATTGTTTTATTAAGAGTATAATAATATACACATGATTTAAAAAAAAGCATGCGGTTGTAAGACAATGTGGTATGTTAAAAAACTAATAAATAATATAGCGATATATTGGAGATATATGGCACATCATCTACTAAAGACATGTCCCAGCTACTAGCGAACTGAATAAATATATTATTGTTGTACTAAAATAATTAATTTTAGTGTAAATTTAATTTAAATATATTGTTTGGTAATTGGAATGAGAAACTTGTTTACATTGAAAACATAGAGTAACTGTTACTGTAAGTATTTATATTTCAGAGAGTCTCGATACTCGGAAGACATGCATCATATCATCTACTGACGACATGTCCCAGTATCACTACAACACTAATATCATCATCAGTGAGGAGATCGACATCAAGCCTGAATGTGTAGATGACGGTAAATATGAGGAGAGTGCAGCTGAACAAGATACAGGTCAGTCAACAACTTAATATTTTTTTGTTAGTTGTAAGTTTTCAATAATGATATTTACAGTTTCCATTTACTGAGTCCATGCACACGAGTTCAATAGTTGATACTTTCATTAGTTTTAGTAACTACTGTATAAAAATTGGAAAATGGCGGTAATTAAAATAAAGGAAACAAACCATTATAATCTAGATTTAATCATATGTAGAGTATATAATGTCCAATAAATATATGATGATATAAAACTCGTACGGCTTGTTGGACAATGTATTTATTAAAGGAACTTGTATAAATAAATATGTACCTATTTCTATTATAATACAAAATTAATAGACAACTTTGGTGTGTAGCATCTAAATGTCGTGGGATTAAAAGTAGCAGCAATATAAGATGTTTGTGACCACTGGAAGATGTGAAGATATAAAATTATTCATCGACATGTTACCCGAGTAAAGCTGGTTAAGTAACTGATGTTACGGATAGAAGGAAGACGGAATATACGTAATGCATAGAAAATAAGCTATGGTGTCCAACCAATGGTCACCAACATCTTATATTTTTGGTATTTATGAGTCCCACGATATTTTGATGCTACCCAGCAAACATTTTTATACGGGCCCGTATTGTTGACGCACATACTCCCCGGCATTGAAAGTAATGGGCCAGGGCTATCATTTCGCATTGGGCCAGTACCTCGATGTCCCCGTGGCCGTTAGCTGGCCCATTGGTGTATCAATTGCCGGCCCAGCAGCGGTAAAGTGCAAAATAATCACATTAGTTGCAAGATTTATTTCTGTCGGACCAGTGTTTATATTATACCCACTCTCTACTATTTCAAATGTAACATATGTGTACCTACCTAGTATTAAAATAAATTACTGGTTAGGTGCAAGGTTGAATAAATTTATTTAACAAATAAAGATATCAATATCGCATCGGTTTTAAACTATTAATGACGAAATTAACATTGCTGTCAATAGAATGATACGATATTGTCAACTTTATTCGTTGAATAAATTTATTCAACGATGGTGAAACTGGCCGATTGTAAATTGTATTAACAGTTATAATTTATTGATTTATTTATAAATATTAAATAAAAATCATTTCAGGAATAACAGGAATTAGTTTATTTAATTTATTAATTTAATGAAGAATTTTAAGAAAATGGTTCTCTGCCATTTCGACCCGACTAACTGCATCCTAAAGATAAGGGGTGACTAATAATTTTCGCTAATATTCGTCTTGTATTGTCTACCACATCTGTTCCCCCGACTTGAAGAGTACCAACCTAAAAAAATCATACTTGTTAAAATAAATTCAATAACCAAATTTTATGTAAGGTGTTAGGTGTAAGGTGCATTAATGCAAATGTGTATACACATTTACATTACATTATTTTCGTTTTTAAAGAATTGTCTTAACCTCACAAGAATTTTGAGGTTAAATGATTTATGCTTTGTTTTTTTTTTTTTTTAAGTTAAAACATGAAGCACATAAGTTAAAGAATTTATCAATCTGCACTTACCTTTTATATTCCATATTACGTTCTAATACACTTATAATTCTTCTGATTTTATATTCTGCACAAACCGTTAACATAAATAAACGCGGCAACACCACATAAATCACATGAACTACACTTGGCGCGTTATTTAAATAAAACATTTAAAAAAAGTATGGTTTTAAGTAAAAAGTATGAGTGAAGAAGAGACGATAGCTGTGTAAAACAATAATTTATCGACTTTATTAGAATAAAAAAGAATAGGAAAGATACTTACAAATTTTTGAAAACAAAAGTAAAAGGTAACATATTAACAAAAATAAGGAGTGCATATAAAATGCTGGTAAAGTACTTCATATAGGAGGAGTGCGAAATACAAATGTGAAGTATATTATTAATACTGGTGTTGTACAAACTTTTGGTGCTAGCAATTTACCAACAGAAAAAGCAGTTTGCTGGCATTCGGCCGATGGTTGAATGTTTGCTGGGTACTCACCAAAGTTGTCTATTCATTTTGTATTATAATAGAATAGGTAAATATTTATTTATATAAATTTGTATAACATAAGTTAACTATTGCAATGCTAAATAGTATTTCGAGAAATGTTGTGTTCCTGTAATACGAGGGACATTCAATAATTATAGAGACAAATTAATGTAGAAAAAAAAAAAAACGGTTTGTAGGAGAAGTTTGGTACTTTCATGACTTTAGGTTGGCATCACTGGGATGAGCTGAGAACACCTGAAGGATTCAAATTGTTTTGTTTATAACCTCAAAATTGCATTTTACGATGGCGTGTCCTATTGAAGTTTCCACATTAGTTGAACAATGTTCAGTGATCTGGTTTTTCCTTTCTGAAGGTGAAAATACGGCTAAAATCTTTTCTCGAATGATTTTACAGTGTGGTGAAAGTTGTATGAATCGCGGAAATTTTTATAAATGGGTAGAACAGTTCAAAAATGATCGAACCTCAGTGACTGACGAGCAACCTCCTGGCCGGCCAGTTGAAGTGTCAACTACTGCGCTTGAAACCCGCATTGACGACATTATTCGTGAAGACCGAGGTATTCCTGCAGTAAGTGTTAGCATAGTTCATCACGTTATCATTGACAAGCTAAAGTACAGCAAAACAAGTGCAAGGTGGGTCCCGAAACAGTAAACGCAACAACACAAGGAAACAAGACTTATAATGTGTACAGACTTGAAGGAACGCTATGAAAGGGAACGTGATCCTTTTCTAAACAAGATTTTAACGTGTGATGAAACTTGGGTTTACCATTTTGAACCAGAGTCCAAAAGACAAAGCATAGAATGGAAGCACACCAATTCACCTGTCCAAACGAAATTCAGAACGGAAGCATCAGCGGGAAAAGTCATGTTGACCGCCTTTAGGGATGCCCGAGGTGTCGTCTTTTGTGATTATTTGGTATATCAGCGTACAATAAACAGTGCCTACTACTCAATGAGAGAAAATCGTCGCGGATCTCAAAGAAAAGGAGTGATATTGCTCCAAGACAATGTTCGCCCTCATACCGCCAAGCTGACCCATTGAAAAAATGGGTTGAGAGATAACTACCTCATCTTCCCTACAGTCCAGATTTATTTCCCTCTGATTTTTATTTGTTTGGTCCACTCAAGGAGACATTACTTGAAAAAACGTTCAGCGACAACGAGGAAGGCAAAGAATTTGTGGGAAACTGGCTCAAACAACAAAACAAAGATTTATTTGTATCAGGTATAAAAAAAAAAACTAGTTCATCCTTGTGACAAGTGTATTAATATTCGTGGGGATTATGTTGAGAAGTAGTAAAAGTCTCATTTTGTAAAAATACACAGTTTTATTTTTTTTTTTTTCTACATTAATGTCCCTCGTAAATGCATTGCCCAACAAGTCGCACAAGTTTTCATCCATGTATAATCTGTGGGCATTGTCTGTGCTAACAAGCCATAAATTGAACAAGTTATGAACAATATTCGAGTAGCAATAGTTGAAAAATAGCTTGAAATTTGTATAAAGGTTATGAGAAATGCCCTTGAAAGAACCCGTATTAATTTGGCAGCAAAAATAGTGAATTTGGTTGACATATTTATGCCATAAATAATTACAACATTCAATTAAAGTATTTATATAAAAATATTTACTGTTTTGTATTGAAGTTATTTGTCCACCCTGTAGCTATGATACCTAAGCTCCATGTTGTTATTATTACTTCCATCAATTCAGGTATATCGAGAATAATAACTACGAGTATTTATATTTTAGAGAGCCGTGATACTCGGAATTCATATACCATATCATCTACTGAGTCCCAGTATAACTACAGCAGAAATATTATCGCTGAGAAGGTTGACATCAATGTTGAGCATACAGATGACAGTGAATATAAGGAAAATGGAAAATCTGGTTATGAAAATGACAATGACTATGTAGAGAGTGCAGACGAACATGATACAGGTTAGTCAAAAATCACATTTAACACATAATACGCATAACACCAAATTTAATACATGCACAAAGTATAATTTCTAATCAACTGAACTTTTTTTTTTAATACATGGGAAACTTTTTATAAGCACCAGTACGCTGGTAGTGCTTGATTCTTCCAAAGGCCTACCGACTAAAAACCATGTTAGCCTCTAAGTCCGCAGAAAACTATCCTGTGCGACTTACTTCTCAGCGGATAGGCTAGTTCGGCCTAACTAAACCTTCCAGACATCCACAGATCTGATGCAGGTTCTTCTGAGTATATTTCTATCCAGTCTATCCCCCCTTGACAAGAGGCGTTCACCGTAGAGATAGGGAATTGAAAACCATAGTACAGTCGAGGCGAGTGATATGTTCCGAGTGTGTTGTAGTATCCGGTCGCGCGTCAGGGACGCACGCATTAGTGCTGTTAACCAGCTTCACAAGTAGTGCAGTGTCGACATGGCCGTTCGGCTGCCGACAACTGATGTCCAAGGCACCTGGTGTCTTTCACAGTTTCCAACTTACTACGCCCAAAGGTATAGGTGGAGCTGGTGTGGGACATGGACTAGCCCCTTGCGGTAGCCGCCGCTAAGGACACGCAATTAGTTGGATTCAGCTCCATCCTTTGGCCTTGGATAACTGTGGCCTTGTTTCTAGGGATATAGCCAGCTATAGCTCTTGGTCTACACTGCACTGGAGCGGACAATAGCCGCTGAAGCGGTGCATGCGACGCGCTCTCCTGGTGCATTCGTACCATTTTGACTTCTGGGGGTTGAGCTAAATGTTAGCTCGTCGACCGCAAGGTTGAAGAATAGAGGACTCAACGGGTTTCCCTGTATCATCCCCTCAGAATTCAACTCGCGCTAGCCTACACTGGCCCACGCTCATGCAAGCGTGTGCATCCGCCATTATTGCCTGGAGGTAGGTCAAGATGTTTAGTCTGTTGAGCTCTTCTAGGATCAGAGCCCAGCATGCCGTGTTGAATGCACCCCTGACATCCAGACTGATGAGGACATGCCACTTGGCAAAACAGTTCTGGGGGGAATCCAAATTGCATGTCGCTCAGCAGGTCCCTTCCTTCAATTTCACTTTCAACCTTTTTTGAAATAAGACTTCGTAGACCTTCGACATTTTATTGACCAGACAGATGGGTCGATATGACCCAGGTTCGTCGCGGTTCTTTCCTTCTTGATGAGGATGGCAGATGCTGACTTCCATTCCTCTGGAAATTCATGCTTGAGCAGCAGGTCGTTATAGATTCCGAGCCTTAATTAATTAATTCGTATCTTAATGACCTCAGTCAGTAGCCCGTCTGGACCAGGAGCTTTCTTCGTCTTCCTGCTCTTCACTGCTATCTCGAGCTCTTCAACCGTAAAAGGTACTGCTGCTTTCCTTACTATAAGGATGCTAGGCTGTTCTTTGCTCCTCTGCGGGAACAGGTGGCCTAGAATCTCTAGCTTTCTGGTCTCAGGGAGTTCGATGGGCTTAATTCTCGTTAGGCCCTTCACTACCACTTGATATGCCGTACCCCATACGTTTGTTTCCACTGTGAATAGGAGCTCTCGCCAGTGCCTCCTCTTCGCGGCGACGATACTCCTTCCTCTGGCGAACGTTGGGATATCTCCATAGTTGTACGCCACAATGTCTAGGGCGACTGTCCTCTCCGTCCAGACTTCAACATGCGCGTCGACTACTGGGGAGCCCCACATCGGTGATCTGGCGTTGATGTCTCCTGCAATCACGGCCTCCTTTCAATTGGTCCTGACCAGATTCATGATGGTGTCTACTCTACGCTGGTATTCTTCCATGGGTATATTCTGTGAAATATACACCACGTGAGGATCTTGGATGACTCCCACTCCTTGGATGACAGCAGTCTTGGTACCGTCTTTTATCATTGTCTCCTCAATCCCATAGACTAAGATGGTGGTCTTCATTTGTCTTCCTCGGGAGACCTCTCAGTCTTCAAACTTCTGCTTGATTTCTGTCTGCAAAGTTTCGGCCTTGGACTCGCCTTCCTCTACTCGCTATTGGACATCGCCACTCTCTGTCTTCCGAATTATTTTTATGGAGATGCCCAGCTTCCCGACATCTACTTTCTCCTTTATAGATTTCAGCAGCTCCGCGTAAGTCTTCCCTCCTGCCTTGATCGTCGGAGAGCCATCACTCGGTCTTTGGCGCTGCTTCTCGGTACCTGTCTCTTTATTAGATAAGATCACGATCTTCTTTTCTGTGCTGGAGAATAACCCCTCACTGATCTTCCTGACTTTCTCGACCTCGCTTCTTTTAGAGGTAATCAGATGGGTTGCCTCGATCGAATGGTCCTTTGTCATCAGCTTTAGACCCTGGAATTGGTTGAAACCTTGTTTAAAGAAAAAGTCTCTCTGATTACTTACCTCCTCCGTAAGCTCGAGCGAGAGGACATAAACGGCTGTAGCTATTACGCTCGTATCTTTTCTTGTGGAGATTTTTGAGGTCTCCATAAGGTATTCTGCCTGCTTGTCCTTACTCAGAAGAAGTTCCTCCAGTCCAGCGGATCCCTCCACTAACTTGCGGATCGCTACGTTTGAACTGGCTTCCTCGGGTGCCATCAAGGCTGCATAGCTGCCGTTTATCTTCACCTGTCTGAGGTCGACATTTTATAACTCCGTCCTATTAAAACATTCCTCAGGCCCGTTCTCTTCCATGCCTCTGTCTAGGTCTTCAGAGCTTCCACTCTGGATTGCTTCTTCTACTATTTTCTTTGAGTCATCACTCCCAGTCTGGGTACTCACTGATTTTCCTACTTTAATGCCCTTCTTCTGAACTTGATTCACTTCCTTGTCGATCTAGGTGCTTACTGACCTCGATTCTTTGTTGACTACTCTTGAATTGAGCCTGGCGTTCGATTCGGTGGCCAATTTAGCCCCGTTCCTCTCGTACAATACACTTAGTTCCTCCGTGACCTTTCTTGGAGCTTTAACAGCGTTCTTAATTTCCACCTTAGTGTGGACATGAACCTGTGTAAGCTTAAACAGATCATCCGAGGATTTATAAGGGTTTTGATTGCTCCAGAGTCGATCTCGGAGGTATCCTCCCTGTTCCTCATGCCCCGCCCTGGAGCGGATGTGAGGGGGGTCAGAAATTACTCCGTCTTTTTAGCTCCAGTTTCTTTACTTTTTTCGGGCTTCTTACCCCCAATCCAATTTTCCCAAATATCGTGAACGGGTTCTGGTTCCCCAGATTGGGCGGGATTTGATAACCTTGTCCATGTTTCTTTCCGAATACTTTCCAAGTCCACAAACAACTAATAAAAAAAAAATTCAATGTGTCCTCAAAAATTATTTTTTTATTAAGTGGGGTACTTTAAAAAAAACTTTTTTCTTTTTCTCCGTCTCTCCAAAATTTCGAAACTCGAGTAACAAAAAAAAAGGAGAAAAATCTCTTTCTACACCGCCTCTTCAAAAAAAATTTAAGTCGAGTAACAAAAAACATTTTTTTTTTTTCACCCTCTTCAAAATATTTCTAAGTCTTCAGTGTAAAAATTCTTTATCCACCGTTCCTAAGGACTAAATCGTTGACCTTAAATTTATTCTCGATCGGAGTTTGCGAAGATACACTGTAAATCAGTGATTGTACAGGTTTGTGGACTTAGAAAATAAACTTAACTCAACTTAATTGAACTCAATTGAACTTATTCATTGCGAAAAACGGGTACTCGGGTAATAATATTATAAATATAGATGCTTATTGTATTTTCCGCTGCAATATATTCTGAACCGAATGATCATCGGATGTCATTGTGAATTGTGAAATAAATAATGTATTATGATCTTTTTAAATTGTTTGAATTCGATTCCAAAAATAATTAATTGTCTTGCATCGTTACATCTATCATTTTTAATGATTTTGTAAAACAAATAATTTCAAATGATTTTCACATTCTTTAGTGCTTCATGTTTATGGCGATAGGTGACTAATAGTGACTTCTTCTTAGCTTGTATTTATTTCACTCTGTGGGGGCATTTCTAGGATCGGTCGAAACGTCCAGCTTGGTTAAATGAATTTAAGTAATTTCATTGGACTTCATGGTACTTACTTTGAAAAGCCCTCCACATAGTGGATTCCCAGATTTGCGAACGGTATTAAGTCTGAAACCCTAAATGGTCCGCCGGTCGATTGCTTAGATTCTTTAGGACAGGAATAAGGGTTTTTGAATTAAAGTCTGATTTTTACTTAATCTACGTTTAATGTTTAGTTAAAGACTGAAAGTTATTAATTACACTAGAACTTACATTTTGATGCTGGCTACAAAATCCGATGAGATACACTCAAGCACAAACCCTCGCAATCACCTCACAAGCCGCTAAACACCTCACAAGACGCACAGTCTTTAACCCGTTAACGGAGTTCGTTTATTTCATTAAGTCTGTCCTCAACACTTCTTACTTTTGGTTCGCTACACACTACCGGGTTTCTCTGCCAAAATGCTTGGGAGGTTCGTCCGACTCCGGTGATGGTTAATTCGCGACTCCCCTGTCTCTCACAAGATTTTTCAGCCCTTTTCTTAAACTAATTATTTGATCTCTGAACCCCATTTTTTGTCGTTGTAAAAATAATCAGCTCTCCAATTAACAACAAAAACCTTTTAACTTATCTTGCAGACTCATATTTCTATTCCCAATAATTCATAACCCCAAATAAATAATTTTGACTCTAATTACCTACGAAGTCCATATCTCTGAAAATATATAGTTGCCTATCAACGTCTGTATAAATATTTACCCATGTTATTTGAGATAACCAGTAACAATCTTTTAAACAAATCATATAATATATGACCCTAATTCTACCCATATCTTTCAACATTTAACTAAAAGAATATACGATAAAACTCAACTAATCTCGGAAGCTGTTTATCTTAAAATTGATTAGTTTTTCTATTCAAATAATTTGAATATTTTTAACTAATTGAATAATTTTATTTTAAATAATAATGTAATTTTATTTCTGAACTTACCGCTCTCACAACGCGCCTGAACCTAGCCTTTTTGCAGAGCTAGCGTCAGTTTATAGGACCACGGGATCAGGCCGAAGTTTACGCTCTGATATAGTATAGATAATTTAATTTTGCAAAACTTTTCTCTCTTGAACTTTTGATATAAAATTAATACGAAATCATTCTGGTTTCGTATCTACCATGCCATCAACTAAATAATTTTTGATTTAAATGTTATATCGTTATAACTGGCCGGTTCATTACCGTATAACCACACGCAGGAAAAGTTTATTCCAGAAATTAATTTTATTTATTTCAGAATTTTTCTCTCAGTAATCAATGCAAATTTGTTTACAGCTAGTGGTGGAACATCTTCCAGTGAATCAGATGAGAGTTGCGAGTCATTAGCCATTAACAAGTATAAAAAACCCAAGACAACAAGGTCATCACATCTCATTAAAAACAAGCGAGTACATTCTGGAAGCACGTCTTCAGAGTTGAAATGCGATCATTGTGATAAAGCTTTTTCATATTCATCACAACTAATTATCCATAAACGTATACATTCTGGAGAGAGACCATTTAAATGTGACCAGTGTGATAAAGCATTTTCAATTTTATCAAACCTTCTTTCTCACAAACGTGTACATTCTGGAGAGAAACCATTTAAATGTGATCAGTGTGATAAAGCATATTCACAGTCAACAAATCTTACGCGACACAAACGAATACATTCTGGAGAGAGACCATATAAATGTGATCAGTGTGATAAAGCATTTAAACGATCATCACATCTCATTGTACACAAACGCATACATTCTGGAAAGAAACCATTTAAATGTGTTCAGTGTGATAAAGCATTTTCACAGTTAACAAATCTTACGCAACACAAACGAATACATTCTGGAGAGAGACCATATAAATGTGATCAGTGTGATAAAGCATTTGCACAATCATCATATCTTACTGAACACATACGAATACATTCTGGAGAGAGACCATTTAAATGTGATCAGTGTGATAAAGCATTTTCACAGTCAACACGTCTTACGCGACACAAACGAATACATTCTGGAGAGAGACCATATAAATGTAATCAGTGTGATAAAGCATTTGCACAATCATCATATCTTACTGAACACATACGAATACATTCTGGAGAGAGACCATTTAAATGTGATCAGTGTGATAAAGCATTTGCACGATCATCAGATCTAATTGTACACAAACGCATACATTCTGGAGAGAAACCATTTAAATGTGATCAGTGTGATAAAGCATTTTCAACGTCAGCAAATCTAACGCAACACAAACGAATACATTCTGGAAAGAAACCATTTAAATGTGATCACTGTGATAAAGCATTTGCACGATCATCAGATCTCATTGTACACAAACGCATACATTCTGGAGAGAAACCATTTAAATGTGATCAGTGTGATAAAGCATTTTCAACGTCAGCAAATCTAACGCAACACAAACGAATACATTCTGGAAAGAAACCATTTAAATGTGATCACTGTGATAAAGCATTTGCACGATCATCAGATCTCATTGTACACAAACGCATACATTCTGGAAAGAAACCATTTAAATGTGTTCAGTGTGATAAAGCATTTGCACGATCATCAGATCTCATTGGACACAAACGCATACATTCTGGAGAGAAACCATTTAAATGTGATCAGTGTGATAAAGCATTTTCAATGTTATTAAACCTTCTTTCTCACAAACGCATACATTCTGGAGAGAAACCATATAAATGTGCACGATCATCATATCTTACTGAACACATACGAATACATTCTGGAGAGAGACCATTTAAATGTGATCAGTGTGATAAAGCATTTTCACAGTCAACACATCTTACGCAACACAAACGAATACATTCTGGAGAGAGACCATATAAATGTGATCAGTCTGATAAAACATTTTCACGGTCATCAAATCTCATTGTACATAGTCAAATACATTCTGACGGGAAATCATAGAAATGTGATCAGTGTGATAAAGCATTTTCACAATCAAGACGTTTCTAATGTGATAAGGCATATTAAATCTGGAGAGAAGCCATTCAAATGTGATAGGTACTAAGGTGTAAGAGATCATTTTTAGATTTAACAGTGTTCATTAGTCGCACACAAACACAATCTCTAGAAAACCTGTTAGAGTGTGAACATTGCAGTAAAACATTTAAGGCAATGAAAAATCTGGGTTGACAAAAGTGAAAATAATCTGGAGAGAAACCATTCAATTTTGATGAATAATAAATCCTAAAGATAATATCAAAATATCGTTTATATGTCTGTGTTTAGTTACAATACGCCTCGGAGTGAAGGATTGTTCGGTAAATCCTAATGTCCGTAGAACCGTGTCTAAATGAAGGGAAATGTAAGTAGGGATGAGGCACCTTGGACAGACAGACAGTACGCGCCTCCTAGTTTATAGAATGGCGATATCTTGAACTAGAGGTCGTGCACTGTCTGTCCAAGGTGTCGCATTACCTACTAATGTATATTAAATTACAAATAATATATTTTAAGACAAAAAAAGTTTAGATAATTCAAATAGACATTAGGACAGCAATAAACTGGTTCCGAAACCATTTTTCGTCTGGACGGGTCAAGTGTACTTATCACAGAAGTGTTAGTTGTTAGTGATTGTCAAATAGTCCGTTTAAACGTTAGAATGCAGTACAGAGCGAATAGAGTAGTTCTTTTTCATACCCTCTAATGGGTTTTACCAATAACGCTATCATTTTCTGTCATCTTAATCTGTGCAGACGCGGTATTTTACAAATGGTTATTCATTTTTGTTCAGAGATGCATTTAATTTCAGTGACATAACAAAAAGAACATAAAATTCCAAATAATATTGTGTGTTCATTGACATATTTGACACATTTACACCATTTGGCAACACCGCTTCCATTTCCCATAAGAAAAATACTGCACTCTAATGTTTGAACGGAATATTGATAAAATTAGTATAATTAGTATTTATAAAATTAGTAAAATACGAAAACTAATAATTAAAAGGATGCTCAAAATACCACAACACTCTTTATTTATTTATTTATTTATTTATTTATTTATTTATTCATTCATTGGAACATAAACAGGACGGGCCCAGTAAAATGTTCGCAAGTTAATTACAAAAAATAAAATAAATACATCACATTATAAGTTTGAGATAACACAAATTATACAATGAAAAATAATAATAATTACAAAGTAATACATGATAGAATTTAGTTTTGTAGCTTTAATTTGATAGATTTAACAAATGTATTAATGTTAACATTATATATTTCGATATCAGAAAAGAGATTGTTGTAAGTGGAACAGAGACGGACAATGGGAGAATTTTTGTAAGAGTTAGTATTAGCAAACGGAATACTAAGTAGTGATAAAGCATGCGTGTTATACGTTTGAACATGAATGTTATATAAGATAGAAAGATTCTCACAAATTAATAAGTTTTTTTTTTTTTTTAATTATTTATTTTACATCGGCCTATTTCTGCAACGAGGCTAATCGCCGATGCCAGGGGGCGAGCTCCTACACCTGGATGAGGGGTGAATGATTGTGAAATGAGAGTAATGTAAACATATTATTCTCGCCCGAATAATATCACCGACGGAGAATCGAACTGCCAACCACACAATCCAGACTTACCAGTCCAAACCGCTGCTATTTAGTGCGCTCGACCACTCCGTCGGCAATTAATAAGTTATTAAGGATTTTGAACAAAATTTTCATTTCCGATAAAGTGCGACGGTCCTTTAAAGTTAAGAGATTAAATTCTTTACAATGATAATAGTAGTTGTTTTGAGGATAGCAAG
Organism: Liopterus haemorrhoidalis; assembly: GCA_963971575.1. Classification (NCBI taxonomy): domain Eukaryota; kingdom Metazoa; phylum Arthropoda; class Insecta; order Coleoptera; family Dytiscidae; genus Liopterus; species Liopterus haemorrhoidalis. Next base: position 13,976,868 of record OZ020626.1, on the reverse strand, counting down.
AATTTGTTTTAAATTACAGATATTTAACGAATTTCTTTTGTATTTTTTTCTAATTGATTAATATAAGTTTCATAAGAAGGATTCCAAATGACAGATGCAAATTGAACATTATTTAAGACGTAGGCGTAATACAATGACTTTAAAGCAGTTATTGATTTGAAATGTTGAGTTGATCTTATTACAAAACCTAACATCTTAAAAGATTTAGCTGTAATCTTGCTTATATGTTCGCTGAAAGTTAAATTTGAGTCGAATAAAACTCCCAAATCTCTTACAACGTCGGTTCTAGAAGTAACTGTACCTTTGAAATTATAATTGTTTATTAAAATATTTTTGTTCCTGGTAAAAGTAATTGAAGGACATTTTTCGAAGTTGAGAAATAATTTATTCTTGTTACAATATGTGAAAAGACTATCTACATCAGCCTGAAAAAGTTCAGCATTTAATGCTGATTTAATATCACGAAATATTTTCATATCATCCGCAAATAAAAGAAAGTTTGAATTTTTTATTGAAAGATGGATGTCGTTACTGAAAATGAGGAAGAGTAGTGGTCCTAAGTGTGATCCTTGGGGAACGCCTGAAGTTATCCTTACATAACTAGAAGTAAAACCGTTTACACATACAGCTTGACTTCTATGGCTTATATAGGAAGTAAGCCACCTCAAGAGGTCGCCACGAATTCCAATCTGAAAAAGCTTGTCTATTAAGAAGCTGTGGTTAATTTTATCAAAAGCCTTGCTAAAATTTGTGTAAATTGCATCGACTTGGATTCTCTTATCAAGATTTTGTAGTAAGTAGTTACTATAGATCATCAAATTTGTTTCAACTGATCTTTTTGGGAAAAAAGATCAGTTCAATATTCCCCGCAGGGGAAGTTCATTATGGCCATAACACCTGGCCATTTGGCGAGCTTTCGGGCCTGATGATCCCGCGTACCCTCAATCACGCAAGGGAAGTTAAAAATGGTCGCATCACCTGATCATATAGAGCTTTTGGGCCTAATGATCCTACGTACCCTGTATCACATATCATTTGGGAAGAGACAGTTTAGATAATCCGATTGTGGGAATAGGCTTATCTGTTGTCTCTTTTATCTCCCACTTAAATTTCTACCCACGTGTTTGCCTTGCGTGAAGACCCGTAACGCCGGAGAAGAGGATCCTGGTCGGTTGATGTAGACTGCTGCCCGCGGACAGTACGATCCCAACACGCCTTCTTTGGCCTCGGATTCGGTAAAACGGGAGGCTGAGTCTGGTCAGCTCAGTCAATCGGCTGGTGTCACGGTTCATGAATAGAGTGGTTCCACTACTGTATCGTGGATGCCGGGGTAATGCCGTGCTGCTAGACAAGTATTCGGGGGTCTGTGGGAGCGGATGCAGCTCGCAAGGTTCCAGAGTTGGCTACTCTTGGTTCTCGAGCGGGTCGAGCAGCCCGTGACTACTTCCTCCGATGCTATATCATCCTGACATGTCTGGCGCAGTGAGCCGGTTTGCGGCCAAAGGCCCCGGTGTGGGGCTCCCTGGTAGGTGGGCATGGCAGGGTCATGAAACTTTTTATACAGGTATGACGACTACCCGGAAGGATACAAACTTTTTAAATTCCGCCAAAGTTGAGAGTAAATTCCGTAAAAAAACAAACAAGAGACCTCGTCGTGATGCTCAGTCATCCGATGAGGGATGTGTTAGGCCAGCTGCCAAGAAGGTAGAAGGTAAAAAGATTGTTGAGTTTTGTGCGCCAGTACCACGATTTCTCGTCGTAAAGGTACAGGAAGAGGGTAAGTCTTTCAAGGAGATGTCCCCCTTCTTTGTTGTCCGAACGTTGAGAAATACGTGCTCTATTGGTATAAAGTCGGTGCGTAAGTTGTCGGACGGTACACTGTTTATCGAAGCAGAAACAGAGGCGTCGTCAACTTTACAGAAATGTGTTAAGTTTGATGAGTTTGGCATTTCAGTTCAGCCGCACAAGGCACTGAATAGTTCTAAAGGTGTCGTGACGGTTCGTGACCTTGCATATGTTACGGAGGAAGAGTTCGTGCAGGAAATGGCATCGCAAGGTGTCATTGAATGCCCGAAACGGCAAGCCTTCAATCTCCATGGCGGTGTCCTTCGATGGTACCGTTCGTAACGTTTGTAACGTTCGCCCCTACTACCCTAATCCGATGCGATGCTATAAGTGCCAGCTTTACGGTCACACCTCAGTTCGTTGTGGCAAACAGTCCATCTGTGTCAAGTGCGGACAGGACCAACATGAAGTTGAAACCCTGTGCAAACGCGGCACACTGCGTGAACTGTATAGGTGCTCATGCATCTACATTACGCCGCTGCCCAACGTACTTGGAGGAGAAGGCAATACAGGTTATTAGAAGGCAGGACAAGATACCGTATTTCGACGCCAAAAGGAAATACAAAGAGAGTGCGCCGGTTACTTTTGCGAAATCTTTCGCACAAGTAGCCGCAAATTGAACTGCAAGTGTCCAAACTCAGACAGAGTTGGTGCCTCGTCCGACACCTGCAGCAGAAGTAACAGTTTCCACAAATACTGCTAGTGAAAAGGAGGTATTGATCCCAGAGACCAAAATTCAGACCCCACAACCTGGGGGATCGGGTCTGAATAAATCCCCCTCCCCTAAAGGAGAACGCACTTAAACTCAGTTCTCCTAACCACCTAAGGAGAAGACCCCACAGTCTTCTCCACAAACTAGAAGCGATCAGAGTATGGTCGCTTCTACAAAGCCCTCATCATATATCAATGGTATAACAAAAACTAAACTCTATAAACATATTCTTAAACAAATAATCAAACCCAATGTAAAAGTGTTAAAAAAATAATTATTACATGTACATTACTAATTTCTACAAGACTAAAGTCCATTCTACATTATACTTTTTTCAATACTATCCAACTCTGACGTCATTTCAACTTTTGATACTACAGAATATAGTGGGGGAAAAAAATAAGAGACAGTGATACATTTTATATCTTCCATCTCTTATTACTTTTCATTGCCAACTTAAAAAATTTTAGGTTCAGATGGCAGACAACAATTTGGTTATAGTAAACCAATTTATAAATATTGTTTAATTGTGCTAAGTTTATATTTAATTATATGTTCTAAATAAACTTCTTATCAACTTAATAAACTACTAAAAGTGAAGTTGTAAACAAAATCTAAAAAGTTGGTAGTTGGTACGACTGAAAAGTACAGAACTGTCATCCAAAACTACCTCCGGTCAAATTTTTTGTTGACAGTTCTGTACTTTTCAGTCGTACCAACTTTTTAGTTTTTGTGTGATATACTGTGGTTTTTGTTAACAAGCTGACTTTAAAGTTTAAATTGTGAATGAAAATGTCCAGTAACAAGTGGGAAAATAATGTCACAGAGACACTTATCTCTTTGTACCAGATGCAGCCTGTTCTATACATGGTAATTATAAATTATATATTTTTTACAATCTGAAATGAACACAATAACCACCTGTTGCAGGTTAATTCTGTGCATTACCACAATAACTTAATGAGAAATAAGGCGATGCACATTATAAAACAGGGCTTAGAAGAACAATATAAAGAAACATTTAGTGTTGAGGAAATTGCGAAAAAAATAAATACCCTGCGTACGCAGTTCAACAACAATCTAAAAAAAATGAAGAAGACCGCCCCTAGTGGTTCTGGGGTGGTAGATAGGCCTCAATGCTCTTGGTGGCTCTTTGATAACCTGAGATTTTTAGAGCCTTATGTTAAAAAAGATAAAGGTGAATCAAACATGACATCCCTTCTAAAGCCAGAAGTGCAGCTGTCGACTGCCAGTCCGATATTGGAAGAAACATTGGATGCAGAAGGACACGTATGTATTTGGTTTGATTATATTTTTATCTGCATCTCTGCCAAATTGTATAACGCTTCAAAATTTTTGTTTACGTTCTGAGTAACGTACTGAGTTCGTGCATTTTGTACACTTATTTCAAAATAGTTTGTTTTATTTAAAAAAATATATATATTTTTTTCTTTTAATTTATTGCAGATGGAGATATTAGAAGGGAATTTATTGTCGATTCAGAATATTCCCTAATACGCGTGGATACTCCAACTCAGCGTCCCCGGACATTGAGCAGCTGTATCTCCATACCGGATAACTTTCTACAAGAAAGTACTCCAGGTACGTCTGCGATTCATATTGGCGAAACATTGAGAGATTGACCTGACGTTTCATCTCATCCAACATCTCGGCCAGCAAATGAAAAAATTTCAATGCCAGGTACATCAAGAGAGTCGTCTGCGTTTCGACCAATTGAATCCGTGAGGCGGACAGACAGCCCTTCACAACCTAGAAGGAAAAGGCGAAGAACCTCCACACCGGCATCAACCATCACACCAGTAGATTCGCCAGCTATCGAGTCCGAGATATTCTCGACACTGAAACAAATAACTGGGCTACTGGAAGTACAGTTGTGAGTGACGACCCAACTGTATTTTCAAATTATGTTTGTTCGTTGTTACGACAAATAAAAGATAAAGACGATCATTATTATAATAAATGTAAGAGAGAAGTTTTAGAAGTAATTTATAAGTATCAGGATATGTAAAAAAGAAGAGATGAAATGTAAATAAATTTAATTAATATTATTTTTTAGTATAAAAAAATCATATATAGGGGTATAAAATCATGTATATATTACACAATAACTTTATTAGATATAAGTTTATAGATATAAGTTAAATATAAGTTTACAGATATAAGTTTTTTAAATATAAGTTAATAGATATAAGTTTATTAAATATAAGTTTATAGTTATAAGTTTATAGTTATAAGTTTATAGATATGTACCTAACAATTATAATAAAAGTGTTTTTTTTTTTTTACTTAATTACTAATATAAAACTATTTTATTTATTTTGTACCTATTAAAATTACGCAACACTTGTTTGCCACTCCAATTTATTTATGTGATTAAAATAATAACTAAAAGCGTCTCTCATTCTCAAAACATGGTTGGGTGCACGACCTCTACGATATGTGACACTTGACAACATATTATTTACACTATCTGTTAGTTCTGTAGAAACACTACTTGCAGTTGGGGTCTCTGTAATTTTTAAAAAATTGTGTAAAACACAACAAGCTTTTGTAATTATCACAACTTTATCCCGGCTTACATTAATCGGATTTAATAACACTCTAAAACGATTTTCTAAAATTCCAAAAGCATTCTCTATCACTCGTCTGCCTCGACTAACACGATAATTATAAATTCGTTGCTCCGATGTCATATTTTTATATGGATATGGCTTAAGTATGTTCTCCCAAAGTGGAAATGCGGCATCTGCTAACATTACATAGGGCACCGGTGGCTCGTCCATTCCAGGTAGAGGCCTGTTCTCTGGTAGATTTAAACTTTTATTGTTCAGTGCAATTTCAAAATCGCAAACTTCAAAAACTCCTAAAAAATTTAACTGAATTATGTTTTTTTTGTATTTTAAGAGAACTACTTACCACCATCACTAATTCTACCATTTGTGCCTACATCAATATATAGGAAATTATAATTATAATCAGCTACTGCCAATAAAACGATACTATGTGTTCCTTTATAATTATAATAATGGGAACCTGCGCTTTTTGGTGGGCGGAAAACAATATGTTTGCCATCAATAGCATCAAAATTATTTGGTATATTCCAATTATCTAGGAATCCTTGAGAAATTCTTTCCCATTCCCTAGCACTTTGTGGTGTCTAAAATTAATATAAATAATTCAACACTTAGAATTAAAGTGGGTAAATGTGACAACCTTAAGATATTCATCCTTTAAAGTATTGTAAATTACTGTACATACGTCCGGAACAAATTTAGATATAGCACTTACAGAGATACGTGTGCTATATGACAAACTCTGATATGTTTCCCCAGTTGCTAAAAATCTCAAAGTTACTATTAATCTAAATCGGCTTGAAATAGCTTCCCGAAATGTGGTATTCTGTTTCTTGATATGATTTTCTATTAACGTATGTAATTTTTCAAAATCTACCTTGCTCATTCTCACAAAATTTTTAAAAGAATCTTCATCTTCTATTGCCAATTCATTTTCCACAAATGAACAGGCCCCCAAAAGACCTTTATTTCTTCTTATCAACCAGTTTCTACTCCATATCCTTTTTTTAGGTTTATGGATTTTATATTTGTTGTATTTTTGATATAGTTTATAAACTTGGTATACTTTACTTGATATACTTGGTAAACTTTCTTGATTTTATTTATTTGTTCTGTCATTTTTGATAATTCTAATTGAGATTTGGTCTTGTTAATAAAAATTATACAGAGATATAATTAAATATAAACTTTGCACAATTAAACAATAGAGCACTCCAAAACAGCTGATCGCTGTTAGTCCGTGGAGGGTAAACAAAGTTTGATTCGCCATGTGTGTAGTATGTCGAGTGTACTTTCAAAACCTTATATATCATTTATATTGAAATATATTGCGATTTTGTTATAAAAGCGAGTTGATTTTAATAAAACACACAAGCCTACTTTTAGTTTTGTAGTAATTTTTGATGCTTTCACTTAAAAAAGGTAAGTTTGTGTTTGGAGGTTATTTTTTATACAACTATTTTGGAAATGATTTTTCTTAAATAATTTTACTAATTAATTTTTAGTTAACAAAACCAATAAGAGTAGCTCTCTGAAGAAATTGAGCACAAAGACGTTGTGTAGCGTATGCGAAGAAAATTTCAATTAATAACAATGTAGACCTATACATTAAGTGAAAAGGATCTCTTATATAGTCCAGATATATTTCCAAAAGTTACAGCCCTGGACATCACTATCTATTTCGTGTTAACCCACAGTTTCTACAGCAAAGAGAAAATGAAAGAACATGCTCTCATGTTCTATAGCAAAATATCGGAGTGAGACAAGGAGGAAAACCTAATATAATGTGTTCCAGTCGAAAGAAAAAACATGCTGCGCCAAGTATAGACTTTTCTTATGTACTAGGCTGTAAAACATATTCACTAACGCTTTATTAACAAGTGATCTTTCCTACGAGTTGTGACTATATTTCTCAAATGACTACAAATTCAAACCATGCTTCATATATATGTATGTATGTGGTTTTCGTTGTGTATTTTGTGAAATTTTTGTATTGGTTCATGATCCTAAATAAATTTGTTTATTTATTTTATTATTTAATTCATTTCGGTTAAATTTGCCTTTCTAAGTGGATTTATAATTGTCGTCCGACTCCTGATAAATTATGTAAAAGTTTTTAGTGCAGTTTTAAATGTATACTTTAAAACTTCTGACAGGTTGTAAAAATTAACTTTCGTCACATCCACCACAACTACCACATTCCACAGCATCACGAAATAATGGCATTTTATGTTTTTTTTTCATACAGTTTTGTTTTTACTCTAGGCTTTCGAATGTAAACACATAGGTAAAATCTTTGTTTACCCCCCAGCCGCCATATTGGATCTTAAAGTGACAGCATTCTGGAGTGCTCTATATTTATAAATTGGTTACTATAACCAAACTTTTGTCTGTCACCTGAACCTAAAAATTTTTAAGTTGGCAATGAAAAGTAATAAGAGATGGAAGGTATAAAATATATCACTGTCTCTTATTTTTTTCCCCCACTATATTCTGTAGTATCAAAAGTTGAAATAACGTCAGAGTTGGATAGTATTGAAAAAAAGTATAATGTAGAATGGACTTTAGATCACACAAAAGAATATACTTTTAATCAACACGGACTGGTACAAACTGAATATAATTCAAGCAAGTCCAAGGAACCAGAAATATTTCAATGATTTAGAAAATAAAAACGTTGTAAGGCATTTGCAGTTATAATGTATTTTTTAAAAGATATTTGTTGTATTTGCCTGAAACATGACAATCATTTACAACGACTTTTCAACAGTTGTAAAAATTTAAACTATTATTTAAGGCTGATATTGTTATTTCCGGAAATGGTAAGAACATTTATTTTCATTATTATTTTACGCACTCATCAAAATTAAGTTAGGAATGGAATGTTTGTTGTTTTATAAGGATTTTGTTATTGATGTGTAGGCAGGACTGTCGCGTGTTTGTCGGTTCTTGTGCGGTCAGAAATGAGACCACACACTGCTAGAATTGAGTCCAAAGGTCACAAGTGTTGATGAAAATTTGCACATTACGTGTGTTGGGTTCGATTATAATGTGGATTGCCCTGTGAACGTTTGCACACAGGTGGTTTACGCACCCACGGTGGCCCTGTTTACATGCCATTGGTGGGGTTTTTATGGGGTAACAAATGAACATTCTTTTCTTGTTTCCATTGAGTATGTCATGAATATCCTGGGACCATTTTGATGAGTATATTTGAAACCCACTAAAATTTCCAACAGTAAACATCCAGTTAAAATTGCATGTTATTTTCGTTATGTATATTTCTAGTTGAACGATTTACCCCCATTACCAGTCGATCAATTAAGTTTTCAACTAATTTTTTGTATAGTACTTAATATAAGTAAAACTTCAGTAACATTTCAGTGTTATGAATAATTTTAAAAAGTTTTTGTAACAGTCCTGTGATACCAGAATAAATATGTAGGTATAGTTAAGATAAAAGCCGGTTAAAAGTTTCATGAATGTAATGGTTAATACCCTGAACGCCGCAAGGCCTAGGGAATAAAGAATATATATAAAAGTTTCATGAACGCATTATATAACATAGCAACAGTACGTTTATAGATAGGATAAACCAGGCAATTCTCCATATAATGGGTTTAATTAATTTTAGATATCTACAGTGTTGCACTATCAAGGAGTTATATGTACAAAATGTCGCAGTAAAGTGAATAATTTTTATGAATTTCGTCAACAGTGTTTGCGAAACAATCAAATATATATAAATTACACATCACAACTGAGTTCTGTATCTGAAACTAGCGGAGTGTTAAGTATTTACTTGACAGATTTCAAAGAACATAAAGAATTGTTGACGAATTGTGAACAAACTGAAAAACAGTGCAGCAGTACAGACATATTACCAAAATGTGATGAGACTCATTGTGTAACAAATGAGGCCTGGGAAGAGTACTTCAAAAACAGTTACACGGTGAAAATGGAAGAGGAAGAAAACGATGATTACACAGGTATCATATCACTTTGTTTGTTCACATTATAATATATAAGAAAATATATATGCTTCTCGATTTCTTGTCGAATCTGTCATTGTTAAGCTGCCATTGGTCTTTATTAGTGATGGAATCTGGCCAGTGAAAGCCTGCTATAATTTGCAAACATTTATTAATAAATATTTGTAACTAGCTGATCCTAGTTTCTGTGACTCGCCAAGTCTTGCCTGCGGACAATTAATGTACAATTTCTTAGAATTCGCGCAGACATAATATGGAGAATTAAGGGTATCGTGCCTTGTAATTTTCATATTCTATATAAAGGTGCTGTCATCTTAGAAAAGTTTAGAACTACTGATCTAAATCGGTGCTTGTCAATATTTTTGTGTGTGCCACACACTATGGCATTATTTAAAAAAAAATTGATGTGAAGTGTGAATTATCACACATTTCAGGGTTTCGCAGGTATTTAGAAAGTGAATGATGATAATTTGGGATTCCAAAACAAATTTTATGTTAAAATATTTTTTTTGTTAATTTTTATTTGAATGTCTAATACCAGGTTTCTAAATATGTGCAGTATTTTTTTTTTTTTTTATATGGCAATGTTCATTAAGATTTTGAAAATTGCGCCTATGGCTTCCATTGGCTGTTTTAAGTCATAACTCCGTCCCTCTTATTTCGTGTATTCAATGTCAACAATTTCCACTGGTTCTTAAATTTACGCTTTTAAAAATGAAATGCAACATTTGTCCAAATATAACTAGAATTTTGAAAAAATAATCTAAACAAAATAAAAATGCAAAAAAAAACTAAAAAAATTGTCTCGAGACCAGATCGAACCCTAGTTTGTAAATTAGAACGTGGGAACGCTAGCCATTACACTATCAAAGCATGCTGGTTTAGTTTGTTACATAAGTAATTAAATATTTTACATAGTCAAGCAAAAAACACAAAAAATGCGTTATTTTCCGAAAACATAATCTGATTAAAAAAACTTGTTGTACTATTCCGGTTCACACAAACGTACATTACTTATAATTTTTTCAGGTTTTTAGTTTAAACCATCTGGGCTACAGAGTGTGGGACGAAATTTTTTTTGCACAATTTTTGCAAAAATCGCGTCAAAATAATTTATTTTGCAAAAATAAAATTAAAATGTTTTTTAGATGTTTTAGTATTTTTCCTATGTGCGGGTCAAAGAGTTGTATGAGCATGCCAAATTTCAACTCTCTAGGTTCAGCCGTTTTGCTACATTTTTTACCGAACAGACAGGCAGACAGACGACAAAATGACGGTATAAGGGTTTTTTGGTCATACCTATAAAACCCTAAAAAGAGAACGGAGCCCCAGGAGAAAAATAGAAATAAGTTGTCTAAATTCATCAATGGCAAAAGGCGCAACCTTTTAGAAATATTATTTTTTAAGTATAGCAACTGTATTTTTTATGCATTACTAGCACACAATAGCTTCGTGAATATTTTTATTTCGCAGTTTATTTGAAGAGTATATTTTTTAAAATATTTTGAAATTGGTCAATTTTTGAAGATTTTGCTGATTTATAAAAGCAGACATTTTCTATACACTTATTGCTAAATTAAAAAAATATATAGTGAAACCTTATTAGATTATTGTCATGAATTATCCTGTTTTGGAAAAATATAAATTGTATCTGTCACGTCGCTTTGTTCATCATTCAAATGTGTGGGGTGCGTATTCCCCACTTGTCTTAGCCATCTAACTTTACTGTTCATTTGTATTGTGTTTTCTTTCGTAGTTTAGTATATGTATTTACAGAATAAGTATAGTGAAAACAAAAATTAGTTACACAGTTCTCAATTGATAGTAAAATATCTTAATTGGATTTTCGGTCACGACTAGCAGTTGCTCTTATGAAGTATCAGAGTAATGCAGACATTGGATGTTGATTGAGAAGCAACAAATTAAAATTATGGGCGTCCTTCAAAACACAGTTTACCAGATGTCATCAGATTTGATAATATTGGTCATCTGATAAAGAGACATGAAACGAATGCAAGAAAAAGATACAGATTGTGTAAGAGCAACACCATTTATTTGTGTAAAATGTAAAGTACATCTGCACCCAGAGTGTTTTGAAATGTTTCATTCCAAATAAAGTTTATATTTCATACATAAAAAAATAATTTGTTTATCACATGTTTACTTATATTTGATATTGTTATTAGCCAAAGGAGCGTATACGCATTTTTATATTCTTGTAGGGTTGGGCGTATATATTTAAAAAAAACGCAAGAAATGTCTTTTTTGTAATTATTGTGAAAAATTTTTATTTAATACATTGGCCATTAATGGGTTAAAAGAAGCTAACGCACACACGGTTAGTAAGTTAACAGAGATGTAATTTGGGTATAGTTACAGGGCTACGTTTCACATTTCGACCTAGTCAATAGCATCTAGGGAAATGGTAAGAAGATCCTCCTTATCGCTCTGATATGTCCCGAGTCCACAGTTTTGCACGATATGGAAAACGGTTTATTTGGAAGCTCCGCAATCACATAGGGGGATGCACAATTTGCCCCATTTACAAATTAAGTCGGTACATATACCCTAGGATGTTTGAATTCTGTTGTCGTTTTTCAAATATTTCGAATCCATGGGGTTTCTGGCGGGTATTTAAAGGACTGTGAAGAGCTGGTGGAGTTTTATGAGTCCATATGTTTTTCCATTCCTGTTGCACATTGTAGTTCTTTAAATAAAGCGACTCTTCTGTCTTAACTGCTGGATGACGAGATCTCAGTTTGTTTGAAGATGTACTCTGCATGCTGTCATTAGTAGGTAGTTGCATCTCACTAGTATTTTTTTTTTTTTTATATTCATGGAGCAAAGCCGGTTATATTCGAAGATGTGAGGAAGGAAAATGACTTAGTATCGGAATCCAGTAAGTGGGCGTAGGTTTAATGCAGCTTGTAATAATGCACATACATGCGTTCAGATGATCGTTGAGCTTGGTAACGTAATGGCTAGTCGGCCAAACCGGCGAATCGTACTTTGACGCACTGCAGACGAGACCTAAGGCTCAGCGTAGAAGAGTTCATGATATATCTTGGTCGTACAGGTGTGGATTTAGAGCCCAAGTTGGTCCGACGGAATTTTAAATAAAAGGTCCATATCTGAAAATTATTTTAATTTTATAATTTAGATATATTTCAAATAACCACCATAGACTTTACTTCTAATTCATTTAACAGTGTATCTATTATTTGCTCGTCAAAAATATTTTTTTAAATTTCTCTTGCAATTTATAAATAAGCCTTATGAACAACGACTTCCATGTCTTGGAATTTCATCTCTGGAAGAGCGTCGACCTAATAACTATGTTCCGTTGTGTATCTGGTTATTTTAATTGTGTTATGTCAGATCTTTTTATGTTCAACAATGACAATAGACTACGTGGTCACAAATTTAAGTTGCGCCGTGATACTTTTAAAATGAATGTGCGTGACAACTTTTTATCCAATCGTGTTTTTGCAAAGTGGAACAGTTTACTTTCGCAAGTTGTCAGTGCAAGCAGTATTAATATTTTCAAAAATAATTTAGATTCATTTAATTCTGTTGTGTTAAATTAACTACTTGTTTTTCTATTTTTTTTTTTTTTTTGTATTTTGTAATAAATAATATGTATTGCTTTAACTGTATTTTCTTATGTATTAATGTACGTCATCTTATGTATAATGAAGCTACTCAAGCCTTAGGCTTCTGCTTATTTCATTGTATAATAATAATAACATATAAGATTGTAGATACTTACTTTTCGTGTCCGGGACGTCACGATACATTTTGTCAATAGGGGAAACTTCCTAAGCGCCCTCACATCTGGTGGCAATTTGTGAAAGATCGAAAGCCACATTGTTTTGTTCAATGGAGAAATACGTGTTTTTTTGTTGTTTGTGTTTTATTTTTGTGTATCATGGAAAAAAAACAATCAATTTTGTTGTGTGCCGCAATGTAAATCGTGAATAATGAAGAATCCTTCTTAAACATTCCATAATTTACCTAAATCGAAAAAAATATCAATTGAAACGACGTTTGGAGGCAGAGAGAAAGTGGATCGTAGGTTTTTATGGACTCAAAAACTAAAAATGGACAAAAATCCAAACCCATGCAGGCATGTTTGCCCGTTGCATTTTATGGAAAGTGATTTTTTACGTCCAAAAAAAGACTGAAAAAAAGCATTTATCGCACCCAAAATTTTCCTAAATCATCAGTTGATATATTAAAAGGCCCTTCTACTTTATCAGGCAGAGATATTAATTTTTACTAATATATTTACCATATTTTAGTTGTTATTATATTGACAGACTGTCAAAAAGAATTAAAAATACAATGAAAAACTAAAAATATCCTTGAAATTTCTTTAGAATAGTATATTATTACATATCTTGTAAATCGTAGATTACCTTTAAATTAAAATAAGCTCGGAAAACAAGAAAAATATAACTCGTGTTCATTTTCACCATGTAAACAAATACACGAATAACAGTTTAATGTGGCTTTCGAAAGTTCCAGCTTTGCCGCATACGGCGCTGCGATCTTAAAAAGTTTCCCCTATATGTTTCGGTATTTATTGCTTGACAGTCAGCAGAAATTAGATCCTCCATAGTACAAGGATCATCCATGTTTGGACAGATGAGCATATGAACATTGTCCTGTACCTGTCCACACTCGCACAACACATTTGTATGCTCTCGCTGTATGCCCCATTTCTTAGATTAGTTTTGCATCTGGAAACACCAGTTTTCATCCAATTAAGAGATTTCCATGTCTTGTATGGTAGATGGTGTCCTGGAGCAAGATCTTCCTTGAATTCAATCCAGATGTTTGGTATATTTTCTCGCCGTTGTTCTAAATCTATTTTTATTAAATTTAAATTTATAAAACTTCTCTCATAATTTACTTGTGTTACAAGAAATATTAACGCAAATTTGTAATGTGTATACAGGGTATATTACGGAAACGACATTATTTTGTTTATTATTAGAGATATAAAAAAATAGTAAATAAAAAGTTAAGGGGGGTATCTCCCTTATAGGGAAGGAAATTATAGCTTAAAAAAAATATATATTTTAAAGCAGTGTTTCTCAAACTGGGACACAAAGTTATATTTTTTAAAATCAGGTTATACATATTTTTTAGATCCATTCGATAGTGTAATTTTTGTTTAATTTTTTGAATTCAACCATATGTACATTTTATATCTTTACATAATAAAAATATTGAGAAAAAACCGATTGTAACTAAAATAATTTCTTTTTTTTAATATTACAGTTGGAGCTCCAGATGTATATCATGATAACACGAACACGGGAAATATTACCATGAAGTCTGAACCGGACACGAGTGGATGTGAAGAAAATACACTAGAGAGGGCAACTGTCGGAAACACTGGTCAGTAGAGTCAGTAGGTCTTTATTGATGCTTATGTAATAAGTTAATATTTAACTACTGAAGGTTTCAATGTAATAGAAGAAGACTTCGATAGATTTTATGAATATAGGATTGCAAAAAAACTAAAACTTAGTATTAAAAAATACTTTAAAATTTCGTTTATTTGAAAGCGAAATTGTTTGAATTGACAGGTGTTTAAATTGGTAATTTCTCATTAGTTAAAGACCTTGGAGTCACTTTAAATTCCAAATTAATATATAATACTCACATCAATAACATAATCCGTGTACCATATAAAATGTTAGGATTTATAATTAGAACCGGAAGAGATTTCAAGATTCTTAAAACATTAGTAACATTGTACTTCACAATTGTTAGAAGTCGATTAGAATTTGCGACTGTATGTTGGTCCCCACAATACTATATGTACATAAAGTGCATTGAAACAATTCTAAATAGGTTTATAAATTATATACAATATAAATTGCCCGATTTCACCTTAGAAAGTAGAAGAATATTATTGGACTTAAATCAGTTGTATAAAATATTCAATAATATGATAGACAGTCCAGAATTATTATCTTTTTTTTTTAATTCTGAATTCCAACATACAACACGCACACCAATGAACTTTTAACAATCAATTTTAATTTAACCAATTCAGCATCTAATTCTCCTATCAATCGTATTTCTTTTTCATTAAATAACTTGTCTTGTCAGGATCACTCTCCTTATATATTTTCAACCAACCTTCAGCCATTTAAAAGATCTATAAATTCTCTCCTTGTGTAGTATGTTTTATGTTTAAACATGTATAAATTGTTGTAATGTGTACTTATGTCACTATTTTTCTTAATATCATATGATACTTTTGAAATGGTGGCAGTTTTTTAATATGTGCCGACAACATCCGTGTTCTTCATAATGGACAGTAAATTAATAGGATTACTGTTACTACTCTGTATGTATTCGCTGACCCAGTGTAAAATTGCAATTGCAGGGAGTTTCATATTGTTTTATTAAGAGTATAATAATATACACATGATTTAAAAAAAAGCATGCGGTTGTAAGACAATGTGGTATGTTAAAAAACTAATAAATAATATAGCGATATATTGGAGATATATGGCACATCATCTACTAAAGACATGTCCCAGCTACTAGCGAACTGAATAAATATATTATTGTTGTACTAAAATAATTAATTTTAGTGTAAATTTAATTTAAATATATTGTTTGGTAATTGGAATGAGAAACTTGTTTACATTGAAAACATAGAGTAACTGTTACTGTAAGTATTTATATTTCAGAGAGTCTCGATACTCGGAAGACATGCATCATATCATCTACTGACGACATGTCCCAGTATAACTACAACACTAATATCATAATCAGTGAGGAGATCGACATCAAGCCTGAATGTGTAGATGACGGTAAATATGAGGAGAGTGCAGCTGAACAAGATACAGGTCAGTCAACAACTTAATATTATTTTGTTAGTTGTAAGTTTTCAATAATGATATTTACAGTTTTCATTTACTGAGTCCATGCACACGAGTTCGATAGTTCATACTTTCATTAGTTTTAGTAACTACTGTATAAAAATTGGAAAATGGCGGTAATTAAAATAAAGGAAACAAACCATTATAATCTAGATTTAATCATATGTAGAGTATGTAATGTCCAATAAATATATGATGATATAAAACTCGTACGGCTTGTTGGACAATGTATTTAATAAAGGAACTTGTATAAATAAATATGTATCTATTCCTATTATAATACAAAATGAATAGACAACTTTGGTGTGTAGCATCTAAATGTCGTGGGATTCAAAAGTAGCAGCAATATAAGATGTTTGTGACCACTGGAAGATGTGAAGATATAAAATTATTCATCGACATGTTACCCGAATAAAGCTGGTTAAGTAACTGATGTTACGGATAGAAGGAAGACGGAATATACGTAATGCATAGAAAATAAGCTATGGTGTCCAACCAATGGTCACCAAAATCTTATATTTTTGGTATTTATGAGTCCCACGATATTTTGATGCTACCCAGCAAACATTTTTATACGGGCCCGTATTGTTGACGCACATACTCCCCGGCATTGAAAGTAATGGGCCAGAGCTATCATTTCGCATTGGGCCAGTACCTCGATGTCCCCGTGGCCGTTAGCTGGCCCATTGGTGTATCAATTGCCGGCCCAGCAGCGGTAAAGTGCAAAATAATCACATTAGTTGCCAGATTTATTTCTGTCGGACCAGTGTTTATATTATACCCACTCTCTACTATTTCAAATGTAACATATGTGTACCTACCTAGTATTAAAATAAATTACTGGTTAGGTGCAAGGTTGAATAAATTTATTTAACAAATAAAGATAACAATATCGCATCGGTTTTAAACTATTAATGACGAAATTAACATTGCTGTCAATAGACTGATACGATATTGTCAACTATATTCGTTGAATAAATTTATTCAACGATGGTGAAACTGGCCGATTGTAAATTGTATTAACAGTTATAATTTATTGATTTATTTATAAATATTAAATAAAAATCATTTCAGGAATTAGTTTATTTAATTTATTAATTTAAAAAAAAAGAATAAATAAATAAATAAATAAATAAATAAATGAAGAATTTTAAGAAAATGGTTCTCTGCCATTTCGACCCGACTAACTGCATCCTAAAGATAAGGGGTGACTAATAATTTTCGCTAATATTCGTCTTGTATTGTCTACCACATCTGTTCCCCCGACTTGAAGAGTACCAACCTAAAAAAATCATACTTGTTAAAATAAATTCAATAACCAAATTTTATGTAAGGTGTTAGGTGTAAGGTGCATTAATGCAAATGTGTATACACATTTACATTACATTATTTTCGTTTTTAAAGAATTGTCTTAACCTCACAAGAATTTTGAGGTTAAATGATTTATGCTTTGTTTTTTTTTTTTTTTAAGTTAAAACATGAAGCACATAAGTTAAAGAATTTATCAATCTGCACTTACCTTTTATATTCCATATTACGTTCTAATACACTTATAATTCTTCTGATTTTATATTCTGCACAAACCGTTAACATAAATAAACGCGGCAACACCACACAAATCACATGAACTACACTTGGCGCGTTATTTAAATAAAACATTTAAAAAAAGTATGGTTTTAAGTAAAAAGTATGAGTGAAGAAGAGACGATAGCTGTGTAAAACAATAATTTATCGACTTTATTAGAATAAAAAAGAATAGGAAAGATACTTACAAATTTTTGAAAACAAAAGTAAAAGGTAACATATTAACAAAAATAAGGAGTGCATATAAAAAGCTGGTAAAGTACTTCATATAGGAGGAGTGCGAAATACAAATGTGAAGTATATTATTAATACTGGTGTTGTACAAACTTTTGGTGCTAGCAATTTACCAACAGAAAAAGCAGTTTGCTGGCATTCGGCCGATGGTTGAATGTTTGCTGGGTGCTCACCAAAGTTGTCTATTCATTTTGTACTATAATAGAGTAGGTAAATATTTATTTATATAAATTTGTATAACATAAGTTAACTATTGCAATGCTAAATAGTATTTCGAGAAATGTTGTGTTCCTGTAATACGACGGACATTCCAATAATTAAAGAGACAAATTAATGTAGAAAAAAAAAAAACGGTTTGTAGGAGGAGTTTGGTACTTTCATGACTTTAGGTTGGCATCACTGGGATGAGTTGAGAACACCTGAAGGATACAAATTGTTTTGCTTATAACCTCAAAATTGCATTTAACGATGGCGTGTCCGATTGAAGTTTCCACATTAGTTGAACAATGTTAAGTGATCCGGTTTTTCCTTTCTGAAGGTGAAAATACGGCTAAAATCTTTTCTCGAATGATTTTACAGTGTGGTGAAAGTTGTATGAATCGCGGAAATTTTTATAAATGGGTAGAACAGTTCAAAAATGATCGAACCTCAGTGACTGACGAGCAACCTCCTGGCCGGCCAGTTGAAGTGTCAACTACTTCGCTTGAAACCCGCATTGACGACAATTATTCTTGAAGACCGACGTATTACTGCAGTAAGTGTTAGCGTAGTTCATCACGTTATCATTGACAAGCTCAAGTACAGCGAAACAAGTGCAAGGTGGGTCCCGAAACAGTAAACGCAACAACACAAGGAAACAAGACTTATAATGTGTACAGACTTGAAGGAACGCTATGAAAAGGAAGGTGACCCTTTTCTAAACAAGATTTTAACGTGTGATGAAACTTGGGTTCACCATTTTGAACCAGAGTCCAAAAGACAAAGCATAGAATGGAAGCACACCAATTCACCTGCCCGAAAGAAATTCAGAACGGAAGCATCAGCGGGAAAAGTCATGTTGACCGTCTTTTGGGATGCCCGAGGTGTCGTCTTTTGTGATTATTTGGTAGATCAACGTACAATAAACAGTGTCTACTACTCAATGAGAGAAAAGCGTCACGGATCTCAAAGAAAAGGAGTGATATAGCTCCATGACAATGCTCGCCCTCATACCGCCAAGCTGACCCAAGAAACCATTGAAAAAATGGGTTGGGAGATACTACCTCATCCTCCCTACAGTCCAGATTTAGCTCCCTCTGATTTTCATTTGTTTGGTCCACTCAAAGAGACATTAATTGGAAAAAAGTTCAGCGACAACGAGGAAGTCAAAGAATTTGTGAAAAAAGAAACTGGCTCAAACAACAAAACAAATATTTCTTTGTATCAGGTATAAAAAAACTAGTTCATCGTTGGGATAAGTGTATTAATATTCTTGGGGATTATGTTGAGAAGTAGTAAAAGTCTCATTTTGTAAAAATACACAGTTTTTTTTTTTTCGACATCAATTTGTCTTTTTAATTATTGAATGTCCGTCGTAAATGCATTGTCCAACAAGTCGCACGAGTTTTCATCCATACTTAATCTGTGGGCATTGTTCCATCAATTGAACAAGTTATGAACAATCTTCGAGTAGCAATAGTTGAAAAATAGCTTGAAATAGCTTGAAGGTTATGAGAAATGCCCTTGAAAGAACCCGTATTTATTTGGCAGCAAAAATAGTGAATTTGGTTGACATATTTATGCCATAAATAATTACAACATTCAAATAAAGTATTTATATAAAAATATTTATTGTTTTGTATTGAAGTTATTTGTCCACCCTGTAGCTATGATACCTAAGCTCCATGTTGTTATTATTACTTCCATCAATTCAGGTATATCGAGAATAATAACTACGAGTATTTATATTTTAGAGAGCCGTGATACTCGGAATTCATATACCATATCATCTACTGACGATATGTCCCAGTGTAACTCCAGCAGAAATATTATCGCTGAGAAGGTTGACGTCAATGTTGAGTATACAGATGACAGTGAATATAAGGAAAATGGAAAATCTGGTTATGAAAATGACAATGACTATGTAGAGAGTGCAGACGAACATGATACAGGTTAGTCAAAAATCACATTTAACACATAATACGCATAACACCAAATATAATACATGCACAAAGTATAATTTCTAACCAACTTAACTGAACTTTTTTTTTAATACATGGGAAAATTTTTATAAGCACCAGTACGCTGGTAGTGCCTGATTCTTCCAAAGTCCTACCGACTAAAACCATGTTAGCCTCTAAGTCCGCAGAAAACTATCCTGTGCGACTTACTTCTCAGCGGATAGGCTAGTTCGGCCTAACTAAACCTTCCAGACATCCACAGATCTGATGCAGGTTCTTCTGAGCATCTTTCTGTCCAGTCAATCCCTCCTCGGCAAGAGGCGTTCACCGTAGAGACAGGGAATTGAAAACCATAGTACAGGCGAGGCGAGTGATATGTTCCGAGTGTGTTGAAGTATCCGGTCGCGCGTCAGGGACGCACGCATTAGTGCTGTTAACCAGCTTCACAAGTAGTGCAGTGTCGACATGGCCGTTCGGCTGCCGAGAACTGATGTCCAAGGCACCTGGTGTCCTTCACAGTTTCCAACTTACTACGCCCAAAGGTATAGGTGGAGCTGGTGTGGGACATGGACTAGCCCCTTGCGGTAACCGCCGCTAAGGACACGCAATTAGTTGGATTCAGCGCCATCCTTTGGCCTTGGATAACTGTGGCCTTGTTTCTAGGGATATAGCCAGCTATAGCTCTTGGTCTACACTGCACTGGAGCGGACAATAGCCGCTGAAGCGGTGCATGCGACGCGCTCTCCTGGTGCATTCGTACCATTTTGACTTCTGGGGGTTGAGCTAAATGTTAGCTCGTCGACCGCAAGGTTGAAGAATAGAGAACTCAACGGGTTTCCCTGTATCATCCCCTCAGAATTCAACTCGCGCTAGCCTACACTGGCCCACGCTCATGCAAGCGTGTGCATCCGCCATTATTGCCTGGAGGTAGGTCAAGATATTAAGTCTGTTGAGCTCTTCTAGAATCAGAGCCCAGCATGCCGTGTTGAATGCACCCCTGACATCCAGACTGATGAGGACATGCCACTTGGCAAAACAGTTCTGGGGGGAATCCAAATTGCATGTCGCTCAGCAGGCCCCTTCCTTCAATTTCATCTTCTAACCTTTTTTGAAATAAGACTTCGTAGACCTTCGACATTTTATTGACCAGACAGATGGGTCGATATGACCCAGGTTCGTCGCGGTTCTTTCCTTCTTGATGAGGATGGCAGATGCTGACTTCCATTCCTCTGGAAATTCATGCTTGAGCAGCAGCTCGTTATAGATTCCGAGCCTTAATTAATTAATTCGTATCTTAATGACCTCAGTCGGTAGCCCGTCTGGACCAGGAGCTTTCTTCGTTTTCCTGCTCTTCACTGCTATCTCGAGCTCTTCAACCGTAAAAGGTACTGCTGCTTTCCTTACTATAAGGATGCTAGGCTGTTCTTTGCTCCTCTGCGGGAACAGGTGGCCTAGAATCTCTAGCTTTCTGGTCTCAGGTAGTTCGATGGGCTTAATTCTCGTTAGGCCCTTCACTACCACTTGATATGCCGTACCCCATACGTTTGTTTCCACTGTGAATAGGAGCTCTCGCCAGTGCCTCCTCTTCGCGGCGACGATACTCCTTCCTCTGGCGAACGTTGGGAGATCTCCATAGTTGTACGCCACAATGTCTAGGGCGACTGTCCTCTCCGTCCAGACTTCAACATGCGCGTCGACTACTGGGGAGCCCCACATCGATGATCTGGCATTGATGTCTCCTGCAATCACGGCCTCCTTTCCATTGGTCCTGACCAGATTCATGATGGTGTCTACTCTACGCTGGTATTCTTCCATGGGTATATTCTGTGAAATATACACCACGTGAGAATCTTAGCTGCTTAGAAAATGCCGATATGCCCAATTGCAGTCCCTAACCTTGTGTCCATACTTCAAGCAGTTGAAGCATCTGGTCACGTTCACTAACTCCTTCACTGTGCAATTGACCTAACCAACCCTGTGGCTTTCCCTGGCTATTAGTTGGGCCGCCGCGGCTTTTGGCAACTCCACCGTTGCGGTAAGCTCCCCATACCTTCCAGCTTTCATCGCCTTGACCTCCACTTCAACCGACGAGCCAGGCATCCCCACTCCTTGGATGACAGCAGTCTTGGTACCGTCTTTTATCTCAATCCCATAGACTAAGACTGTGGTCTTCATTTGTCTTCCTCGGGAGACCTCTCAGTCTTCAAACTTCTGCTTGATTTCTGTCTGCAAAATTTCGGCCTTGGACTCGCCTTCCTCAACTCGCTATTGGACATCGCCACTCTCTGTCTTCCGAATTATTTTTATAGAGATGCCCAGCTTCCCGACATCTACTTTCTCCTTTATAGATTTCAGCAGCTCCGCGTAAGTCTTCCCTCCTGCCTTGATCGTCGGAGAGCCATCACTCGGTCTTTGGCGCTGCTTCTCGGTACCTGTCTCTTTATTAGATAAGATCACGATCTTCTTTTCTGTGCTGGAGAATAACCCCTCACTGATCTTCCTGACTTTCTCAACCTCGCTTCTATTAGAGGTAGGCAGATGGGTTGCCTCGATCGAATGGTCCTTTGTCATCAGCTTTAGATCCTGGAATTGGTTGAAACCCTGCTTAAAGAAAAAGTCTCTCTGATTACTTACCTCCTCCGTAAGGTCGAGCGAGAGGACATAAACGGCTGTAGCTATTACGCTCGTATCTTTTCTTGTGGAGATTTTTGAGGTCTCCATAAGGTATTCTGCCTGCTTGTCCTTACTCAGAAGAAGTTCCTCCAGTCCAGCGGATCCCTCCACTAACTTGCGGATCGCTACGTTTGAACTGGCTTCCTCGGGTGCCATCAAGGCTGCATAGCTGCCGTTTATCTTCACCTGTCTGAGGTCGACATTTTATAGCTCCGACCTATTAAAACATTCCTCAGGCCCGTTCTCTTCCATGCCTCTGTCTAGGTCTTCAGAGCTTCCACTCTGGATTGCTTCTTCTACTATTTTCTTTGAGTCATCACTCCCAGTCTGGGTACTCACTGACTTTCCTACTTTAATACCCTTCTTCTGAACTTGATTCACTTCCTTGTCGGTCTAGGTGCTTACTGACCTCGATTCTTTGTTGACTACTCTTGAATTGAGCCTGGCGTTCGGTTCGGCGGTCAATTTAGCCCCGTTCCTCTCGTACAATACACTTAGTTCCTCCGTGACCTTTCTTGGAGCTTTAACAGCGTTCTTAATCTCCACCTTAGTGTGGACATGAACCTGTGTAAGCTTAAACAGATCATCCGCGGATCTATAAGGGTTTTGATTGCTCCAGAGTCGATCTCGGGGGTATCCTCCCTGTTCCTCATGCCCCGCCCTGGAGCGGATGTGAGGGGGGTCAGAAATTACTCTGTCTTTTTAGCTCCAGTTTCTTTACTTTTTTCGGGCTTTTCACCCCCAATCCAATTTTCCCAAATATCGTGAACGGGTTCTGGTTCCCCAGATTGGGCGGGATTTGATAACCTTGTCCATGTTTCTTTCCGAATACTTTCCAAGTCCACAAACAACTAATAAAAATAAAATTCAACGTGTCCTCAAAAATTCTTTGGGGGTACTTTAAAAAAAACTTTTTTCTTTTTCTCCGTCTCTCCAAAATTTCGAAAGTCGAGTAACAAAAAAAAAGGAGAAAATTTTTTCACCGCCTCTTCAAAAAAAAATTTAAGTCGAGTAACAAAAAACATTTTTTTTTTTCACCCTCTTCAAAATATTTCTAAGTCTTCAGTGTAAAAATTCTTTATCCACCGTTCCTAAGGACTAAATCGTTGACCTTGAATTTATTCTCGACCGGAGTTTGCGAAGATACACTGAAAATCAGTGTTTGTACAGGTTTGTGGCCTTAGAAAAGAAACTTAACTGAACTTAATTGAACTCAATTGAACTTATCCCTTGCGAAAAACGGGTACTCGGGTAATAATATTATAAATATAGATGCTTATTTTATTTTCCGCTGCAAAATATTCTGAACCGAATGATCATCGGATGTCATTGTGAATTTAACATTTGTTTACAAATATATCAGATTATGTTAATAGTAAATAATGTATTATGATCTTTTTAAATTGTTTGAATTTGATTCCAAAAATAATTAATTGTCTTGCATCGTTACATCTATCATTTTTAATGATTTTGTAAAACAAATAATTTCAAATGATTTTCACATTCTTCAGTGCTTCATGTTTATGGCGATAGGTGACTAATAGTGACTTCTCCCTAGCTTGTATTTATTTCACTCTGTGGGGGCATTTCTAGGATCGATCAAAACGTCCAGGTTGGCTAAATGAATTTAAGTAATTTCATTGGACTTCATGGTACTTACTTTGAAAAGCCCTCCACATAGTGGATTCCCAGATTTGCGAACGGTATTAAGTCTGAAACCCTAAATGGTCCGCCGGTCGATTGCTTAGATTCTTTAGGACAGGAATAAGGGTTTTTGAATTAAAGTCTGATTTTTACTTAATCTACGTTTAAAGTTTAGTTAAAGACTGAAAGTTATTAATTACACTAGAACTTACATTTTGATGCTGGCTACAAAATCCGATGAGAGACACTCAAGCACAAACCCTCGCAATCACCGTTATCACCTCACAAGCCGCTAAACACCTCACAAGACGCACAGTCTTTAACCCGTTAACGGAGTTCGTTTATTTCATTAAGTTTGTCCTCAACACTTCTTACGTTTGGTTCGCTACACACTACCGGGTTTCTCTGCCAAAATGCTTGGGAGGTTCGTCCGACTCCGGTGATGATTAATTCGCGACTCCCCTGTCTCTCACAAGATTTTTCCAGCCCTTTTCTTAAACTAATAATTTGATCTCTGAACCCCGTTTTTTGTCGTTGTAAAAATAATCAGCTCTCCAATTAACAACAAAAACCTTTTAACTTATCTTGCAGACTCATATTTCTATTCCCAATAATTCATAACCCCAAATAAATAATTTTGACTCTAATTACCTACGAAGTCCATATCTCTGAAAATATATAGTCGCCTATCAACATCTGTATAAACATTTGCCCATGGTATTTGAGATAACCAGTAACAATCTTTTAAATAAATCATATAATATATGACCCTAATTCTACCCATATCTTTCAACATTTAACTAAAAGAATATACGATAAAACTCAACTAATCTCTGAAGCTGTTTATCTTAAAATTGATTAGTTTTTCTATTCAAATAATTTGAATATTTTTAACTAATTGAATAATTTTATTTTAAATAATAATGTAATTTTATTTCTGATCTTACCGCTCTCACAACGCGCCTGAACCTAACCGATTTTCAGAGCTAGCGTCAGTTTATAGGACCACGGGATCAGGCCGAAGTTTACGCTCTGATATAGTATAGATAATTTAATTTTGCAAAACTTTTCTCTCTTGAACTTTTGATATAAAATTAATACGAAATCATTCGGGTTTCATATCTACCATGCCATCAACTAAATAATTTTTGATTTAAATGTTATATCGTTATAACTGGCCGGTTCATTACCGTATAACCACACGCAGGAAATGTTTATTCCAGAAATTAATTTTATTTATTTCAGAATTTTTGTCTCAGTAATCAATGCAAATTTGTTTACAGCTAGTGGTGGAACATCTTCCAGTGAATCAGATGAGAGTTGCGAGTCATTAGCCATTAACAAGTATAAAAAACCCAAGACAACAAGGTCATCACATCTCATTAAAAACAAGCGAGTACATTCTGGAGGCACGTGTTCAGAGTTGAAATGCGATCATTGTGATAAAGCTTTTTCATATTCATCACAACTAATTATCCACAAACGTATACATTCTGGAGAGAGACCATTTAAATGTGACCAGTGTGATAAAGCATTTTCAATTTTATCAAACCTTCTTTCTCACAAACATGTACATTCTGGAGAGAAACCATTTAAATGTGATCAGTGTGATAAAGCATATTCACAGTCAAGAAATCTTACGCGACACAAACGAATACATTCTGGAGAGAGACCATATAAATGTGATCAGTGTGATAAAGCATTTGCACAATCATCATATCTTACTGAACACATACGAATACATTCTGGAGAGAGACCATTTAAATGTGATCAGTGTGATAAAGCATTTTCACAGTCAACAAATCTTATGCAACACAAACGAATACATTCTGGAGAGAGACCATATAAATGTGATCAGTGTGATAAAGCATTTGCACATTCATCATATCTTACTGAACACATACGAATACATTCTGGAGAGAGACCATTTAAATGTGATCAGTGTGATAAAGCATTTTCACAGTCAACACGTCTTACGCGACACAAACGAATACATTCTGGAGAGAGACCATATAAATGTGATCAGTGTGATAAAGCATTTGCACAATCATATTATCTTACTGAACACATACGAATACATTCTGGAGAGAGACCATTTAAATGTGATCACTGTGATAAAACGTTTTCACGGACATCACATCTTGCGGAACACAAACGAATACTTTCGTTCGCATTCGTACAACCATTTAAATGTGATCAGTGTGATAAAGCATATTTACGATCATCAGATCTCATTGTACACAAAAGCATACATTCTGGAGAGAAACCATTTAAATGTGATCAGTGTGATAAAGCATTTGCACGATCATCAGATCGCATTGTACACAAACGCATACATTCTGGAGAGAAACCATTTAAATGTGATCAGTGTGATAAAGCATTTTCAATGTTATCAAACCTTCTTACTCACAAACGTGTACATTCTGGAGAGAAACCATTTAAATGTGATCAGTGTGATAAAGCATTTTCACAGTCAGCAAATCTTACGCGACACAAACGAATACATTCTGGAAAGAAACCATTTAAATGTGATCAGTGTGATAAAGCATTTGCACGATCATCAGATCTCATTGTACACAAACGCATACATTCTGGAAAGAAACCATTTAAATGTGTTCAGTGTGATAAAGCATTTGCACGATCATCAGATCTCATTGGACACAAACGCATACATTCTGGAGAGAAACCATTTAAATGTGATCAGTGTGATAAAGCATTTTCAATGTTATTAAACCTTCTTTCTCACAAACGCATACATTCTGGAGAGAGACCATATAAATGTGATCAGTGTGATAAAGCATTTGCACGATCATCATATCTTACTGAACACATACGAATACATTCTGGAGAGAGACCATTTAAATGTGATCAGTGTGACAAAGCATTTTCACAGTCAACACATCTTACGCAACACAAACGAATACATTCTGGAGAGAGACCATATAAATGTGATCAATGTAATAAAACATTTACATGGTCATCAAATCTCATTGTACATAGTCAAATACATTCTGACGGGAAATCATAGAAATGTGATCAGTGTGATAAAGCATTTTCACAGTCAAGACGTTTCTAATGTGATAAGACATATTAAATCTGGAGAGAAGCCATTCAAATGTGATAGATATTAATGTGTAGGAGATCATTTTTAGATTTAACAGTGTTCATTAGTCGCACACAAACACTATCTGTAGAAAAACTGTTAGAGTGTAAACATTGCAATAAAACATTTAAGGCAATGAAAAATCTGGGTTGACAAAAGCGAAAATAATCTGGAGAGAAACCATTCAATTTTGATAAATAATAAATCCTAAAGATAGTATCAATATATCGTTTATATGTCTGCGTGTAGTTACAGTACGCCTCGGAGTGAAGGATTGTTCGGTAAATGTCCGTAAAACCGTGTCTAAATGAAGGGAAATGTAAGTCCCTACTTGAGGCACCTTGCACAGACAGACAGTACGCGCCTCCTAGTTTATAGAGTGGCGATATCTGGAACTAGGGGTCGTGCACTGTCTCTCCAAGGTGTCGCATTACCTACTAATGTAAATTAAATTACAAATAATATATTTTAAGACAAAAAATGTGTAGATAATTCATATAGATATTAGTACAGCAATAAACTTGTTCAGAAAGCATTTTTCGTCTGGACGGGTCAAATGTACTTATCACAGAAGTGTTAGTTGTTAGTGATTGTCAAATAGTCTTTTAAACGTTAAAATGCAGTACAGAGCAAATAGAGTAGTTCTTTTTCATATCCTCTAATGGGTTTTACCAATAACGCTATCATTTTCTTTCATCTTAATCAGTGCAGACGCGGTATTTTACAAATGGTTATTCATTTTTGTTCAGAAATGCTTTTAATTTCAGTGACATAACAAAAAGAACAAAATTCCAAATAATATTGTGGGTTCATTGACATATTTGACACATTTACAACATTTGGCAACACCGCTTCCATTTCCCATAAGAGAAATATTGCACTCTAATGTTTGAACGGAATATTGATAAAATTAGTATAATTAGTATTGATAAAATTAGTATAATACAAAAACTAATAATTAAAAGAATGCTCAAAATACCACAACACTCTTCCATTCAATATTCCATAAAAGATCCTTTTTTGTCACTACGACTCCTTTAGTTAACTTTAACCCTCGTTTTTTACATATACAACTAATAAATAATATAGCCACACACAGACCTCTTTGGCTTCTTCGTGGCGGTTGCCCAATTTATCAAGTATGTGTATGTGCTTATTCTCAATTTTTTAAATAATATAATTATGGAGGCTATATTATTGTTTTTCTAAACCTCATACAAATCACTAATTATTACTGTTCATTGATAACATTAATGTGTATTATGTATATAATGTATGATTTGGAAAATAAATAATAATAATAATAAGCTTGTAGTCCTGATAGTTGGTGTTTTGGGTGCTATGAAAGCCTCCTATCTTCTGCCACCTCTTTGATCTGCAGGATGCAGAAAGCAGTGCTGCTCGGGTCACTCCGCATTGTGCGGACACTGGATCTGGCGTAATTTCCGCGTCTGCATATCGCCAGGGTTTGGGATGCAGTCGTGTGTATTTAGCTCCACTAGTCTCTAGTATGACGCGGCTCAGCAGGTTGCTGAAGTTTGAGATTAGTGGACGCTTGTCAAGACCTGACAAACCTCATAATAATGAAAATATAAATTCGTTGTTTGTTGTTAGGAGCTTTCAACGTGTTAATTGTTTGGTTATCAATTTTATTTTTTTAAATTGATAACCAAATTTCTTTTAATAAAATCTATATATATAAAAGGCAGTGTCCTGACTGACTGACTGACTGACTGACTCACTCATCACCGCCCAGCCTGTACCCCTGGGCCTAGAAACTTGAAATTCGGAGAGTATATTCCCTTCATGATGTAAGCACCCACTAAGAAGGGATTTTTCGAAATTCCACTCCTAAGGGATGAAAAGGGGTGAAATGTGATTTCACGAATTACTTAATATCTCTTAGGGCCGATGGGATATCGACTTAGTTTTTGCTTAACAGTATTACCCATACAAATGCCGAAAAACCAATTTCGGGATTTTGCCCTAATCAACCCCTAAAGGGGTGAACCTACAATCGGGGTGGATTATACATCCCGTTGTATTTCCTGTGTTCGTTTAGTTGCAAGATTACCTTTTGGCACATAGGTGTCTTTTTAAAATATCTCGAAATGGTATTAACAGTTTTTTGAAATTTCACCCCTAAAGGGCGAAAAGGGGTGAATTGTGATTTTAAGGATTCTTTAATATCTCTTAGGACCAATAAGATATCGACTTGCTTTTTGCTTACAAAGATTACCCATACAAATACCGAATCACCAATTGCAGGATTTTGTCCTAATCAACCCCTAAAGGGGTGGATCTACGATCGGGGTGAGTTATACATTCCGTCGTATTTCCTGTGTTCGTTTAGTTGCAACATTACTTTTTAGCACATAGGAGTCTTTTTAAAATATCTCGAAAAGGTTTTGGTAGTTTTTTAAAATTTCACCCCTATAGGGTGAAAAGGGGTGAATTATGATTTCAAGTATTCCTTAATATCTCTTAGAACCAATAAGATATCGACTTGCTTTTTGCTTACAAAGATTACCCATACAAATACCGAAAAACATATTTCAGGTTTTTGTCCTAATCAACCCCTAACGGGGTGGATCTACAATCGGGGTGAATTATACATCCTGTCGTATTTCCTGTGTTCATTAGTTGCAGCATTACTTTTTGGCACATAGGTGTCTTTTTGAAATATCTCGAAATGGGTTTGACAGTTTTTTAAAATTTCACCCCTAAGGGTTGAAAAGGGGTGAATTGTGATTTCAAGGATTCCTTAATATCTCTTAGGACCAATAAGATATGGACTTACTGTTTGCTTGCAAAGATTATCCATACAATTACCGAAAAACTCATTTCAGGAATTTGTCCTAATCAACCCCTAAAGGGTCTCGTCTTATTTCCTGTGTTCGTTCAGTTGCAACATTACTTTTTAGCACATAGGTGTCTTTTTAAAATATCTCGAAAAGGTTTTGATAGTTTTTTTAAATTTCACCCTTAAAGGGTGAAAAGGGGTGAATTGTGATTTCAAGGATTCCTTAAATCTCTTAGGGCCATCGGTATTACTCATACAAATACCGAAAAATATATTTCAGGATTTTGTCCTAATCAACCCCTAAAGGATGGATCTACAAGCGGGGTGAATTATACATCCCGTCGTATTCCCTGTGTTTATTGAGATATAAGGTTTCTTTTTGGCACATAGGCGTCTTTTTAAAATATCTCAAAATGATTTTGACAACTTTTTTAAATTTAACCCCTAAAGGGTGAAAAGGGGTGAAATGTGATTTCAAGGATTATTTAATATTTTTTAACACCAATAAGATATCGACTTGGTTTTTGCTTACAAAAACTACCCTTGCAAATTCCGAAAAAACAATTTTTTGATTTTGTCCTAATCAATCCCTTAAGGGGTGGATCTACAATCGGGGTGAATTATACATCCCGTCGTATTCCCTGTGTTTATTGAGATATAAAGTTTCTTTTTGGCACATAGGCGTCTTTTTAAAATATCTCGAAATGGTTTTGACAACTTTTTTAAATTTAACCTCTAAAGGGTGAAAAGGGGTGAAATGTGATTGCAAGGATTGTTTAATATTTTTTAGGACCAATAAGATATCGACTTGGTTTTTGCTTACAAAAACTACCCTTGCAAATGCCGAAAAACCAATTTTTTGTTTTTGTCCTAATCAACCCCTTAAGGGGTGAATCTACAATAGGGATGAATTATACATCCCGTCGTATTCCCTGTGTTTATTGAGATATAAGGTTTCTTTTTGGCACATAGGCGTCTTTTTAAAATATCTCGAAATGGTTTTGATAACTTTTTTAAATTTAACCTCTAAAGGGTGAAAAGGGGTGAAATGTGATTGCAAGGATTGTTTAATATTTTGTAACACCAATAAGATATCGACTTGGTTTTTGATTACAAAAACTACCCTTTTAATGCCGAAAAACCAATTTTTTGTTTTTGTCCTAATCAACCCCTTAAGGGGTGAATCTACAATAGGGATGAATTATACATCCCGTCGTATTCCCTGTGTTTATTGAGATATAAGGTTTCTTTTTGGCACATAGGCGTCTTTTTAAAATATCTCGAAATGGTTTTGACAACTTTTTTAAATTTAACCTCTAAAGGGTGAAAAGGGGTGAAATGTGATTGCAAGGATTGTTTAATATTTTGTAACACCAATAAGATATCGACTTGGTTTTTGATTACAAAAATTACCCTTGCAAATTCCGAAAAACCAATTTTTTGATTTTGTCCTAATCAACCCCTTAAGGGGTAGATCTACAATCAAGGTGAATTATACATCCCGCCGTATTTCCTGTGTTCGTTTAGTTGCAACATTACTTTTTGGCACATAGGTACCTTTTTAAAATATCTCGAAATAGTTTTGACATTTTTTTAAATATCACCCCTAAAGGGTGAAAAGGGGTGAATTGTGATTTCAAGGATTCCTTAATATCTCTTAGGACCAATAAGATATCGACTTGCTTTTTGCTTACGAAGATTAGCCATATAAATACCGAAAAACTTATTTTGAGGATTTTGTCCTAATCAACCCCTAAAGGGGTGAACCTACAATCGGGGTGGATTATACATTCCATTGTATTTCCTGTGTTCGTTTAGTTGCAACATTAATTTTTGGCACATAGGTGTCTTTTTAAAATATCTCGAAATGGTATTGACAGTTTTTTTAAATTTCATACCTAAAGGGTGAAAAGGGGTGAATTGTGATTTCAAGGATTCCTTAATATCTCTTACGACCAATAATCAACCCCTCCTAATCAACCCCTAAACGGTGGATCTACAATTGGGGTGAATTAAACATCCCGTCGTATTCCCTGTGTTTGTTGAGTTATAAGGTTTCTTTTTGGCACATAGGCGTATTTTTAAAATATTTCGAAATGGTTTTGACAATTTTTTTAAATTTCACCCCTAAAGGGTAAAAAGGGGTAAAATGTGATTTCAAGGATTGTTTAACATTTTTTAGGACCAATAAGATATCGACTTGGTTTTTGCTTACAAAAACTACCCATGCAAATACCGAAAATCCAATTTTTGGATTTTGTCCTAATCAACCCCTAAAGGGGTGAATCTACAATAGGGATGAATTATACATCCCGTCGTATTTCCTGTGTTCGTTTAGTTGCAACATTACTTTTTGGCACATAGGTTTTTTTTTTTTTTTTTAATATCTCGAAATGATTTTGACATTTTTTTTTAATTTCACCCCTTAAGGGTGAAAAGGTGTGAAATGTGATTTCAGTAATTCCTTAATTCTTTTAGGACCAATAAGTTATCGACTTGGTGTTTGTTTACAAAAATTATCCATACAAATGCCGAAAAACTTATTTCAGTATGTTTTCCTAATCAACCCTTAAAGGGGTGATTCTACAAACGGGGTAGATTATACATCGCTTCGTATTTCCTGTGTTCATTAGTTGCAGCATTACTTTTTGGCACATAGGTGTCTTTTTGAAATTTCTCGAAATGATTTTAACAGTTTTTTACCGTAACAGTTTTTTACCGTAACAAATATCACCCCTTAAGGGTGAAAAAAGAGAATTGTGATTTCAAGGACGCCTTAATATCTTCTAGGATCAATAAGATATAGACTTGATTTTTGCTTATAAAGATTACCCATACAAATGCCGAAAAATAAATTTCAGGATTTTACCTTAATTAACTCCTAAAGGGGTGAATCTACATTTGGGGTGAATTATAGAACCCTTTGTATTTCCAGCGGTTGTTGAGTTATAACATTCCATTTTGGCATATATGAGTTTTCACAGTATTCTTTCACTCCTAAAGGGTAAATTAGTATTTTGTTGTTAGAAATAAAAAATTCGGAGAGTACATTTTTCAGTATGACGTAAGAACCCACTAAGAAAGGATTTTTTCAAGTTTTTTCGACCCCTATCTGGTGAAAAGGAATAAAATGTTTTTTCACGGATTCCTCAATATCTCTTAGGACAGATGAGATATCGACTAGATTTTTTGTTACAATGGTTACCCATACACAAGTTTAAAAACAAACTGCGGATTTTATGCCAATGAGACCATCAATATACCGTAGCGAAGCACGGGTTTTCAGCTAGTATATGTATAAAAATAACAACGCTATAAAAATTATTAAATTCTATATGAAAAATTAAGAATCCTATATGATAATATTAGTGTAGTAGCATCTGATTGGAAATAGGTTGTAATTTTTATTTAAATTTCAGCTTAAATGTATGCCAAAGATAGAGTCTTGAAAATTTTATGGTACAAGATATTTTTGATATTGCGTACCGGTTGTCATATATATATATATATCTAAAAGCCTTCTACCATATATGGTGTAGGCTGCATTTCTTTCCCTCTTTCATTTTTTTTGTTTTGTTCTATGGCGTAAAATGCGTATCTACGTATTTATATACGAAGTTAGCCCATTCTTTTTTATTCTTCGTCATTTTTTTGGCTTCTACAGTCGTTTTTCCTCTCTCTTCTAATATATCTTTTAATGTTTTGTCCCATGTGTTTCTTGGTCTTCCTATTTTGTTCTTTCCGTATGTTCTTGTCTCCCAGACTTGCTTCACTTTTCTTGTTTCTTGTAGTCTGTGCATATGTCCCCACCAGCTTAGTTGCCTATTTTCTATGAATTTATCTATTGCTTCTATGTTAAGTTCTTTCCTTATCTCCGTACTTTTAATTCTATCCATTTTAGTCACTCCTTTCACCCTTCTTAAATACTTCATTTCTGCAGCTTGTATTTTATTCTTTTCCCTTCTTGAAAGTGTCCACGTTTCGCATCCGAAAGTCAGTACCGGTCTGTATATTGTTTTAAATATATTCATTTTTGTCTCTTTTGTTATTTCTTTTTTGTTAATAAGAGTACTATTTATATCATAGTAGAGTTTCATTGCTTTCTCAATTCTTGTGTTTATCTCCATTTCCTGTTTTCCATCATCTCGTATATCTACTCCTAAATATCTCATATTCTTGACTTGTTCTATGTTCGTGTCCTCTATTCTTATATTTAAGTCTTCATCTGCTCCAATAATCATAACTTTAGTCTTACTTTTATTCATTGTCATATTATATTCTTTGAACGTTTTATTCCATATATTTAGATTTTCTTGCAATTCGTTTCTTCCTTTTGTTATTATTACTACGTCATCTGCAAATACTCCTTCCGATATTTCTGTTATTCGCATGTTCCTGTATCCAATTCTGAATTTAGACGTTTCTTTTTTACTCTTTTTTATAATTTCGTCCATAAAAGTTATAAAGAGTGTAGGACTTAATCCTCCTCCCTGTCTTAATCCTTCTGCGGTTACGAAAGTGCTCGATTCTCTGTTGTTATATATTACGGCATTGCGGTTGTTTTCATATATCTTTTTTAATAATCTGATTATTTTATTACTTATTCCTCGATTTTCTAGTATATTCCATAGTGTTTTCCGTGGAACTCTATCGAAAGCTTTCTCTAGATCGATAAAACCTAGATATACTTTTGTGTTCTGTTTATGTGTTTTCTCTATTATTTGTTTTATGGTGAAGATATGATCTTGAATACTCCTTCCTTTTCTAAAACCACTTTGG
The DNA here is from genome assembly GCA_963971575.1 of Liopterus haemorrhoidalis. Taxonomy (NCBI): domain Eukaryota; kingdom Metazoa; phylum Arthropoda; class Insecta; order Coleoptera; family Dytiscidae; genus Liopterus; species Liopterus haemorrhoidalis. The sequence goes on along the minus strand of OZ020626.1, from coordinate 13,941,838 downwards.
CACTCATCTAACGTTTTTTCGATTATGGGCTTTATCTTCTTGTCGATAATTTGTTCAAAAATTTTCATCATAGTGCTTAATAACGTTATCCCTCTGTAATTATTACAGTCTTTTTTGTCTCCTTTCTTGTGTATGGGAACTATTAAGGCCGTTAACCAATCTTGCGGAATTTGTTCTTTCTTCATTACTAAGTTAAAGAAATTTAACAGTACGTCCATTCCTTGTGGTCCCATTTTTTTAACCATTTCAGTGGTTATCTTGTCCTTTCCTGGTGCTTTTCCATTTTTGAGACTCTTTACAACTTCTTGTAATTCTGTTATTGTTATAATTTCTTCTACTTCTTCGGTGCTTATTTTGAATTGTTTTTGTCTCTCTTCATCTGTATTCTTGTTTGTGCATAACAGTTCTTCGAAATGTTCTTTCCATCTACTCATTATTTGTTCATCTTCTATTAATGTTACTCCATTTTTATTCTTTATTAAGTGTGTATCGTTTATTTTTTCTCCAAACTCCTTCCAGCTCTTTATTTTTGCTTCTTGAACTAGTTCTTTCACTTTTTTCCTTTCTTTTTTATATAATTCGTAACTATCTGTTGTTTTCTTGTTCAGGTAATGTTGCCAAGATTTTTTCTTTATTTTAATACTTAATTTGATTTCTTCTGTCCACCAACCTGTTTGCTTTTTTCCTGTTCTTTTTCTGTAGCTACCGCACACTCTTTTGGCTGCGTCCATTATTGTGTTCTTAAAAACATTCCATATTTGTTCTATATTTTCTCCCTCAAACGTTTTTAAGTGACTTTGCAATTTCAGCGTTACTAATTCTTCATATTTTGAGTTTACTTCATCTTTTCTTAGTTTATATGTTTTAATGGATTCAAATTCTATTGGTTTTTTGTCTATCCTTGTCTTTCTTGTTTCTTCTTCACTTTTTTCTCTTATTTTTGCATTAACTAGGAAGTGGTCACTCCCGATTTCGGATCCTCTGTATACTTTAGTGTCTAATATTGTATTTCTGTTTGTTTTTTCCACTACTATGTAATCGATTATCGATTTTTCATTGCGACTTTTCATTTCTCTTGTGTACTTGTGTATGTCTTTATGATTGAAAAATGTATTCGTGATAATCAGATTTTGCACAACACAAAAATCTAACATTCTTCTTCCATTATAATTTCTTGCCTCTTCCCCGTACTTTCCTATTACTGTGCCATTATATGATGAGTCTCTTTTTCCCACTCTACTATTAAAATCTCCAGCAATATATAGTTTTCCTTTTGCTTCTTCTGTTGCTTCGGTTAGTTGATTCCAGAATTTATCTTTATTATCTTTTGTGTCGTCCTCGTTCGGTCCGTATACAGTTATTATTGTTCGTTGTAATTTATTTATATTCTTTAATGTAATTGAGAGTATTCGTTCTGACCATGCTTTCCACGATTCTATTTCTTGTTCTAATTTTTTATTTATTATACATGCCGTTCCAGCCGCGGCTCTTTTGTTTTTCTCTACTTCACTGTATATCATTATATGTCCTTTTCTTGTCTTTATTAAGCCTTTACCTTTCATTTTTGTTTCGGTTAATGTTAGGATGTCTATTTTAGTTTTTTCATATTCTTCTTCCAATTCGTTCTCTTTTCCTTTTATACTTTTCACATTCCAAGTTCCAAGCTTCCAAATTAATTGATCATTCCTCTCTTTTTCCTTGTCCATAGCATTGGTCGTAATTTTTATTGGTTCTTCATTAATGTTAATTAGTTTTTTGACGTTTTAATTATTTCCATTTCTTCTATTGATTTATTTAGTTTATTCCATTTAATTTTCTTTCCATCGACTATTATGCAACCATATCCCACTTTTGCGCTCCTTCCTTTTTCATTTCTTATTTGTTCCGCTCTTATTCTTAGTTGTTTCTGTACTTCGCGTTCATTTTGTGTGTAATCACAATCTATAAATATTTTCTCTTGTTTATATTCTTTGAGTTTGCTTTTATTTTTAAGTATTTCTATCTTATCGTCGAAATTTTTCATTTTCGTTAGTACCATATAATCATTGATTCTTACAACTTTTTCAATTTGTGTTTTAATGCCCAACGCATCATCATAAAATTTTTCAATCGTCTTTATGCTATCGTTACCTGTAGAGTTCGAGTCTATTTTCAGACCTTTTATTAGTAGATTATTCTTTCTTCTTTCTTTCTCATATTGTTCCATATTTATTGCCATCGATTCCATTTTATTTTTCATTACATTTATTTCATCTTTAAGATTTTTATTTTCATCTTCTAGTTTTTCCATTTTTTCTTTATGTTCTCTGTTCTCTTTTCTTATTTCTTTGATTTCCGTTAATATTTCCTTCATCATATATTTGAGTTCCTGATCCATATCCATTTTCTCTTTGTAGTTTCTATTTTTAGGTGGAGATCTGGTTATTTTTTTGCTCTTATTAAATATCCGGTTGTCATAATTAACCAAATAGTGTTCTAAAATGATCACCTTGATAAAGATTTCTTAAAAGTTTCCGTTACGCATTATTAAAATTTACAAATGTCGCCAAAATTTAGTAAGGGGAACCAGTTATACATAATAAATATTGGTAACACTGGAAGTTCTGCCCATTTTGCTTACCTTCTAATGCTAACCTTATATTAGTATTTGTTTTAACATTTAAAAAAAATGCATTTTCATATAGCGTTTATTTTAATTTATATATCGCTTAAAATTCTTTATACAGCATGTGTTCATTTTTATGAAACACGAAAAGTTATCTTATATAGCATTTGTTAATAATTTAATTTAAAATAGTATTTATAATTTTTTATGTACAGTCTGTTCCAAACGGTTAAGCGGAACTAAATGGGCTTTTCGTTCTTTTAGGTTGTCACGAGAAGGGACCTTGCTGGGGTTATTTCATTTTTCACATTGGAATGTCAAAATTTAAAATTCCAACAATGAAACCATAGAAACGAATGACATGTCAAAATTAAATTATTTTTTTTTTACAAATTTTAATGACAAAAAAATAAATAAATGGGAAATTTGTATTAAGAATGCACAAAATATCAAAATATAAAGAAAATAACATTTTAAAATGATATTAACCTTAACCAAAAAATGTTAATTGTAAGTATGATTTACAAAGCTTAAACAAAACGACCGAAAAGCACGATTTAAGCGATGAAAGTAACTAGATTGCAAAATCTAGTTCCGCTTAACCGTTTGGAACAGACTGTAAATAGTAATACGTTTCAATGAAAATGATATATAAGGTCTTTTTATGGCGAATCAAACATTGTTTACCCTCCAGGGACTATTAACAGATTTGGAGTGTTCTGTTGTTCAACGTTAAATAACTATTTAAATACATTCATAAAAGCCCTAATTCCTGTGTGTCAGACCTTAACGCTAAGTTTCTGGGTGCTAGCGGGTCTTGCGGTATGTGGTGGGTCACGAACTGAGTGGTGGGAGATTGGGAACGACGTACCTCCATCAAGCAGCTCACTCAGCGAGAATATAGCTCTTAGATCTCCAGTCAGTATATACCTTAGCTTGATTTAAGAATGCTATGTCAATTAATGATACGCCCGCGGGCCGTAACCGCCCCGATACCAATTTTTAAGCGACACACATTGAGTGGCTTCTTAGGATTTCCTAGGTATAATCAAAAACAACTATACCATTGATGTCCAGCATATGGCCCGCGGGCCATATCTGGTCTGATACTAATTTTTAAACGACACGCATTGAGCGGCTTTTTAGGATTTCCTAAGTATAATCAGAAACAGCTATACCATTTATGTCCAGCATATGGCCCGCGGGCCCTGTCCGGTCCGATACTAATTTTTAAACGACACGCGTTAAGCAGTTTTTTAGGATTTCCTCGGTATAATCAAGAAAAGTTTTTGTTTTGTTAATATACGCAGAATCATGCAAATTTTAATAATTGATTCATGCTTATATTGATTTTTATTCGATATCAGTTTGCCAACTTAGCGAGAATATAGCTCTTAGCTCTCCAGTCAGTTTATACCTTGGCTTGGTTTAAGAATGTTGTGTCAATTAATATTATGCCAGCGGGCCGTATCCGGCCCGGTACTAATTTTTAAACGACACACATTGAGCGGCTTTTTAGAATTTCCTAGGTATAACCAGAAACAGCTATACCATTGATGTCCAGCATATGGCCCGCGGGCCGTATCCGGTCTGATACTAATTTTTAAACGTCACGCATTGAGCGGCTTTTTAGGATTTCCTAGGTATAATCAGAAACAGCTATACCATTTATGTCCAGCGTATGGCCCGCGGGCCGTGTCCGGTCCGATACTAATTTTTAAACGACACGCGTTAAGCAGCTTTTTAGGATTTCCTAGGTATAATCAAGAAAAGTTTTTGTTTTGTTAATATACGCAGAATCATGCAAATTTTAATAATTGATTCATGCTTATATTAGTTTTTATTCGATATCAGTTTGTCAACGTTGTTGGCAACGGGTCTGTACTAGTTAATATATTTAAAACCCTTGTCATTTCACCTAGATGTTCCGAAAGTGTGCTTGTATTCAATATTCGGCAATTTCCTTGTATGGAATAAGTTATCAGTTCTCTTTCTACAAAATTTCTAGTGGAATGTGTAGTTTTAAGTATTCAAATAAATGGTTTAATTTTAAATATTGTGGCGCCCGCAACCAGCTTAGGTAAGGTAGGGTGGCCAGACAGTCACACAAATGGTCTTCGCGGCGGCGACTACGAAGGACCACCAGCAGGAGACTGGAATATAGAATTGAAAAACGAAATGTGACACGGAGACGCACCGAGTTGAGCACATGGGGAAGACACGGACGATCTAGAGCAACGTTTCCCAGCCTGTGGTACGCGTACTACTGGTGGTACGCGAGTTGCTGGTTGGTGGTACAAAAATAATCAATCATGGCAGACATAAAAAATAATAATAGAAAAAATCATAAAAATATCATAGAAACGTTGTTTCCTGCAATGCATAAAAATATGTACAGAGAAAAATATGTGTAGAGAAAGTATCATTAAGAAATTAGATTTTTGGAAACAGTGTATCGAAAACAATCAACCGGAAGTATTCGAAACTCTACATATTTTTTTTGTTTGAAAATAAGGTTAGTCTGTCTCAAGATATACGAGTAAATAAAATAGTACATTTAACAGGATTAAAATTGTCTTTCATGGAGTATTTTCCAAAACCCGAAAACACAAATGATAATTGGATTTCAAACCCCTTCTATGAAGAAAATTTAGAAAAAGCTACATCATTATCAGTAAAAGATAAAGAAAATGTAATACAATTATCATGTGACAGAACTTTACAAGTAGAATTCAAACAACACAATCTAATTAATTTTTGGTTAAACATTGATAAAGAATATGAACAACTTTCTGAAAAAGCTCTTGAATTATTATTACCGTTTACTAGTACGGAATTAGTAGACAGAGCTTTTTCTTCATATATTTTTTTAAAAAATAAGTATCGAAACAGATTGAACGCAGCTGTAGACTTAAGGGTATACCTCGCATCTTTTGAACCAAAATTTCAAAAAATTATGTTCTTCGAAACAAGCATAAGGATCTCATTAAATTTATTTTATAAAAATATTTGATTATAATAATAAAAATATAGAAAATATATTAATTGGTTTTTTATAATTCTGTGATTTTATTAACCATTTATTAGTAAACGAAATATGACAAAATATTAGAATCTACTATTTTGTCATATTTCGTTTCTATCTACTATTATATCTACTAAGTAAATAAATATACGAAATACAATAATTTTTAAGAAGTGGTACAATTTAGCGTGATGCACTACCAAGTGGTACGCGAGCTAAATAGGTTGGGAAACGCTAACCTAGAGGAAAGGGAATGGAATATAAACTCTTCTGCTCCTAGGGGCTGCTCTAGGAGACTAACACAAGGGAAATTGTAGCCCTAGCTGGGGTGTAGACGGGTAAAATCCTAGGCCCACAAGTAATGGCTATATAGGAACCAAACCTAGAAAATTTCACGATGTCTCTGAAAACCCTAGCCAAGCGACAATCAATGCGGAAAACGTTGCTCAACACAATGGATGTATTACAGAAATAAAATACAGTACCACAAAAATAATATATAAAAAACTGATAATTTATAACAACAATTAATTTTAAATACAAAAAATGCTAATATTAAATTAAAATAAAACAGCACACGTGATCAATAGACCAGCGTGTGCGAACCAAAATGTACAAGTTCCCGCGCTGACGCGATAGCTTGCAGAATAGAAATATGTGATATAAAAATATTAAATAAACAATGAAATTGAGTTAATGTAAAATTGGAATGGACTTACAGTGATATGGTCATAAATATGTAAAATATCCCTATACATTACGTAGTACTGGTGTCCCAAAAAAACAGGTTCCTGGGTCCTCAAATGGTTTCTTCAACAGTTGTTGACACACAAAAATTAAATGATGACACTAATGGTGCGATTATGGTCCAACATGTAAATCTTACAGAATTTAAGGCTAATGAATCTTTAACTTCGACTATTAAATTATTTAAAATTTTGCTATTATGGTCAACTAAATTTAAATACTTCAGCTACAGAATTGTAACCTTGTTAGAAGTAAGTAACGTTCAACTGAGCATTGTCTGTCTCTGCCTGTGCGCATTGAACTAAAACATGGATCAATTCCATTTTCTTGTGAATAAAAATGTTTAACTTTAAATACAATTTCGGGAAACATTACAGTCTGATCCAGTGTCAAACACAACATCAAATTTAGCGCTATGGAGAGATATATCTGGCTGTAGCTTAAAGAAAAATTTAAGGATTTATTTAACGTTAAATGGTGACCGTAATTGCACTTCACGCTAAAGCCTGTGACCTTCACATTTAAAGAGCTTAAATATTTAACTGAAATGACCATAATCGCACCATAAGAGGGTGTAAGATCACTTAAACCGCCATAGAGACGCGTAATTTAACTTTGAAACTTGTAATAATAATTCGGCAAGCGAAGTATTCACTGAGCAGGTCAGTATATCAATGATTAGGTGACAAAATAATGTTTTAACCTGGCAGGAGGCGGTTCTCAATATTTTATAAAAACACCAAAAGTTTTCGTGTTTTTAAATTAAATTAAATAATTTTAATTTAATAACAATAAGGGCCCTACGGGCGCGACAAATATAATTTATTATTTGCTTTGTGAGTATAACTTAATTTAAACAGCGACAAATATAATATATTATTTGCTATGTAGGTATAACCTATGGTCCGTTAGAATGCAGTACAGGGTAAATGGAGCAATTCTTTTTTATACTCTCTAATGCAGGGGTCCCCAAACATTTTTGACCATCGACCCCCAGAAGAGTTTTTCGAATTCGTATCGACCCCCTCTATTTTACAATTACGTTATTATAATAGGGCAAGCAAAAAATACGCTTATGTGATTTCTTATATTGTACATATTACATTTATCTAATATAATTATATCTAAGTGCATTAAAATAATATTATTATTAAATTAAATTGCCTATCATTGTCAATGTGACGGGTGTGGCTGGTGACTCTTTGCAAGATTAGCAATGTCGGGTTCAAAATTAGTTAATTTCAGCCTTAAATCGCTACGGAATTCTACATATAACTTATTTCTCTGTTTTGTCAGAATGGAATTAACATGGCTAAAACCAGCCTCAGCCGCTGTGTAGCTACACAGTTAAATATTAAAACTATACTAGTAATTTTTAACTTTTTTCCATAGACCCCCATTCGACCCCGAGCCAGAATCGACCCCTAACAATGTCATATCGACTCCCGGGGGTCGTTATCGACCACTTTGGGGACCCCTGCTTTAATGTGTTCTCACAATATTACTATCGTTTTCTGCCGTGTCGATGTGTCCAGCTGTAAATCGCGCTGGTCGTTGAAAACGAGGTACAAATGGTTAATCATTTTCTCGATAATTTTTCTATTTAATTTGAATAAATTATCAACAAAAGAATATAAAATGACTCATATATTGTGGATTCGTTGACATATTTTTGATATTTTTACAAAATTTGGCGACACCGCTCCCATTTCCCATAAGAGCAAGACTGTATTTTAACCTTAGAATAGACTATAGCACTACCATTTTAATTGAAAATATTCATTTGCAAACTTCTTCTTATTCTTCTTCTTTGGGCACTATCAGTCAGGTTGATCTCACTCAAATAAGCCCTCCATCTCGATCTATTCATTGTCAAGTATTGCCAAGTACCCTGTATACCAATACTTGTTAGATCTTCGGTTAGCTGATCTCTCCATCTCTTGCGAGGTCTTCCCACTGGTCGACGTGTATTTAATCTTCCTTCCCATATCTTCCTAACCATTCTGTCCTCCATCATCCTCATAACGTGTCCTATCCACTATAATCGTCTGCCTCTGAGTTCTTGGGTGATACTTGGCCTTCAGTACAGTTCTCGGATATCTTTGTTCTTACGGATTCTCTATACACCATTAATTTGAATGGGACCAAAGATTCTGCGTAATATTTTATTTTCGAAAACTATGATGTGTTGTCGATCTCGCTTTGTTAAGGTCCAGGTTTCGGAGCCATACATAAGTACGGGACGTACTATAACTTGGTATAACTTGATCTTGGTGCTCCTCGACAAGAGTTTCGTTTTGAAGAGGGGACCAAGTGCAAAATACAATGCATTAGCAGCTTTAATTCTATTCGTTATTTCCTGCTGTATCATATTCATTTGATTTATGATGGTGCCCAGGTATTTGAAAGTAGAAACTCTCTCAAAAGTGTTGTCATTAATTTTTAAGTCGGTCGTGTTCTCATGACTGCGTCTACTAACAATGAGATACTTGGTTTTTCCATAACTGATGGTGAGTCCTACTTTACGAGTGTCAACATCAATAAGGTAAGTAAAGTATATTACGTCTCCATCTCATTTGAAATAATATCCAGGTCATCTGCATACCCTAAAATCTTTTGGTACCCATTGAGCTCTAGACCACGTTGGTTGGTATCTTAGGCTTTTCGTAACACCATCTCCAACACGAGGCAGAAAATACGAGAGTGACATTGTTTTGTTTTGTTCAATAAAGAAATATGTGTTTTTTTTTTTTATTGTTTGTGTTTTATTTTTGTGAACCATGGCAGAAACAAACAATTCTTTTTGTTGTGTGCCGCAATGTAAATCGTCAATAAAGAAGAATCCCACTTAAACATTCCATAATTTTCTTAAATTGGAAACAATATCAATTGAAATGACATTTGCAGGTACAGAAAAAATGGATCGTAAGTCTCTATCATACACAAATGTCTCTATGGACACAAAAACTAAAAATCCAAGTCCATGAATGCGTGTTTACTCGTTGTATAAAATGCTTTTTAAAGTGATCCATCTTTTAAAAGTGATTTTTTATGTCCAAGAAAATACTGAAAAAAAGCACTTATCCCACTCAAAATTTGCCTAAATCATCAGTTGATGTATTTAAAGGCCCTTCCACTTTTTCAGGCAGAGATTTTGATTTTTTACTAATATATTTACCATATTTTTGTTGCTATTATATTGACAATATATATATATATATATATATATATATATATATATATATATATATATATATATATATATATATATATATATATATATATATATATATATATATTTGGATTGTTGTTCTTGACGAAAAATGTAGGAGGAAATAAAAATTCTTGATTACTCGTCAAAAGTTTATTATAAAATATTAAGAGACGTTTCGACTGGTAAATCCAGTCATCCTCAGTCTAGAGTACATTGTCAATATTTAAAAAAAAAAGTATATTCTTATAAAAAAATATATGGAAATGAAATTGAAAAAGACGGCTCGAGATTGTCTGAGCCGTCTTGTTCTACACTGCCTGTCTACTCTGTATGTGTTTGGGATGGATTTTTCAATTTCATTTCCGTATATTTTTTTATAAGAATATACTTTTTTTTTTAAAATATTGACAACGTACTCTAGACTGAGGATGACTGGATTTACCAGTCGAAACGTCTCTTAATATTTTATAATACACTTTTGACGAGTAATCAAGAATTTTTATTTCTTTATATATATATATATATATATATATATATGGATATATATATATATATATATATATATATATATATATATACTAGCAGTGTACCCGCTGCTTCGCTACCGAAATAAAGTAGTCGTAGCCCGCTTAGATCTGGCCCATTTCGAAATCAGTTCAAGACTGGTTGCTACGAATCGTTTTATATTCAAATATATTTATTTGTTTTAATCTACAATTGTATTAATATGTGCTTCTTATACAAATAATTTAAGTACGAATTTCTTTGTAAACATTGGTAGTACAGACATTTAATATCAACACGTATAAGTATCCCGATGTGCTAACCTAGGAAAATGCCCATGTGAGAATCATTGCCAAAGGCAGCGCCAGTCACGTAAAGCATTTTATGTTGCACCTTACGAAATTATTTATTATAATTTTTATGATATTTATTATAATTACTTCGTGATTATTCCTGATTTATAAATCGTACCTATATAGATCAGAGCACTTTTTTTCGTTAGTAAATATTCTTGCCACCGAAGTAAGTTTTCTTCGTATTGCTTTAGGGGGTTACAATAATGTTCAATAGCGAATTTAACGTTACAATTGTCGTCTAAAATGAATATAAAGAAAATTGTGATATATATCCTCGGGAACATGTTTGTTGCAATATTAAACTCAAAATTCGTTAATATAGGTATATTTTGAATATGTGTATCTTTTATAGTTTAAATATTTCTTAATTGATCGGAAACCTGGTGTCTTACCGCGATGATATATAGCTTAAAATCTTTCCAGACAAATTTGGAATACGCTGTTGCAAATAGCACTAAAATCGGTTTATCCGTTTTTGAGTTTTAATACATATACCGATTTTAAACAGACGCCTATGTGCCAAAAAGAAATGAAACAGGTCACTTGAAGGGTTTTATGAATATCCTTGAATCTAGATTTGCCTTGTATGGGTTGATCAGAGCAAAATACTGAACCTCGTTTTTGTACATGTGTATGGGTAATCTTTGTAACCAAAAACCAAGTCGATATCTCATTATAGGTCTGAGATATTGAGGAATCCGTGAAAGAAACATTTCACCACATTAGGGGTCGAATTTAAAAAAAATCTTTTTTAATAGGTGCTCACATCATGGAAGGAACATTCCTTCCTCCACGAATTTCATGTTTCTATGTCCAGGGGGCGTTCTATTGAATAAAAAATACCAATTTACCCTTTTAGGTGTGAAAGTTTAAAAGAAAACTGTCAAGAAGTTTCTAAGATTTTAAAAAGACATCTATATGCCAAAACACAATGTTATAACTCAACATACATAGGAAATACGAAGGGTTCTATAATTCACTCCGAATACATAATAAATTTATCCCTTTAAGGGTTGATTAGAACAAAATCCTGAATTTAGTTCTTAACATTTGTATGTGTAACCTTTGTAAGCAAAAACTAAGTCAATATCTCATTGGGCCTAAGAGATGTTGAGGAATCCCTGAAATCACTTAACAGCCCCTTAGGGGTCGTATTTCGAAAATTCTCTTCTTAGTGATCGCTTACGACATGGAGGAAATATACTTCTCGAATTTCATGTTTCTAGGTCTAGTGATTTGGGCTGAACGTTGATGAGTCAGTCAGGTCATGTATTTATATACATATGTATATAAGAAAATTTTATAAATGATATACCTATATACAGAAGAAGATTAAACAGAAAAGATTTGTTTATTTATTTATTTATATTATTGATATTGTAACAACTTCTGTTATACACATGTTTAATGTTAAGTCAATATTAAGAGATATTTCAAGTTTATAAGTAGCGCTCCTTCTGTCCCCCTAAATATTCAGAAGCTACACTAAACAGAAAATAATCGTTCTTCAATCAAAGTCTTTACAAATTATCTTTATAAATTGTTGATGTAAAGTAAATAATAAGCGAGATATTTCCAGTATTTTAGTTTTAGCACCTCCCCCATCTCCCTTCCCCTGCTTCTTAATCAATTGAAAAATTTATAGGATAACATGTATTTGTATTTTTATTTTAAACAGCTTTTCTCATGTGCGTTTTTGCTGTTAAGTCAAAAGTAAATGAGATATTTCAAAAGTTTAGTTTTAGGTTGTCCCTTCGTAACTCCCGTAAATCAATCCAATAAAATAAAAATCATTAAAAAAAAATATTTGTTTTCTTATTACAGTGAAACCTCTATCTATCGTTCCTCGAATAATAATTTTCCCGTATACCTATATCGTTATTTCTTGCGGTTCCGAATTAATTTCATACAAAACACGCAAAAATAGATCGCATCGATCATTTCTCTCTGTATCATTTTACCGCATTCATCGTTTAAATTACGCAGCAAATTTCGTGTTTTTTGTAATTGAAAACTTTTTTATGCGCATTCGATAACTGATGCCGAAAAAAATTTAATTTGTAACACCGAAAGAATATTGATTTCTTACGGCAATATAAAAAGCCAAAAAGCAAATGACGATGAAAGATTATATACAATACAAAGTATAATTTTTTTTGTCGGCATGCAGCTTCCTTTTTTATTTTGTTACGATATTTTTTATTTAAAATTTTATTTAGAATATATATGTACGTACATATTAAACATTTAAATATGTATTAATGTGTATTTCATTGTTTTCCCGCATCCATAGTTTATTTCAATAGGTCCCTTCAAAAACGATAGATAGAGGTTTCACTGTATAAGCAATTTTTCTGTTAAGTCTACGTCTTGAGTGATACCATTTTTTTTCTTCTGATTTTCAATTTGCCTTCTTATATTGACTGCATTTCCTACCTATATACCAAATTCCAACTCGGTACACACAGATTTTCTGTTTTATATATATATAAAAGATTTTACTATTATATTTAAACATTTAAATAAAAGAATAGAAAAAAAAAAAAAATAAAAATATCAAAGTTCATAAAAATGCCCTAAAATTAAAAACCAGAAAACAGGTGCTCCACTTTAGTCTCGCTCTGCATAAACTAATCAAAAATTTTACTAAATAACAATATATAAATCTTATCAGCTAGAGCAGAGTAATGATGAATCGCACCGAACGACATTGAACGATGTTTCACGAACTTACTATAGTTGTCCAAACAACCATTGAAACGAAATTCCCGCGATCTCGCTGAACGCATCATACATACTTCGATGGTCCAATATAATTAAAAACAAAATTATTAATTTCTCGTTTCTGATGGGACTTTTTTAAAATTTTCGATTTTTCTAGTTATGATGAAAGCATTCCCTACCTGTATGCAAAATTTCAACTCGGTAGCATATCTGGAAGTAGGTTAGAATTTCCGGACATAGCCACAAATATTGTCTTTTATATATAAAGATATACAGTTTGGCCATAAAGATAGCAACTTTTGATAATCCTCTTTTATTTTTATTCTATTCAATATTTTTAAAATTAAAAAATGTTATTCTTACCTTTAACAATCCTCTACATATATTATAGTAAAAAATTTAATTTTAATAGTAAATTCTATATTTTTTTTTATAGTATTTATTATTTTTACCTGGACATAAAGATAGCAACTACTCCTAAAAAATCTTTTTTTTTATTAATTAAGAAAATGAATTATTATTAACAGATCATTTTTAATATTTTGTATAGTAACCACCAGTATTTATAACTTCCCGACATCTTTTCGGCATTGATTCTAATAATTTCGTGATCATTTCATTATCAATATTACACCAGGCACCCTGCAAAGCTTTAAACAAATCTTCAATATTTTAATGCGTTTTGTTTCTAATCTTTCTGACGACAATCTCCCAAAAGTTTTCTATTGGATTTAAATCGGGTGACTGTGACGGCCAAGTCATTACGTTAATTTTTGAATTCTCGAAACATTTTTTGACCAACTTCGAACAATGTTTTGGGTCATTACCATGCTGAAAAATAGGTTTTAAATGCATGAACTCATCAGAATAAGGTTCCATAACATTCTGAAGGCTGTCTTTATATTTAAATCGATCAATTATTCCTTCAATGTGGTATAGAGGACCCATACCATATCCCGAGAAACAGCCCCATACCATCACACCGCCTCCGCCATGTTTAACTGTTGGCAAGGTGTATTTTTGAACTAATCTTTTATTAGCAGGCCTCCTAACGTAACTTACACCATCACTTTTAAGCAAATTGAACTTAGATTCATCACTAAAAATAACTTTTTTCCATTGATCCACAGTCCAGTCAATATGATTTTTAGCAAATTCTAATCGGGCCTTCACATTCTCTTTGGATAGAAGTGGTTTTTTACAGGACGGCGACTAAAAAGAAACCTCATTAACTAATCTTCTGCGAATAGTTCTTGTTGAGATGTTTTCTTGATCCATATGTGGCAAAAGGCCCAAAATCTTTTCCGATGACAGAAAGGGGTTATTGGTAGATAAATAAATAATTTTTTTATCAGTTCGTTTTGTAGTTTTTCGTGGCCGTCCTGGAATTTTTGAAACTTCAAACGTACCTTCTTCTCGAAATCGTTTTATAATTCGCGACACAGTAGATTTATGAACATTTAAATTTTGTCAAATCACATTTTGCAGCAGCCCGTCTTTAAAACCAGAAATTATTAAGTTTCTAATTTCACTTGAAACAGTTTTACTACGACCCATGATTGACAAATATAAACTGAAATATTACTTCTGCACAACATATTATTTATGGATAAACTCTGCATATAACAAGAAAATTCAAGTAGTTGCAATATTTTTGTCCAAGCAAAAATGAAGAAATAATTTATTATTAATCTGTAAGTCAGATTATTTAACTATTAATTGATGTAACAGACAAAATATGATTAAATTATAGAACTAAGAGTATTTATTTTCCAATATTATTATTAAAATTTGAAAAATTGAGAAATGTTAAAAGTTGCAATCTTTTTGGCCAATACTGTATACTATATATATATATATATATAGTTGCGAGGAAGTATAACGAGCTACTTCGTTGAAATACGAGATAAGAATAGCAGGGTGTTAGCTCTGATTTTGAAATTTGAGTTGTTAAAATTCAATACAACATTTTTTTCTTTAATATCCTATATTTCGGCAGATTTATTTTCTTGCCTTCATTCAGGGTTTCTATAAACAATTTTTAGTTGTAAGTTACATTGTAAGTACATTAATATAATTAATAAATAACAGTTTTTTAAATTTTGAAAAACAATTCGAAAAATTAGTAGAAAATATTTGGTAAAATTTTGAAAAAGTACTTACAGAAAAATTTAAGTTGCACATGGCAATGTAAAAACATTAGACAGTAGAAAATAACGGTCTTTTCACAAACACATATTAGAAGATAAAGTTGTAAAAACATGTTAACATCCCAACATCACTCTGTTTTACAGTAAGAACTCACAAAACAGGTTTAACACATGTTCTATTCTGGATGTTTATAAAAACAAACAAAAGAAACAACCCTCCATTAAGGAAGCAACAGGTGTTATGGCTAACAAAGAGATATGCGCACAAAACATGCGAAATATAGGATATTAAAGAAAAAAATGTTGTATTGAATTTTAACAACTCAAATTTCAAAATCAGAGCTAACACCCTGCTATTCTTATCTTGTGTGTGTGTGTGTGTATATATATATATAATTTAATTATGAATGTTTTTGGGAATACCCGATATTTCGGTCTAATTTTTTAAACCTTTTTCAAGGGCTGGAAAATTTATTAAATCAATAAATATAAATTACAGACAAAAATGTTTAGACTTACAGTAAATACTAAGAGTCTCCTCTGATGTGCATTAATAAAAAAATTAGACCGAAATATCGGGTACTAGTAAAATTTGAGTTTACTTTTCTCCACCGCTATTCCCAAAAAACATTCATAATTACATTATTGGAACGGAATAACCATAAATGCATATATATATATATATATATATATATACGTATAAAAGGTTATTCCATTCCTAACTATTGGGAATAGCGGTGGAGTAAAAGTTAGACCGAAATATCGGGCCTTAGTAACTTTTGAGTTTACTTTACTCCACCGCTATTCCCAATAACTTTTATATCTTATATATATATATATACAATGATAAATTAAAAATTTCCTTGAAATTTCTTTAGAATAGTATATTATTACATATCTTGTAAATCGTAGATTACCTTTAGGACAAAAAACCTCGTAAATGGGAAAAAATACAACTCGTGTTCATTTTCACCATGTAAACATATACACGAGTAACAGTTTAATGTCACTTTCGAGTGTTCCAGCTTTGCCGCATATGCCACTGCGATCTTAAAAAGTTACCCTATACGCGATGGTTTATAGGCAACCAGCTGACCATAAGTTTGACAGTTCGTCCTGTCGCGAGACTCTCATTCTCATATAGTTAGTGTCTTCAAGTTTTTTAGTTTCAATTTATGGTACAATCATGCCATTTTATCCCATGAAATAATTAGCGACTCAAACTAACGTTGGCGGCGCTGCGTACGACAGTTGATGGCCTACGAGAAGCGTATGTGTCAGAAGTTTTTTCTTATCTGTTCAAACAATATTTCGGCAGAAAATCACTGTATTTAAGTCACTATATTTAAAAATACATCTTAATTCACATAAACTGCAGCAAAACAAACTATAGTGCGTTCAAATGTGAGTTTGCAGTATTGAGAATAAACATTACCTCATTACCTATAGAGGCACTGTTGTCGCTTAAAAAATGGCGATTGGAATAGGATATTTTTGACATTTGCTATTTGATACACAATAATTCACATTGCAGTTAATTTTTTGTTACGATTTTAAAGACATTTTATTCAAGTTTTCTTCACTTTTATACATACAAACAATGCAATTAAATGAGCCACATCCAACAAAATCCTATTCCGTTAAGTTCCAAAATATTCCGCTAGGCGTCACTTCAGTTATTGTCAGTTCTCAATAGCTCTTATGGCAAATGGGAGCGGTGTTACCAAATGTAAAAGTGTCAAATGTGTCAATTATAATAACATGAAAAACTCGTATGATTTACAAAAATCAACTCTTATAAAACTCAAAATAACACTCAACAAAAACAAATGGCCATTTGTAGAATACTGCGTCTTCACAGATCAGCGCGTTTTAGGGCTGGCAACGTCGACAAGCAAGAAAAGGATAGTGTCATTGTGTAAAGCCAGTAGAGAGTAAGAAAAAGAACTACTCCATATGCCCTGTACTGCAAACTCACCTTTGAACGCACTATACAAATATTGTACAAATATACGCTTCTGTTTAATTTACCAAGCCGCCACCCAGTGGCGGCGCTAGCTCTTAAAATTTGGGGGGCCAGGAAATATTTTTTTATCGTTTACATATGAAAATACGTGTAATGATCTAAAAAACAAGGTCCTCACTTCTAAAATATATTTTTTTCCAAGCAATTCTAGGGGGGCCAGAGCAACTTTTAGGGGGGCCCGGACCCTCCGCTAGCGCCGCCACCAGATGTCTCATTGTTATTTTGAGTCGCGAATAATATTATATAAAGAAAAAGAATTTTTACCGAAATTCACCCGAGGTTCCGTCCAGTAATCCGCACGGACTGCTTTATACTGAAATTAATTAAGCAAGGTTGTTATAGAAAACATAATTTTGATTATTTGAACATTGGAATTGGAGATATATGTTTCAGTAATAAATATGAATGATACAAAAGACGATATTATTAAACAAGAGATGAATGTTAAAATAGAATATAAAGATACTGTTGAACATGAAGTGAAGACTAAAATAGAGCAAATAGCTGAATGGGAGAATGGTTAGTAATGAATACTTTTATTCAAGCGAATTTCAGTAATGTTTGTGTAGTGAACAACTAAAATGATATATTTCTTGTAATTAGTTTACATTTTATTACTTACGATGTGTTTATTGCAGGAAACAAAGTGGAAGTTACAGAGACAGCAGCCTTCACAATCACTGGTTAGTAGAGTTAGTTTAATTGATGTGTCGGTCAAACCTTTTTGTAACAACGTGAATATTCAATTTTTGTACAACCTTTGTAGTTTTTGTTGCCACTAACGGCAAGAACAAGACAGAATTTAGTTGCAGGAGGACGACCCATCCAAAAACGGCCCACTTTTTAGGATTTTAACCGAAGATATGGTTTTAAATTTTCTGAAATATCGCGATTTTTTAGGGGACGCAATGAACAAAATCTATGTTTATAATTGAAGGAAAGGCACAGAAAACTTTAAATAATTAATTGAATACTTTGAATAATTTAAATTACTACAAAAACCGGATAATATATACAGTCATGTGCGTAAAAATAGCAACATCAGAAAAATATTAGTAAAAATACAAAAAAAAAACTTGGTTTAAGTAATAAAATTTTACTGATATGCTATATTTTAAGAACTTTATTATTTTGATAAAAAGAAAGTTCCTCCGATTACCATTTTTCAATAAATAAAAAACTGTAATAATGAAAGCCTCTGGTTCTTTCGCGTGTAGCTACAGAGTCAGCTTGTATTTACAATCTCTCCCCATTTCTGTCGGTCTTCCACATTTCTGTGGCTGACTTTTAGTTTAGACCCGGTATAGTCTTTAATATGGTATATCCGTCTTTTAGAAAGTCTTCCCCTTGGGCTCCTACCTTCAATTTTGCACTGGATGACCTTGGTTATCAAAAGTCCTGCGTGACACATGACCAAAATACTGGAGGATTTTATGCCGAACGAGTGTGGAAATCTTGGCTGGAATTTGAATTTCTTCTATAATTGAAGCTTTAGTACGCTTTGTGGTCTACGGCAGTGCTTCTTAAAGTGGTGGGCCGCGGCCCCCCAGGGGGCCGTGGTGTTCCCACAAGGGGGCCGCGAAGAGTCTCAAATATAACACTTAATTATTTTATTACTTAAAAAGGATGAGTAGCTTTAACTTTAATGCTACATAAATATTATTCTTCATTATACATAGATTATTGAATGATCTGAGCATAAAAAACTATATGTATGTATATATTTTAACTAATCTTGGTGCCAAAAACAAAAATTAGGGGGGCCGTGGGTTATTGATTTGAGTTGCAGGGGAGCCGCGACATCAAAAAGTTTAAGAAGGACTTGTCTACGGTATTCGCAACATGCGCCTCCACCCTTATAAATCGAAGGAGTCTAGCTTACTCTTATCTGTTGATTTCAACGTCAAGGACTCTGCAGCATAAAGGGCACTTGGAAAGACCAGAGATTTAGCTAGTTAAATTTTTGTCTTCAGCATGATGTCCTTGTCTTTTCATATTCTCGTTAGTTTGGTCATAGCAAAATTGGCTAGAGTAACACGATATTTGATTTTCTCTGAGCACTCTCCCTGGTTCGAAATAAGAATTAAGAAAATACAATGTAAATATTGTTGACAGCAGTTAATGTGCATGCAGCCAGCACGAAATGATAATTTTCGCACCACTGTACATGCGCATTTGTTCGAATTTATTCATTCTTGCACACTGCAAATGCGCATTGGTTCTAATTTATTCATTTCCATATTGCCTGCGTGCATATGAGAATAACATGCGGAATTATGTTAATTTCCTGCCAACTAACAATATCAAAATAATACAATTCTGTAGTAGTCATAGGAAAATTGCTATTACGGTAGGCAGTTGGTTAATACTCGTATTTGCATGTGATATGTTTATTGCAGAAATCAAAGATGAAATTACAGATGACGTATACCATGGTAATACCAACATAGAGGAGATTTATATCAAGTCTGAACCTGCAGACACCGTTGAATATGAAGATGAATTGGAGACTGCAGCTACCGCAAACACTGGTGAGTAAAGATAGTTATATTCATGATAAAACGTTTTGTAGCGTTTGTAATAATATCAATTAAAATACATAAATCCAAGCACAAACGAGCATTTATTACAACGTCTATTTACAGTCTGTCACATATATGTCATCATATTCTAGTTGAATCATGATTCATCGAATCATCATATTCGATTATTAAATGACGGGACCGCATTTAATTTTGAAAGAGTAAACTTAACGTAAAATTTGTTTGAATAAACTTGCAGATTTTAAAATTTTGTACAAAAAACGATTCTTACACTTTTTTTTCTTGAATGATCATTTGCAAGATATTGAAGTTTATTAATTTAATGCCCCTAATATTTTTGTAAATCCGAATAGAACAGTAAACACGTAGTACTAACATATAAATACATGTTAAAAAAAATAAAAATAAACCATACATTATATAAAATAAACATGTTTAGAAAAATAAATAAGTACTTAAAAAATTATTATTTGTTGTTTTTAATTAGAAATTTGTCCATTGTCAATTGTACCGCAGTTTTCTTTTTGTCTTGATATAAAAGTTTATAACAAGCGGTGCTATTGCGTATATTATTTATAACACTGAAACTTCTATCAATATCCGGGTCCAAATTCTCGATAGTGTCAATGAGTTCTACCACTTTACCTAATATTCCACTTACTATTTTTAGTTGTATTTCGGTTGTTTCGTTTTCGGTTTTTGGGTCTTCTTTTTCAGTTCTCATTTGCTCTTGTAGTTCTAATAACTCATTAGTTGTGAGTTCGCCCGCATGTGATTCTAACAAATCGTTAATATCTTCAGTGTCCATATTCATTGCATTTTTTTTTTTTTTTAATACATGTGAATACACTGCTGTGTATTCACACACAGAAAAGAACTCGTAAATACGTGTACATATTCGGCTACGTTCGACTTATTTACTGATTCTTCTCTGTAAGTGTGAGTGAAGGGGGAAAATTGAAAGATAGATGTTGGTAACACTTTATTTCTAACTTCATACGCATATCTTGCCTAAATATCACTTCAAAACAATCAATGTATATTGGTTATTTATACAAAAAAATATACGTTTGTGCGAACAAATGTACGTTCGTACGAAAAAATGTACGTTCGCACGAACAAATGTTCGTTCGTATGAACGAACCGAAAGGGAACGTTCGATAGGGACCGAAAGTATGTACCAATTAGTCGTATTTACATGCATTTATACGGAAATATACCGTCCGCTTAACGTACGTTCGATTAACATACGGAAATCTGTGTACGCATTGTGTACGTTAAGCGGGCGCTGACTGTATTTGATCTCAAATATGAAATAATATCATATCTTAAAAGACATAAAACTCAATTATTTGATAGCAAATATAAAATCTCAAACTATCCAGAGTTCCGCCCGACCCCTTGAGGTCCCTGACCATCCAGAATTCCAGCGAATTCCTTGAGGTCCCTGACCATCCAGAGTCAAGCAACTCGTTGTGATTAACACGTGCGATATTATTTAGTCAAAGCAATAAAATGTCTCTTACAATTTAGTCATCCTCAATTTAATCAGTTACCTTTTTACTATTTATCTGTCAATAGACAAACGCTAGTCCATTCTGACAATTTTTTTTAATTTCTCTTCAGATCACTACATTTGCCATTTCAAGTAAACTGCAGCCTGGCATGTTCTTAATCGCTTTGTTAAAACAAGTTAAATTAAGCAAAACCCTACGGTTCCTACTATTTAGTCCTTGTTAGAGTACTCCACGTTACTGTTCTCCGCGTTTACTGTTCTATTCGGATTTACGAAAATATTATATATATAATAATAATAATAATAATAATATTTATTCGTGTTAAATACATGACAACATGCTTACACAAGTCAAAAGTTAAAGTTATAAAATTGAATAATACAATACAACAGATTAAAATATTAGTTTCAAGTCAAAGTAATAAAAATACATAATAAAAATAAATATAAAAATAAAATAAAAATAAATAAATAAGAACATTATAATTATGACAAATTTACAAATAGATGCAACAGAGATATATAAAATTAAATTAAAACAAGTCAGAATTTACATGGATTTCAAAGCATATTCATATCATCAGTAAGAAATTCTTCATAGCTATAGAATGCTTTATTCTTAAGAAAAGATTTTAATCTTTTTTTAAAGGTGTTAAGTGGCAAACATTTAATGGTTTCAGGTAATATATTAAAGAACTGAATGCAATAGTAGTTAATAGAGTATCTTGCACTATTGACTCTAACAAATGATGGCCTGATTAGGTGTTTACCTCTTGTTCCATAGCTATGAATTTGTTCCTGGCAAATGAAATTATCTCTGTTTATATGCATGTATATTAGGCATTGCAGTATATATAGTGACGGTAATGTCAATAGTCCCAAAATTCTAAAATGCTGTCGGCAATCTTGTCTGTACTTCAGTCCACAAATCACTCTAATAACTCGCCGTTGTAGGCGAAAAATTCGCTGGGTATGTGTGTCCCCAAACCAGCAGAGCATATGTGATATGCGACTCAAACAGGGCATGATAAGCAGTTACTAGAACTTGCCTGGGTACATTAGATCTTAAGTTTCTTATGCAAAAGACGGCTTTACATAATTTTACAGCAGTAGCCTCCGTATGTCTTTCCCAGTTTAGATTAACACCAATGGTGACTCCTAAAAAGGTCACAGGATCTTGGCTATTGTTTTCTGGTGTTGGTCTTAGAGAAAATAAGAGCTGTTGGGTTTTAGATTCATTTAGACTTAGTCGGTTGGCTAAAAACCAGTCTTGCGCAGCTTTTATTAAGATGTTTTTGGTTATTTTCATGTCCTGAAAGTCTACTGACTGATTAAGTAGCGTGGTGTCGTCTGCATATAGAATTGATTTTGTGTTATCCTTTTTCATGAAAAACGGCAAATCATTAATATAAATCAGAAACAACAATGGACCTAATATTGAACCTTGTGGCACACCAAAATGGATCTCTTGTTCATCAGATTTTTTATTATTAGTCCAAACAAACTGCTTCCGGCCTGTTAGAAAGGAGTTTAGCAGTTGACAACTGTTTGGACTAATGTTATAACAAGACATTTTTTTGATTAGTAAATCATGTGGCACACAATCAAACGCCTTTGTTAAATCGAAGAAAGTGGCAGTACTATACAGTCCATTGTCGAATCCATTTGTTATAAAGTCCATAAACTCCAGAATGGTAGTAGTTGTTGATATGCCTCCTCTAAAACCAAACTGACTCTTGTTTAGTAGATCATACTTATCAAGATGTTCCAGTAACTGCTTAAACAGAATTTTCTCAAAAATCTTTGAAAAAATTGGGGTAAGAGATATAGGCCTATAATTATTTAACTCCTCCTTGCTCCCTTTTCCCTTATAAACTGGTATTACTTTTGATAATTTTAGCACCGATGGAAAAATATTTGATTTTATTGCCTTATTGTAAAGTGAGCAAAGTGGAGAAATAACTGTATCCTTAATCTTGTTTATTGCGAGAGCGTTGAGATTATAAACATCCCTACTTTTATTATTTTTTAAAGCATGTATGGCTTCTCTAATCTGATTGTGAGACACTTCTTTAAAATAAAAAATAGGGATATTCGAGTTATTATTTGCTGCTTTAACTATTGATATGGGGTCAGTTCTACTGAGGGGGAGACTAGAATTTATGTTTACGGCAATGTTTATAAAAAAGTTATTAACTTCGTTGCATGGTTTAGGGCACTCTACATGTGGTTTCGGGGGTCTGTGACTGTTTACTACAGCCCAAAGAGCTTTTGGTTTATTATTAGAGTCATCTATGTATTGACAATTTGCTCTTATCTTGCTAGCCGTAATATGTTTTCTGTATATAATCCTGCACCTATTTCTAAGATTTTTATTAATGTGAGTGGGATTTTGCAAATAATGTTCTTGGGCTAGTTGAGCTATATTTCTTAAGAATTTTATGTCTTCGTTGAACCAGTGAATTTTATTGTCAGTTTTCTGTCTCATTCTTTTTTCTGGAAAGACTCTGTTAAATATGGTTACTATTTGACTAAGAAAACTCTCAAAATCATTCTCACAGTCGGATTTATCATCATTTTCAAAATTCCACTCAACCAAAGATAATTCATAATAGAATTTTATCAGTCCTTCATTTGTAATTGGCCGAGAAATATTAGGAGTGTCATTTAAAGGGGCATGAACCGTTTGGATAACCTTCCTGTATAATCCAACACCGCTGTGATCGGAGAAGGAATTATTGACTCTAAAAACATTGTCACTATCGGTAGATGATGTTACGAATATATTATCCAAACAGTTTCTGCCTCTTGTGCTGAAAGTCACCAATTTTTGCAAGTTGAAAGCCCGTAAGGTGTCATAAACCAATAGCGCATCAGATTCATCTTTATTAAATTTTACATTAAAATCACCTCCTACGATGATATCGTAGCAGGGATTTATAATGCGTAATGCATTGTCAATGATTTCTAAAAAATGTTTTAAATTTCCATATGGCGATCTGTATAGATTAATAATAACCATTTTTATTGAGTGAAACTGAATTGCTAATATTTCACAATCTTTTTCAACAGATAAGTTGTTAATATGTTCTAATATTTTATAGTCCAACTTTGACAATAGGGATGTATTTATATAAATAACAACTCCACCATTTTTATGGTTTTCCCTGCAAAAACTAGTGACAATTTCAAAATTTTTTATAACATACTCACTAATTTCAATTTTCCTCAGCCAATGTTCTGAAAGACAAAGGAAATTGAAGGATTTATCCATAATTAAAAAAATATAATTTAGCTCTGCAGGCCCAGTTGGCCCATGGCTTGGTTTACAATTTTCCTCCATCCTTTTTTATCCTTCGTCTTCTCCTTCCAGTTGCTGATGTTGCATTCATTTATGTCCTTTAAAACTTCTACCTTCCATCTCGTCCTTGGCCTACCTTGTCTCATTTTGCCTCCTATGGTACTTTCTAATATCTTCCTTGGTGTTCTATTACTGTCCATTCGCATTATTTGCCCCATCCATCTAAGTCTGTTACTTTTCACTACTCCTACTATGTTCGGCTCCTTGTATAACTCTTGTAATTCTCTATTTGTTCGTCTTTCCCATCCGTTTTGAGTCATTTTTCCTCCGAATATTTTTCTTTGGACCTTCCTTTCCCACACTTTTATCCTTGTTAGTTCCTTTGTATTCAGCGTCCATATCTCACTTCCGTACACAACTATCGGTCTTATTATTGTTTTATAGATTCTAATTTTTAATCTTTTGGATAAATTTTTGTTATACAAAAATTTTCTCAAACCAAATAGGCTACGATTTGCTGACATAATCCTTCTTTGTATTTCCATCAAGCTGTCCGGTTTTCTATAGAATTCTACTCCTAGGTATACAAAATGATCCACTTCCTCAAACGTATATTTTTTTCCTCTCATTGTTATTTCCAAATTCTTACCCACTTCGCTTTCTGTCCATTGCATATACTTGCTTTTATTCCCATTTATTATAAGTCCTATTTTCGCAGCTGCTTCGCTCAGTCTCTTAGTTGTATTTTGTAATTCGTGCCTCGTTCTTGAAAGTATAGCGATGTCGTCTGCAAACGCCAGGCATTGATGACGTTTATGGTACAGCAATCCTGATCTATTTATATTTGCCTTTCTTATTACGGATTCTAATGCAGCGCAAAATAATAGTGATGACAGCGGGTCTCCCTGTCTTAAGCCTTCGTGCACTTCAAATTTCTCTGATGCAATTCCATTTACTCTCACTCTGTTATTTGTTTGTTCGAGTGTTAGTTTTATTAAATTGAGCAGTTTTCCTCTTATTCCTAGTTCTTTTAATGCTTTGTATAGTTCTTTTCTTTTCACTCTGTCGTATGCTTGCTTAAAATCAACGAAAAGTATATGTGTTTCTTTTTTGTACTGGTAACTCTCTGCCTGAATTTCTCGTAGTGTAAATATTTGATCCGTTACTGCTCTTCCTCTCCTAAATCCGCATTGATATTCTCCAAGTTCTTTTTCAATCAAAGTTGTTAACTTGTTCTTTAAGGACGTTGCTAATACTTTATACGCTATATTTAGACGCGCAATGCCTCTATAGTTTTGACAGTTGGTCTTGTCACCCTTTTTGAAAATCGGTATTAGGATTGCTTCGTTCCATTCTTGCGGCATCTTCTCCTGCACCCATATTTCTTCTATTAGTCTGTGGATCAATTTTACTATTATTTCACCTCCTTGTTTAAACAATTCAGCTGTTAATTGGTCGCTTCCTGGACTTTTGTTATTTTTTAATTTTTTGATTATTGTCTCAATTTCTAGTAGGGTTGGAGGCTCCTCTGTTACTTGGTTATCTAATTCGTACCCTTCTTCCTCTATTTCTTCTTCAGCTTCTTCTGTTGTTTCGTTTAGCAATTCTTTAAAGTGGTCGCTCCATAGCTCTATTATTTCTTGTTCCTTCCCTACTAACTGCCCTTGTTTGTTCTTCATAAAATATTAGGGGCATGAAATTAATAAACTTCAATATCTTGCAAATGATCATTCATGAAAAAAAAAAATTAATAATCTTTTTTTGTAGAAAACATCTGCATGTTTTATTCAAACAAATTTTACGTTAAGTTTACTCTTTCAAAATTAAATGCGGTTCCTTCATTTAATAATCGGACATTTTTCGTGAATCCGATTATACATTATACATTGTGTGCTATTTCCTTTCCCTTTTTTTTTAACCATAAAGTTGCCATATCAAATACGAAAACGACGTTTTCGTGTGACGTGATGTACGTTCGCGCGGACAATGTTTACTTTCGCACAAAAGCGACATTTTCATGTTACGCGATGTACGTTCTTACGAACTACGTGTACGTTCGTACGAACATAGGCTCCGTAATTAATCATGTACGTATCATCGAACGTACGTTAAGCGGATGTACGTTAAACGAGCGCTGACGGTAGTTCATTTTATAATAAGTATAATTGGAAAATTATACTGTCGGGAGTGGACCGAAAAAAATATTTATCTTGATATCATAGACATATCATAACAGTAACTAAGAGTATTTATATTTCAGAGAATCGTCGTACTCAGGAGACATATGTGATATCATCTACTGACGACATGTCCCAGTATAACTACAACACGAATATCATCATCAACGAGGATATTAACATCAAGTCTGAATGTGGAGATGCCAGTGAATATGAGGAGAATGCAACTGGACAAGATACAGGTCAGTCACTAATTCAGTATTATTGTGTTAGTTGTAAGCTTCCGATACCGGTAAGTTCAGTTTCTATTTACTAAATACATGCACAGGAGTGCAGTGGTTAGTAGTTTGCTCGTTATAATAAAACGTTATTATTATTTTTCCAATAAATTATTTAATTCACATAACTTGTCACAAACTGTCAGACTACGGCTACAGTTCTAGCTGAGCGCATGCGCCAAATTGACTAATTTTACACTTAATGGATAGTGCTATAACGTCACGTAGATGAGCCGCGACCACACGACTTCATTGTTATTGGAGTGTTGCTCGGTGTTAGAGCTGCTTCTGTTTCAGGCTTTGTCGCGGTTTCTAGGAAATATTTTATTCTATAAATTCCCCTTAGAAATTCAATTGAGGAAAGAACTGAATTTCTGGATCTTACTTCTTCCTTTGGTGCCACTGACCCAGTTCGAGGTTTGAGACTTGGAGGGTGTGGGGTGAGACTATCAAGATCTTTATTTATTTTAATTTTAGGGCTCCGTTCCTTTAACCAAAAAAAGGTGCGTGAACTTTGGATACAAAGTAGAAAGTTATAATAATAATAAGTAAATAAATATACAAAATTTATATAATATACATATTTCACCAAATACAAGATTAACTTAAATATCACTGGGAAGCCGTTCATAAAGCAAGCAAAAATTTGGATTAAGAAATTAACAACCCTTGACTTAAATAATTTATTTAACTTCTGAGTTAAATTTTGTGCAGTACCCCTCAATAAATAGTTTTTTTCTCCTCTTTCGTTAAAATTATGTAAAACTAAATTATTTATATAATTGTTACCAATTATTTGGAAGATTCTGTATAATCTCTATCTCAATTCTTTTAACTTTAATGGTGTAGTGAATATAAACAGATACCACACACATACCAACTTGGGTATAAGTGGTGTTTCGCCCTTTATTATAAAATTTCATTTTGTTATAATTTTATAAGTGTTGGGGCTAATCTCTAATTTATGAATATTTCATTTTTGTATTTTTTTATGTATTTACTTATTTATTTCCTTTTTACTGTATTATCTTTTAATTGTATGTCTCCAATTTGTAAATAAAGAGATTTTGAATTGAATTGAATTGAATTGAATTTGGAAGACAAAATTGTGGGGTAGTTTATTGTTTACGGCCTATAATTGTAACATATTTGCAATATTGTATTTATTATTACTAAAATAATTTAACGTAAATTTGTGGCCACAATTAAGCTAACGGAATTTAAACAATAAGAATAGCTTAAAACTAACTTAACATAAGATACGTTACAATAATGACTTCATAAATTTGTATAAATTCAAAAATCTGGAATCTTCATAAATTTTGAGATGAAAAACAAATTAAGATAAGCCAAATGCGTCAACCAGATTCCTCAAATTTAATGTTTCAGAGTGTATGGTATAATAAGGTTCAGAAATAAAATCACTTGGTATCCAATACAAAAAACGCCGTTTGTTAAAACGGCGTTTATTACGATTATATTTTTATTAGAATGGGGATAATTTCCGTGTTGCTACGGCTTCCTACATTAACTATTTATTTCGCACAAATGCGGCTGAATCAATATATAAATATTTCATCCAAATAAGGGCCAATATATTCTTCAAAATTAATTGATTCACTTTATATTTATTTATTTATTTATTTATTGTGTTTGGATGGTCAACAGAACTATTTCATTCCTAGAGACCCCCACTAATTATATACATATATTATTGTAACGTGTTACATATTACAATATAAAATACAGAAATATTTTTACAAGTTTGTGTTCAATTTTTTACAATTTTATAAATTTATAAATTTCAGTACAAAAAAGAAAACAAACAATAAATTATAAAAATGAGTAAATTACTCCATTCCTGTTAGTGTATCATTATCTATGATTTTAAAATTTGAGAACGACAAGAAGTAAATATCACAATTGTTAAATAATTTATTGAACGTTTGCATTGTTCTGTTTAAAGGAGAATTTTGACCTAAGTTTGAAGAAATGTTATTATTTTAAAAAGTATTAGTTTTTCTTGTTTGAACGATTGTCGTATTAAAATTAATTAGACTCAGATTGTCAGTTGAGTATCATATTATTTACTATTTTATATATTATGATATTTTTCCTGGTAGCCTAGCAGGGATACGTTATAACTGTTCACTTCAAGGAATCTCAGCCGCAAACTAGCTCAGAGTCGAAGTGTAGGGGGGGGGGGGGGTAAAGATTTATACAGAGCGCCAGTAAATATCCCCGATATATATCAGTACCTGGGGCAGAACATATTTACCTATTCTGTCCCCAGCCCTTGAAGTGATCACTGCGCTCGCTAGTAATACTATATTGCTTTCGGCTACGGCTACCCAAATTAATACAAATTGTTCACCTACCTCTCGCCTTCATGCCCTGAAAGAAAAGAGAGGTGACCCTGAGCGACCTACGCTGCTAACTAGTAATTGACTTCGGTGACAGGACGTGTACGGGTTAAGCATAAATCAATACACAGACGATTAATTAAATGAGACTATAATTAATCGTAAAATAAACAATAAATACCCCCACATGGGTTTAATGTAATCAGTACACCTCGTAAGAGGACAGAGTAAATTATCCTTAAATTGACCTAGAACAATAGTTTGTCCCAAAACGGACACAACAACAAACATAGAGGTACAATACCTCTTAGAATAGACTATCTTACAGTGACTAATTAATTATGTCCAAAATGAACTTAAAACTACCGAATTGATACAACTATACTTAAATTATACGATACTACTCACAATGTCAGTCCTGGTGTCACAAACCTCCGTGGCTATGTTACTTGACACATAGATGTTACGGAACAAAACTCCGATAATCTCAAACTCTGAGTGAAGAGAATATTTAACTCGTCTGCCCTGTTCCATGGGCTTCTCGTGCCTACGGATGAGAAGGTTAGTTTACACACACTCACTCATTCAGGACAGGGATAGATGGGTATTTCACCTAGGTACGGCTTTCCACTAAGCATGGAATACTCCAAACCGAATACATAGCTCCCGGCTCCGATGCAACAAATAAAGACTAAACAAATAACGTACTTGCGTATGCCTCGATACCTAGAGACTATTAGTAATAGTAATGATCGTGTAATGCAAAAAGAGACCACAAACGAGGCCCTTAGGTGGATACCACTCTCGGTGATGTGTCCACCCCAAAACTTCTCTTACAATCGCCTCCATTGGCTGGAACAGTTGGCTGCCCACCATGTGCTGTCGGCAGGCAACAATGACCGCCGGCTACAGTCGTATTGGATTCTAATACGCTCTTCAAAAGACAAACACCCTCAATAGGTCCTCGGTAGACGCTCAACAGATCCTCGATAGCCTTGACAGACAATGACCTTGGAATCGCCTCCGCTGATAAGGACCATGTGCTCACCATGTGCTCATATGGCACCAATAATGGCTGCTGACTACAGTCGTATTGGATTCTAATACACTCTTCAAAAGACTCTAAATAGGCCCTTGGTGGACGCTCAACAGGCCCTCGATAGACGCTCAACAGGCCCTCAACAGACAATGACCTCTTTGGAATCGCCTCCGCTGATTAGGACAGTCGGCTTCTCAACATGTGCTCATATGGCACCAATAATGGCTGCTAACTTCCGGTCGACACAAAACCCAACATCTCTCTTGTTCACGCCGTAGAGAACTCTCAAATATTGTCTATGGGTCCCACAACTATTGTGTTGTCCCATCACGTGATCCATTTCCAGAAAAATCGATAATTCTACAAAAACGATCGATATAGCCTACCCGCACAACGTCGGGGTTTTGCGAGTATCACCTCAGTAAAGGGGCAATAACCTGAATATATTAGCCATTACTCCTGTCTAATATACTCCAACATACGGTTTTAAATAAAACCGTTACAATATAAAATTCATATCCAATTTGATCCTACGATGCTCTAGGGTGCAAAAATTAAATTTGGCCAGGCGATTATTATAACAGGGCAACGGATCACATCTATAAAGTTAAAAAAAAATGTATTTTGTGAAACAGTGTTGAATTGATTCTAGTTTATTAATGTGTGTTAATACACACATTGCATTAACACACACTATTATTGTGGATTCCATATGACACTGTTGTACTCTATCCGGCTGCACACAAGAGATAAGGCTGCACACAAATAGCATTTTAAGTGAATTTTGTGATTTAAAATGTTAACAAGAACGCATTATGAAGCCGAGTTGTTTATGTGCTAATTTGGTAATTTTATTCACATTGTACCGCCAGCCTACGATTGGTCGTAACCGTAGGTCATGGCAGAGCTACACAGGTCGACAATTTTTACTCGAAGGACCGAAAAATAGTTGATAGCGCAGTGCGTCGGTAAAAGGAGTGGTATATCGTATTGTGGACGTACGCGCAGTGAGTTGAGTAGCCGCGGTTTCGACCTTAAGGAGAGAGGGGGGATTTTAACTCTTCTGCTCCTAGGGGTTGTTCTAGGAGACAAGCACAAAGGAGTAGTTAGCCCTAGCTGAGGAAAGAAGGGGTAAAATCCAGGCC
The DNA here is from genome assembly GCA_963971575.1 of Liopterus haemorrhoidalis. NCBI lineage: Eukaryota > Metazoa > Arthropoda > Insecta > Coleoptera > Dytiscidae > Liopterus > Liopterus haemorrhoidalis. The sequence goes on along the minus strand of OZ020626.1, from coordinate 13,910,125 downwards.
CACAAATAAGGTGTAAAGTACCTAACACAAAAAGTTCATGGACTCAACTCACTGGATGTAAAGTACACCTGGCAAGATATGGTGCGGAGCAAAAATGGCCAGTGTACTTTGTCGGACACAATACAATAATAATATAAAGTAAAAATCTTACAATTAACACTAGAAATATAAATATAAGTGTTGTGGTGAAAACCAACCTTTAGTGCAATATTAATAAGAACTACTAGTAAATGTCGAACAAATAAACGGTTATATTGCACTAACAATTAAAGAAAGGATCAGCTGAAGGCACATGTAATTGTAACTACAATTAATTGAATATTTAGAACAATAATATGCAAAATTATTGTCTGCAAAAATTATATTAGCAGAAGGCTATACTAAAAAATTTAACAACAATTTAAACTGAAAACTGAAAATGAAATAAGTTCGGAATGAACTTACTCTAGAATAAACAATATTCACATAAAAACAAAAATTCAAACAAGATATTTTCATATAAAATAAAAGAATAAAACTACAGTGTTAGACCTGTACCGTACTTAGCTGGATTCTGGTTCTTCCTTGGAGACGGATATCTCTTCTGGAGATGAGATCAGCTGATCTGGTTTTCACACTAAATAATTTAAAGTTACACTGAATTTGTTTGTCAGGTTGTAAGGCTGACAAACGCGGTTATTAACCCGCGAAATCACTGGAAAATCTGGATTGAAAAGCCGAGAAGAAAAATTTACTGTTTTTAGGTTATAAAAAACATGCGGTTTTTTTCTCGCGCTCTAAAACGTTATCTCAACGACAGGTTAATTGATAATGAACAATTAGCGACACGTAAAATGACCGCATTTTACGTGTCGCTATGGTATTAGTTTTTTCATAAAAGTGCAATAAATAATTTGTGGATGGCCCTAGCTGGCCTAAAACATAGATAATTACACAGAAACTGTGTTTTTTTCATTTAATTTAATTAAAATTACAAAATTGGAAACTTGGGCGCCTACGCGGGCCCAACACACTTGGTGATCGAATATTAACTTGTCGAAATAAATCCCTAGGTCTCTAACAACATTTTTTTATATATATATATATATATTAAATAATTAATGTCTCCTCAAAAAAATTATAATAAAACTTTCTAAACACATTCGTTTGTTATCGCAACTGTCAAACGACGGTTCCATAGCAACTTTTATATTCGTATTAAAAATTTATCTAAACTTCCAAAATTACACGTGACAGCTTTCTATAATAATAATAATATAATATTGTTACACTATTATGTCTTGGTTACACTATATATAACTTCTGTTTTAAATTTATTTTATCTAAAAAATACCGTATTTTTGCAATACTGTAACGATTATTTAAAAAGCTATGAAACTCATAAAAATTTACTATCAAGGTTCTTGAGAATCATCATTTCTTGTTTCTTGTCGCTTCACGATTCCTCTAAAACAACATAATGCAGGAAAAGTTTATATTAGAAAATAACTGTATTTCAACAACTGATTGTTTGTTTCGTTAATCAGTGTAAGTTTGTTTGCAGCTAGTGAAACATCCTGCAGTGAATCAGATGAAAGTTGGGAGTCGTTGGCCATTAACAAGCGTAAACAACCCACAGCAACAAAGCCATCACCTCTCATTCGACAAATGAAAATACATTCTCGAGAGAAACCATTTAAATGTGATGAGTGTGATAAAGTATTTGCACGGTTATCATATCTAATTAATCACAAACGAATACATTCTGGAGAAAAACCATTCAAATGTGATCAGTGTGGTAAAGCATTTTTAACATCTTCAAAACTCATTATTCACAAACGATTACATTCTGGAGAGAAACCATTCAAGTGTAAGCAGTGTGATAAAGCATTTTCAACATCATCAGACTTCATTAAACACAAAAGAGTACATTCTGGAGAGAAACCGTATAGATGTGATCAGTGTGATAAAGCATTTTCCCGGTCATCAAGCCTCATTACCCACAAACGAATACATTCAGGAGAGAAACCATTCAAATGTGAGCAGTGTGGTAAAGCGTTTCCAGCGTCGACAGACTTAATTAGACACAAAAGAGTACATTCTGGAGAGAAACCTTTCAAATGTGAGCAGTGTGATAAAGCATTTTCACAGTTGGCAAATCTTAATGATCACAAAGGAATACATTTTAGATATAAACCATTCAAATGTAATCAGTGCGATAAAGCATTTTTAAGGTCAACACACCTCATTCAACACAAACGTATACATTCTGCAGAGAAACCATTCAAATGTGAGCAGTGTGGTAAAGCATTTGCTCAGTCATCAGTTCTCAATACTCACAAACGCGTACATTCTGGAGAGAAACCATTCAAATGTAATCAGTGTGATAAAGCGTTTGCACAGACATCAAATCTAATTAATCACAAACGAGTACATTCGGGAGAGAAACCATTCAAATGTGTTCAGTGTGATAAAGCATTTTCTCAGTCATCAGTTCTCGTTACTCACCAACGAGTCCATTCTGGGGCTAAACCATATAACTGTAATCAGTGTGGTAAAGCGTTTTCTTATTCATCAGTTCTCATTAGACACCAGAAAATACATTCTGGAGAGAAACCATTTAAATGTGATCAATGTTCTAAAGCATTTTCAGGGTCATCACAACTCATTTCTCATAAACGCGTACATTCTGGTGAGAAACCTTTCAAATGTGATCAGTGTGATAAAGCATTTTCAGTATCTTCAAGTCTCATTAATCACAAACGAGTACATTCTGAAGAGAAACCATTAAATGTAATCAGTGTGATAAATCATTTTTAAAAGTCAGCACATATCATCAATCACAACCGTGCACAATCTAGAGAAAAACCCTTCAGATGTGAGCAGTATGATTTTCACAATCTTCAACTCTCATAATTTGTCGACCAGCATCAAGATTATTAAAGTATAAGGTTGTCTAGAAACTGTTAGTGGTGGAGGAAAATAGAGAGGCTACGTATCATTCGTATGCTAACGGGACGTCAGTCTTTTTTGTTTATCGTATATGTTATATACACGTGAAGTTTGAATTTTGGCTATAAATATGAAAATATCGTTTAATTTTTTGATTTTTTATTTGTTTTAATTTACTTTTAGGGTGTTGTAATGTTTTAAGTTATATATTATTAGTGTTTATTTATTAGTGTTAAGTTATTACTTTAATCTTCCGCAAAACTACATTACACAGAAAAGAATAATTCCTTCATTCGAAACCACTTTTCTTATTAAGTAAATAATAAGTGAGATATTTCAGGAGTATAAGTAGCGTTTCTCATGCTTCCCCCCTCATTATTCATCTTATTGAATATAATAGGAATGTTTCTTCGTTCTAAATAATTTTTTTTACATTCATGTTTGATGTGAAGTGAATAATAAGTGAAATATTTCAATATTTTAGTTTTAGGGTGTCCACCTGTAACTACCCTAATATTCATCAAATTGAAAAAAATGCATAGAACAAATAAGATTTGTTTTATTATAAACAATTTTTATTGTTTTTTTTTTTTTCTGTTAAGATAGTTCTGTTTATAAAGGAATCGATTCGGATTATATACTTAATAACACCCCCACATCCAGTAAAACTTTATTTTTATTACCCGTGTCTTATTTTGATGTCTTAGAAACGATTACAAATCTAAAAAATTCAAAGTCGTCTGGTGAAGACCAATTTTCAAACAATATGGTCAAACTTTGTAAAAATCAAATATCCGCCCCCTTAGCATATATAATTAACCTTTCCTTTGAACAGTCAATTTTTCCTGACACATTAAAACATTCGATAATCAAACCACTTTATAAAAAATGAGATAAATCTTTAGTAACTAATTACAGACCCATAAGTCTCATATCATCCTTCTCTAAAATAATAGAATCAATTACCCATAAAGAATTAATATCTTTTCTATCCTCTTCAAATATTTTATCACCCTTTCAGCATGGGTTTTTAAGAAATAAATCAGTTTATTAATCGTTTCTAATAGTTTATTAGAAATTAATCAGTTAATAATACAGCTTTGTTTCATTTTATCAACCAAATGTTGAATGTAGTAGACACAGGTCACATGGGTTTAGGTATATTCTTAGATTTGAGCAAGGCGTTTGATTGCGTAGATCACAGCATTCTAATCATGAAGATGGAACGATGTGGAATCAGAGGTCAGCCACTTGTTTGGTTCAAATCCTACCTCACCAATAGGTCCCACTCTACTACTATTTCATCTAATGGGAGGAAATATCATTCAAGGAAGTTACCTGTAGAAGTATGTAGGTGTTCCACAAGGAAGTGTGTTAGGACCATTATTATTCTTCATATACGTAAACGACCTTCTTTACATTTTCAAAAACAATAATAATTTAACGTCAACTTCATTTGCGGATGATACTAGTCTCCTCGAATGTAAAAACTATGTCGAGCTAGAGAATTATTTTAATAGCATCATGTCCAAAGTCCAAACTTGGACATTAAGAAACAAGTTAACACTAAATGTAGGAAAAACAGCCTGTCTAATTTTTAGATCAATATTTAATAAGACCATCCTAAATGCATCTTTAAATTTTCGTGGAGACGAAATTATGATCTCTAACAACATTAAATTATTAGGCCTTAAGCTAGATCCTAAGATTACCTGGTCCGAGCATATAGATTATCTTGCCCATAGATTAAGTTCATTCTCTATTTGCCCTAAGATCGCTAAAAATTAAATGTAGCGCACATATTTTAAAAACATTATATTTTTCTTGCTTTCATTCACATTTGCAATTTAATATAATACATTGGGGACAATGTAATGAATGGAAGAGAATATTCATATTACAGAAATCAGCTGTGCGAATCTTGGATTCCCTCGGTCCTAGAGAGTCCTGTAAAGAGTCGTTTAAAAAGTTACACATTCTGACCCTGCCATCTGTGTATGTATTTTTGCTATGTGTATTTACGTACAAGAATACACACCTGTTTCACTCTAAAGTCCACCTGTTTGAAAAATCTCTGTACAATGTAAACGATCTTAATACATAAATGTATTGTAGTGTATTATATTTATTTTTTATTTTAATTTTTATTGTATTTTCATTTTATTTTATTTTTGTTTTTTTTTGTTTATATTGTATTTGTATTTAAACTGTATGACATACTATCATAAATGATTATTATATGTATTGAATTTGTGATAAATAAACAATAAACTAAACTAAAGGAAATATTTTAAGTTTTTTAGTACCAGTTTTAACCCAGGAACACCCCCTAAGGAAGAATATTTTGATATACCATATCTATATTTGAATCCTTGTTCACTCTATTGTACCAAATTTCGTTAAAATACGTGCAGCCGTTTTTAAAAACAGATATAACCTCCAATTTTATTAATAACTATATTATTAGATAGTCCATTCAAAGGTGAGAATGCAATATTGCAATTATGGCAAATGGGAGCGGTATTGCCAAATGTTGTAAAAGTGTCAAATGTGTCAATTATAATATGAAAAACTCGTATGATTTACAAAAATCAACTCTTATAAAACTCAAAATAACACTCAACAAAAACAAATGGCCATTTGTAGAATGCTGCGTCTTCACATCAGCGCGTTTTAGAGCTGGCAACGTCGACAAGCAAGAAAAGGTAGCGTCATTGCATAAACCCATTAGAGAGTATAAAAAGAACTACTCCATATGTCCTGTACTGTATACTCATCTTTGAACGGACTATAGTAATTTGTTTTTGTATTTTTATTTAAATACACCTAAAATTATATTTTTATTCTATTTTATTGTTATTTATTAACTATAATACAAATACCCATCACATTTTATACCGTCTAGAACTGTCTAGAAATAAATATCTATGTATGAAAATAGTCAATAAAATGATTTAAAAACGTGTAACATCTATATTAATTCTGTATGCTAGTTTGAACTAGACATACATGTGACGTATTCTCTCTCACGCTCTGATTGGTCAGAAGTTACGAGACAACCTTTACTTAAATAATCTTGGACCGGCATAGCGTAACACACATGCCCTTTATTCCTAAGATCTGTGGTTCGAATTCTGTTCAGGCATGGAATATTCATTACGAAAAATAAGAATTGTTCTGACTTTAGTAGCAACGGACAGAAACGCGAAAAAAAAAATTAGTAAACTCATTATTCCCAAACGAGTATATTCTGGAGAAGTATCATTCAAATGTGATCAGTTTATCCCCACATCCATACATGAATATTGACATGCTGGTCATCCAGCTCATCTCCATAGAATTGGTGTACTTTCATCGCCTTTCTGCAGCTGTTATAATACATCGACTGGCAGCCTGGACCACATATTTTTTCAATGCCCGACATACACACGACACAGACTAACTTTTTTACAATATTTATTACCAATTCTAAAAAAAAAAAAAACCTACCAAATTATTCGATATATTAAACGATAAAAGAACTTAACACATTTCAAAATACATGAAAATTTGAAATATAATCTTATAATTTATAATTTATATTTGTTATATATATTGTAGGTTGGTTTTGGGGGTTTCTATGAATAAAAGAATGTAAATTCTACAAACTAATTTATTGATATAAATAAAATAATATTAATTCTAATTACTAACAGTATTGACTACGCCAGGTTAAAGGTGTATAAATTATATAACACCTTAATGCAATACAATACAATACATATAAGCTCTAGGTAGAGCTTAGGTTCAACCTAGCGACTCATTAATTAAGTCAATTAATTGATAACGGATCGTAAAAGTTTTACTGAAATGGAACAAATTCCATTCAAGTTGTGAGACACATCTGGAGCAAATACAAAAATATAATTTTAAACTGTACTTACATAACCACGGCTTTGTAGGCCCATTGTTGGTCAATGCACAATTGGTAATAGTCACAAGAGTACTGATTACTAATTACTACTTCTTACTTCTTCTCTCTTAAGATCTTTTAGCTCTTTATATATGAAATGTATAAAAACAATCCGTGGAAGAATGATATGACATGTGTTACATGTTCAAACACGGGTCAGTTTAGTGCTGAGTAAGTTATTCTTAAGATGTGGATGACCTGTATTCGTGACAATCTGATAATTTATAAATTAACCAAATTTGCAAATTAACAGAGTTGTATTTAGTTTAATTTGTATTTAAATTCATTTAAAATAATATTTAAATTATTTCATATATTTGACATTACGAATATGTGCACGTATTTACGAGTGCTTTTCTGTGTGTGAATACACAGCTGTGTATTCACATTTATTTTAAAATTGGAACTGAATATGGACACTGAAGATATTAACGATTTGTTAGAATCGTCACAACTAATGAGTTATTAGAACTACAAGAGCAAATGAGAACTAAAAAAGAAGAGCCAAAAACCGAGAACGAAACAACCGAAATGCAACTAAAAACAGTAAGTGCATTGACACTATCGAGAATTCGGACCCGGATATTGATAGAAGTTTCAGTGTTGTTAATAATATACGCAATAGCACCGCTTATTATAAACTTTTATATCAAGACAAAAAGAAAACTTCGATACAATTGACAATGGACAAATTTCTAATTAAAAACAACAAATAATAATTTTTTAAGTACTTATTTATTTTTCTAAACATGTTAATTTTATATAATGTATGGTTTATTTTTATTTTTTTTAATATGTATTTATATGTTAGTACTACGTGCTTACTGTTCTATTTGGATTTACGAAAATATTAGGTGCATTAAATTAATAAACTTCAATATCTTGCAAATGATCATTCATGAAACAAAAAAGTGTAAGAAAATTTTAAAATCTGCAAGTTTTAGTCAAACAAATTTTACGTTAAGTTTATTCTTTCAAAATTAAATGCGGTCCCGTCATTTAATAATCGGACATTTTTCGTGAATCCGATTATACATTATACATTGTGTGCTATTTCTTTTCCCTTTTTTTAACCATAAAGTTGCCATATCAAATACGAAAATGACGTTTTCGTGTGACGCGATGTACGTTCGTATAAAAGCGACATTTTCATGTTACGCGATGTACGTTCGTACGAACATAGGATACGTAATTAATCATGTACGTATCATCGAACGTACGTTAAGCGGATGTACATTAAGCGAGCGCTGACTGTATACTATAATATACATACAGCCTTGCCAGAAAGTATTAGACCCCCTAAGGAAAATTTAGTTTTCATTTATTATCAGGTCTATATTACAGGCAATTTTAATAATCTAGTTGTTAGTTATAGTATAAGGTTCAAAGTATAAAAACAGAACATTGTTATTAAAAAAATATATATATTTATAAAAATATACATCAATATTTCGTAAATCCCCCTTTTGCTTGAATAACACTTTTGATTCGTCCGGGCTTACTCGCCACTAATTTCTGGTATATTTCTATAGATAATTGATTCCACTCAGCTATAATCCTTTCCTTTAATGTCTCTTTCGAGGAACACTTATTTTGGGAAACCTTTCTTTTTAAAACGATCCATAAGTGCTCAATCGGGGATAAATCAGAGGATTGAGCGGGCCAATCCATAACTTTAATCTCACTATCACTAAACCACTGTAAAACACGTCGGGATTTATAGCAGGGCGCGTTATCTTGTTGGAAATAGTAATTAGGTGTCATTTCGCCGAATAGTTTTAAATATGAAGGCTCCAGAGTCTCTTCCAGCATTTCGATGTAGCGTTCGCTGTTCATTCGTCCTTCACATATGGAGATTTCTCCGACTCCAGTTGCAGCCATACTGCCCCAAACCATTATGCTGCCCCCTCCGAACTTCACCGTAGGTATTATACATTCCGACTTATAAGCCTCCCCAGGCCGGCGACGAACAAACTGTGCACCAGGTTAACCAAAAAGCTGCAATAGAAAAAAAAATTAAAATGAATTTAATATTCTGTGATTTTTCAAAATTAGAAACTTTGAACAAGTAATTTACATGTGTTTCAATACTCACCTCTATGTTTGATTCGTCTGTCCACATTACTTTGGCCCAATATTCACTTTTCTAATCCTGGTATTTTCTGGCCCACAATAGCCGTCGCTTTTTATGGGCTGGGGTCAGATATGGTTTGTGTTTTGCCTTCCATCCTCTTAGTCCTACATCAGAGAGGTGTTGTCTCACGGTACTAGGAGAAATTTTTAAGTTATAATGTTCATTCAGTTGACTGGAAAGATCTTTCGATGATAACCGGCGATTACGGAAGGACATGCGTTGCAAAATTCTATCCTGTTTGACTGTTGTAATTTTTTTTTCTCCCGCTTCTGGGCTTACTTTTGTAGCATCTAGTCTCCTCCAATCGTCGAATGGTAGTTCGCACAGCACAACGAGAAAATTGTAATTGTCTGGCAATTTCATGAATTGAAAGTCCTTGCTTCTTCAAAATCACAATTTGGCTTCTCTCCACTTCACTCAATTCACGTGTTTTTGGTATTATTAATTAGCACACTAAATAATAATGATGAAAAAAAATGTTTAACTTCAAAAGCACAGCGCAAAACGTTCATACAAAGCTCAAAGGCAAATGTTGTCATATAGAAGCATTACCGAGTTTTTATACTTTGTACCCCCACTAATGATTCTGTAGTTCCAGGATCGTCGGATATATTCCTAAATGTTGTTATTGTGGTTGTTTTGATTCTAGGAAGTAATTAATACCAATACTTTTCTTAGAAATTTATATATGGAAAATTTCGTGGGGGGTCTAATACTTTCTGGCATAGCTGTATATACTTGTTCAGAAATTAACTGCAATCGGTATACATGGCAACTTATTGAGGTGGCTCGAAAGTTACATCGGGAATAGATCACAAGCAGTAGCAATTAATGGTGGCATCTCAGATTTCATAACTATAACCTCTGGTGTTCCCCAGGGGTCGCATTTACGGCTGTTCCTGTTCATTATTTATATTAACGATATTCATACTGTAATGAAAAAATCAAATTTCTTGTTATTTGCAGACGACCTTAAAATCTATAGGAAAATATCTTGTATCCAAGATTGCGAAGATCTTAACAACGGCCTAAAACATTTACATTCATACTGCTCTGCAAACTATCTTTATCTAAATTTTTAAAAATGTCACAGTATAACATTCACTAGAAAACGGTTCCCCATCAAATTTAAATATCAGATAAATAATACACCCCTGATTGAGGTAAATACAATGAAAGATTTAGGAATTCATTTTGATTCAAAATTCAAATTTGATTACCATGTAACAACATTAACTTAATCAGCATTCAAACAACTAAGCTTTATCATGCGTTCATGTAAAGATTTTTCAAAATCTAAGAGTATAATAACTATATACAAGTCATTAGTTTGTAGTAAATTAGAGTATAATTGTTTAATTTGGAATCCGCAATATGCTATATACTCAAACAAGATTGAAAGCATTCAAAAACGCAACGTAAATAGTATAATTGATGCTGAAGATATATGAGTCTGATAAAACTTTAATGTACCAGCTACAAATCTGAGGCAAATAAATACGTTTTACTCTGGAAACTATCTTACAAATATTAGTACTGCCCTTGGAGGGGCATTTCATATGTAACGGTGTACAACGTACGGTCTAGTCCAGGGAACTCATTCCAAAGTCTGGCACAGCTAGTGTCCCATATTGTTTCTGTTTCCAGGTCTTCGCTTCAAAATATGGTACAATGATGCAATTTCTTCCCATAAAATAATAGTAGATACAAAGAAAAAAATTTTTTTCTCTTGACTACAGGACTAGACGTGCCGTCCAGTAAATCGCACGGACTGCTGTATACTGAAATTAATTTAACAAGGTTGATATATTAGGCTTGATTTTGATTATTTGGAAATTGGAAGATTTTAGTGTCAGTAATAAATATGAATGATACGAAAGACTGTGATATTATTATAGAAGAGGTTTATATTAAAACAGAATATAAAGATACTGATGAACATGAAGTGAATACTGAAATAAAGTACACGGCTGAATGGGAGAATGGTTAGTAATAAGAACATTTATTCAGAGGAATTTCAGCATTGTTTGCTTAGTGTACATCGGAAATGATATATTTAATAGCAATTAGTTTATATTTGACTACGATCTGTTTGTTGCCTTAAGTGCAGCCTTCGCATTCGCTGGTCAGTCAAGCTAGTTTAATTGATGTCGATGAAAAATTTTCTACGTACTTTGTTTAACAACCTGAATATCTAGTTTTTATACAACCATAAGAGTTTTTGAAGGCTCTAACATTTATAGCCAGACAGAATTTAGTTCAGGAGTTCTTAGAAGCTTAATTCAAACTGTTCAGGTTCTTGTTTTACAAACCATTGACCTTATAATATGGAACTATGGGTTGTTAAATGAAGTTAAGCCAATGTCTGTGTTGTTAATGTAGAATGTTGTCAAAATTAAGAATATTGAGACATATTAACAATAATTATGACCATTTATATTTCAGAGAGTCGTCATACTCAGGAGACGTATATCATACCACCTACTGACGACAAGTCCCAGTATAACTACAACACTAATATCATCATTAATGAGCAGATTTACATCAAATCTGAATTTGGAGATAATGGTGAATATAATGAGAGTGCAGGTGGGCAAGGTACAGGTCAGTCAATAATTCAGTATTATTGTGTTAGTTGTAAGCTTCCAATACTGATATGCCCAGTTTTTATTTACTGAATACATGCACAGGAGGACAATGGTTAGTAGTTTGCTAGTTGTAGTAATATTTATTTACCAAAAATCCATTTCAATACAAATAGAAGAATAACATAAAGATAGGAGTATCAATAGGGAAAACTTTTTAAGATCGCAGCGCCGTATGCGGCAAAGCTGGAACACTCGAAAGCCACATTAAACTGTTATTCGTGTATTTGTTTACATGGTGAAAATGAACACGAGTTGTATTTTTCCTGTTTTCCGAGCATTTTTTAATTTAAAGGTAATCTACGATTTACAAGATATGTAATAATATACTATTCTAAAGAAATTTCAAGGATATTTTTAGTTTTTTATTGTATTTTTAATTCTTTTTGACTGTCTGTCAATATAATAACAACTAAAATATGGTAAATATATTAGTAAAAATTAATATCTTTGCCTGAAAAAGTAGAAGGGCCTGTTAATATATCAACTGATGATTTAGGCAAATTTTGGGTGCGATAAATGCTTTTTTTCAGTCTTTTTTTGGACGTAAAAAATCACTTTCCATAAAATGCAACGGGCAAACATGCCTGCATGGGCTTGGATTTTTGCCCATTTTTAGTTTTTGAGTCCTTAAAAACCTACGATCCACTTTCTCTCTGCCTCCAAACGTCGTTTCAATTGATATTTTTTTCGATTTAGGTAAATTATGGAATGTTTAAGAAGGATTCTTCATTATTCACGATTTACATTGCGGCACACAACAAAATTGATTGTTTTTTTTTCCATGATAAACTAAAATAAAACACAAACAACAAAAAAACACGTATTTCTCCATTGAACAAAACAAAACAATGTGGCTTTCGTATCTTTCACAAATTGCCACCAGATGTCTGGGCGCTTAGGAAGTTTCCCCTATATAAAATTCATATAAATTAATTGTAAGAAGGATTAACACCACAGATAGTTAAGTATGTATGTGGTTTCAGTTAAAATTGAAAAATCAAATTTTTGAAAATTGAAGATTAACTAGCATTTTAAATTCGCATCTAAGGATTTCGCATTGAGGATGCGGTTTTAAGTGCTGAAATTATTTTGTATTTTTAAAATTATTCTCTAACAATTAAGTACTTCATCGTGTGTAAGGTTTTTTATCCATATTTTATCGTATTTTGTAATTTTATTAGCAGCAAATGTTGTAATTGAAATATTATTATCAATTATAAATTTTTGGAAGTTATTATATAGTTTAGGAACATAATACATGAAACTTCGTTGTCCTACAGTCTTATTTGCTTTATAGGGCAATGCTTTGCCAGCATTTCTAGTTTTATGTTCATGCGTTGCAAATTGTATGGGGTATTGTACTCTCTATGTGTATTTTATTATTGATAATAGATACAGTTGTTTAATTGTACATAGATTACATTCTACGAAAAGCTTTTTTGTGGGATAAAGAACAGGTTTTTTACATATATTAATTATTTTCTTTTGGGTGATTTCTAATCTTTGCATGTAACTGCTTGCAGCTAGGGATGGGAACGATATATCGATATTTCGAAAATATCGATACTTTAGAAAAATATATCGATATTTTTATATCGATATTTGAAATGCGATATATCGCGCAAAATATCGATATTCGCTCAAAATATCGGTATTTTTGTATATTTTTTACATTTAAATATATGTATGCTGTTCACTTTTGTAAAAACAAACTATAGGCTCTTTCAAATGTTACGGCGGAACTAGATTTTGAAATCTAGTAATTTTTATCTATTAATTCGGACTTTCGGTCATTTGGTTTAAGGTTTGTAAATCATACTCACATTGCAAATTCTAGTTTAAATTGATTGTCATTATAAAATGTCCTTTTCATTACATTTTATTTTTTTGTCATTCTTAATAAAAATTTCCCATTTATTTATTTTTTTGTCTTCAAAATATGGAAAAATGTATTAAAATATTTGACATACATATGTCATTCGTCTCCATGGTTTCACTGTTGGAATTTTAAATTTTCACATACCAAACCTGAACCATGAAATAATCCAAGCAAGGTCCCTTTTCGTGACAACCTAAAATAACGAAATTTCCATCTAATCGTTTGGAATCGCCTGTAAGACGAAATTTTGATTTCAATAATTTGCACCTTTGAAATTTTATGTTATGTTGGTATTAAAAAATTACAAAAAATGTCACTTTCTTAATAATGATCATAACCAATAAATCTAAAGTCGGTTTTACAGCGTAAGGAATATTTTTAATTGACATTTAAAGTCCGTAATACACTAAAAAAGTAACCAAAAAAATCTGGTTTGTCCTTACAAAAGTGAACAGCATATATATATTTTATTAAGAGAGCAGTTAACTAGGAAAAGCCAACGCCAAGCCAACCAAAAAAAAACTGTAATTTATATATCTTACATGTTACGTGTTAGTTATTTCGATACATCGAAAATATCGATATTTTTACTTCGATATATATCGAACATCGATATCACACTTACGATATATCGAATCGCGCATATATCGATATTCACTAAAAAATTCCCATTCCTACTTGCAGCACTCTCCCATGTAATTAATCCATATGAAAGTACAGATTGTACTAGAGCAAAATAAAAGTTGTAGAACAATTTTATAGGCAGATATTGTCTTAATATTTTTAAAATATAAAAGGACTTACTAAGTCTTTTGCTAATATTTTTTATATGTATGCTCCAATTCATTTTACAATCAATTAACACCCCAAGATACTTTACAAAATCTGTTTTTTGCAACGTAAACTTGACAAGTACAACCAGAGTAATTGCAGTTAACATCATGTATTATTAGCTTTGTAAAATTTGGTTGTGTTCTTACAGTATTAGAGAAGGCTAGAAAATATGATTTTGAATAATTTAGACTTAATATTATTATCCAACCAACATTTTATCTCTGAAAGATGTTCTTCAGTCTTGCGTTTAACTTCCTCCCATGTATTGGATTGTATTAATAAGGCTGTGTCATCAGCATATGATATTATAGAGCCGTGTAGATTACATAATTGTAGCAAGTCGTTTATATTACATTATTATAATTTATCTAATAAATGATTTAATGACTGTAATTTTACACTTTATCGATAGCGCTATAACACATCAAGCAAATTAGCTCTGCTCGCGCAAATTTCGCGCAAGTTTGATCTGAGATATATCGTAGTTCTCTTGTCCTATACAGTGACGGACTAAAGTAAATCGGGGCCCTAGGCAAGGTTCTCATTGCGGGCCTTACTAGTTAAAAAATCATAAAATAATAGAAAAAATGTATAATAAAACCGTCTTGTGGGCCCCAAAAAACGGGCCCTAGGCAGTTGCCTAGTTTGCCTAGGTCGTTGCCTAGTTTGCCTAGGCCAAAGTCCGCCCCTGGTCCTATAACGATTATTTATAAAGCTAAGAAACTCTTAATAAATTTACTATCAAGGTTTTTGAGAATCATTTCTTATTTCTTGTCACTTCACGGTTCCTCCAAAGCAACATATATTTTAAGTTTATGTAAGAAAAATACCTGTATTTCAACAACTTATTTTTTGTCTTGTTAATCAGTGTATGTTTGCTTGCAGGAAATGTAACATCCTACAGTGAATCAGATAAGAGTTGGGAATCGTTGGCCATTAACAAGCAAAAGCAACCCACAACAACAAAGTCATCGCATCTCATACGACACAGGGAAATACATTCTGGAAAGAAATCATTCAAATGTGAGCAGTGTGATAAATCATTTTCAAGGTCATCACATCTTATTGATCACAGACGTGTACATTCTGGAGAGAAACCATTCAAATGTGATCAGTGTGATAAAGAATTTTCAGCATCTTCAAATCTCAATAGTCACAAACGAGTACATTCTGGAGAAAAACCATCCAAATGTGATCAGTGTGATAAAGCATTTTCATCATCTTCAAACCTCAATATTCACAAACGAGTACATTCTGGAGAGAAACCATTCAAATGTGAGCAGTGTGGTAAAGCGTTTCCAGCGTCAACAGACTTAATTAGACACAAAAGAGTACATTCTGGAGAGAAACCTTTCAAATGTGAGCAGTGTGATAAAGCATTTTCACGGTCATCAGATCTTACTGAACACTTACAAATACATTCTGGAGAGAGACCATTTAAATGTAATGAGTGTGATAAATCATTTTCAAGATCATCACATCTCATTGATCACAGACGTGTACATTCTGGAGAGAAACCATTCAAATGTGATCAGTGTGATAAAGCATTTTCAGTATCTTCAAATCTCAGTATTCACAAACGAATACATTCTGGAGAAAAACCATTCAAATGTGATCAGTGTGATAAAGCATTTTCAGCAACTTCAAATCTCAATATTCACAAACGAGTACATTCTGGAGAGAAACCATTCAAATGTGATCAGTGTGATAAAGTTTTTTCATGGTTATCAAATCTTTGTGATCATAAACGAGTACATAGTGGAGAGAAACCATTCAAATGTAATGAGTGTACTAAATCATTTTCAAAGTCATCACATCTCGTTGATCACAAACGTATGCATTCCGGAGAGAAACCATTCAAATGTGATCAGTGTGATAAGTCATTCTCACAGTTATCAAATTTCGTTATTCACAAACGAGTGCATTCTGGAGAGAAACCCTTCAAATGTGAGCAGTGTGGTAAAGCGTTTCCAGCGTCGACAGATTTAGTTAGACACAAAAGAGTACATTCTGGAGAGAAACCTTTCAAATGTGAGCAGTGTGATAAAGCATTTACAAGGTCAGCACATCTCATTACTCACAAACGAGTACATACTGGAGAAAAACCATTCAAATGTAAAGAGTTTGATAAATCATTTTCAAGGTCATCACATCTCATTAATCACAAACGTGTACATTCCGAAGAGAAACCATTCAAATGTGATTAGTGTGGTAAGTCATTCTCACAGTTATCAAATCTCGTTATTAACAAACAAGTGCATTCTGGAGAGAAGCCATTCGAATGTGACCAGTGTGGTAAAGCGTTTTTAGCGTCAACATACTTCATTAGACACAAAAGATTCTGGAGAGAAACCTTTGAAATGTGAGCAGTGTAATAAAGCATTTTGTCAGTCATCAATTCTCACTAGACACAGAAAAATACATTCTGGAAAGAAGTCATTCAATTGTGGTCAGCGTAACAAAGAATATTCAGTGTCTTCAAGTCTCATTATTCACTAATAAATACACTTTGGAGAGAAATCATTTAAATGTAATCAGTGTGATAAATCAATTTTAATGTCAGCACATCTCACTAAGCACAAACGTGTAAATTCTGCAGAAAAATCATTCAAATGTGATCAATGTTATAAAGCATTTTTAGATTCTTCAAAACTTATTCACAAACGAATGTATTCTGGAGAAAAACCATTCAAATATAATGGGTAGCAAATTAAAGAAAACAATTTCAGAGTTAACAGTGCTCATTTGAATCACTTATTAACAGTGCAGAAAATCTCGATTGTGACCATTGTAATACGGCCTTTAAAGCAAAGAGGCGTCTGTAACCTCAACAAGATGACCAGTTTGATCTATAAATACTTTATTAGCGGTTACTGTTGCTTCTTCGTCAACTAGATTTAAACATTTTGAACAGTATTGCCATATATTAATAGTAGATATAAAATTATTTAAATAATCAAGTAAACTTCCCACAGGTGACGTTTATACTTCTTACCTGTTCGTCTTGCCCGTAAGGCAGTGTAGTCTCCAGAATTCCATACATGAACATTCTGATCCTCCTGTTCATAATCATGCATATATCTGTGATTTGTTTTTTACGTGTAAAAAAAAAAACAACAATGATATGTTAAGCATTTTGGAGCCACATGCACTTTGGTAGTTTCAAGATCTGGTCACTCTAACTATAGTTTTAGATGATATTATACATTTTATGCATATACATTTTTGCATTTTTAAATCCTTGCTAAGTGGCGTATTTCCTGACAAGTGGAAACAATCTTACAAAACACCAATTTTTAAATCTGGGGATGTTAGTGAAATTGCAAACTATCGACCAATATCAAAGTTAACTACATTCACTAAAAATTTTGAAGCACTTATAGTAAAGATTATTAAACCACATATAGAAACCGCAATTATTTCTGAGCAACATGGTTTCTGTAAAGGTAAATCAGTTTTAACTAATTTAGTACCTCGCACTCAATTTTTAGCTCAAAATATGGATAGCCCGAAACAAATAGATGTAATTTACACTAATTTCGCTAAAGCGTTTGATCGTGTTAGTCATGCAATATTATTTAAAAAACTGTCGGAACTAGGTTTTCATGGCAATCTCCTAAGATGAATAATTTCATATATTAGTAATAGGTCGCAAGTAATTACAATAAAAGGATATACATCTCGTGAAGTTCCGATAACATGAGGATGCCGCAAGGAAGTTTTATAGGACCGATTTTGTTTAGTATATGTGTAAATGGCATATCTAAATATATTAAAAATAGTTCATTTTATTTATTTGCCAATGACTTAAAACTTGTAAGACCTATTGTCACCCCGGAGGATTGTTATAAACTTCAGGAAGATATTGATAGTTTATTTCATTATAGTAAATTAAATAATTTAAGCTAAGATATTAATAAATGTAATTGTATAAGTTTTACTAGAAAAAGATCTGAATTTTCTTATAACTACTCTATTAATGGAGAGTCACTAGAGAGAAAATCAGTAGTGCGTGATCTAGGTGTAATACTTGATAGCAAATTATCCTTTAATGATCACGTCGATTACATAACGAAAAAATCTTATAAAATGCTTGGCCTGCTAACACGTACTTCTAAATATTTTATAACCCCAAATTCGTACAGAAACTTGTTTAATGCTCTAGTCAGACCTCACTTGGAATATGTGTCAGTAATTTGGAACCCCAATTATCAGAAAAATATTTCAGCACTTGAAAAGATTAAGAAAATTTACTAAAATTGTTTATTTTAGATTGAATATGTTGACTGATACATATTCAAATAGGCTAACTGCATTAAATATGGTTACCTTAGAATCGAGAAGGAAAATTACAGATCAGATCTTTCTATATAAAGTGCTAAATAACGAGATTTTTTCTACTGAAATAATCAACTACATCAAATTTTTAGTTCCATCAAAGAACTTGAGAATTAAAACATTATTTTTTGTTGATCAGTTTAAAACGAATTACTACTACAATGCTCCTCTGAACAGTTAGTTTAGTTAGTTAGTTATAATTTTTGGCGCACAGCAACAAAGGCTATTTGCGCGCTCCTCTGAACAGAATTATAAACGCATACAACAAATATTTTTCAAATCTAGATATATTTAATATAAATGAGAGGCAACTAAGAATAAAATTATTAAACTTAGCGAATTAAAACTAATTCTATTATACTATTAAGCAATTATTATGTAAATCTATGTAAGTAATTATATATTACTATGTTCTTGTGTATATTGGCTGTAAACAGTGGGAACCTATACCGGCCTTCATGCTGTTGGTTCTCCTTAAATAAAATAAAATAAATCAAAATATGCATAAAAATAAAAAAAATATTTTCATTTTTATAAAACATTTTTTGCTGTTAAGTCAATAGTAAGAGATTTTAATAGATTAAGATTCAGGGTAAAAAATGAGGAAATTTTAGATTTAGGATTTTCCCCCCAGTACCTTCCCATGTATTCGTCTAAATGAAAAAAAAAAAAAACATTAGTCAAATAAGATTTGTTTTCTAACTAAAAACAATTTTTGTCTATACATTCATCTATCAATAATAAGTGGGATATTTCAAGTTTTTTAATAAAAAAATTTAATCCCGAAATACCCCTCCCTAGAATATATATTTTTTTATTCTCCAATAAAAAATATAGTCTATGTTTGAATCGCATAGATTAAGGAATGGGAAAAACATCTGTTGTAATTGTTGACTTGACGGCAGCGTATGACACTGTAGAGACCTGACCTAATATGCAAATATCTGCGCACCATACCTTGCTTGAAAACAGCTAACCTTCTTAATCAATTGCTCAGCAACAGACCCTTCCATGTTACCATGGGCAACCTCAGATCCAGGCAAATGAAAATTAACAATGGACTCTCTCAAGGCTCAATGCTGTCCCTACTACTCTTCAGCGTGTATATAGGGTAAAACTGCTAAGCGATATGACATCTGGTGGGATTTTAAGCAACTACAGAAATAGACATTCTATCGCACTTTTTACATTGAGTTATTGAGAAGTGACATTACCGTTGGCGGCGCTATACTCCATGGCAATATGGCTGTCGTGTATAGTATTCAGCTGTCATTATGATAACAGCGAACAGGTTAATTTAAGCACAGTACATTTTTATTTTATGAAAATGCTAGTAAATATTTGCGAAATTTTTTAATTTTTACGCGCTACATATGTCTTGAGGTGTATAACATAAGGTGGGCATCAAATTACGGTATTTAAAGTTTAATGTCAGTAGATTTATTGAAGTGTAATTTGTAGTTGAGCAGGTGTTAAATGCCGAGCATTTAATGTTATGTGGTACATCTGAGTGTCGATCATCTGAATTTACAATATATGGATTATGTTAGTAAACAAGTGCATTATGTTCATTGCCTCATGAAATAAAATTAGTTTTAGTTGGACAGAAGCAGCTAATATTATTAGCTATTATTATTAATATATTAGTGCAGTATAGTTTTTCTGCGACAAATGTAATGAACAAACTCGCATAGTATCAGTTACTTTTTAACTTAAAATATATTCCCATGCCTTCCTACTGTCCATAACCAAATCTTTTCCAATCTGGACTTAATATTAACTTTCCCTCCATTTTTCTTAAGAAAAGAAAAAATTAAGATGCCTATCTTTGTCCTGTCTTGAATGACAGCCAAAAACACTACAATTTGTTCTACTTTTACAGTTTTTCACAACTTCTATCGACATTCTAACAAAAAATAAATACTACCGTGTGATCATAATTTCTTGTCAGTTACATAACAGTAAACAATGAGCTTAAAAATATCAAAACTGTATTCTATCTAAAATATCTTAAGTATCTCTTATCTAAAAATTCCAATTTAACAAAGAACCAATCAGTAACAATATTGTATTGATAACTTCATGTTGTTCGTTAACTCAATGGCGTGTAGAGAAAAAGTAGTGGTTTTTGTTAAGATTTATTATTGTTTTTTTCGTTATTATTGTTGTTGATGATATTATTGTTATTAAGATTGTAATTGGAAGACGATTGTTGATCGAGGTTAGCTCTTAGAGGTAAGTGAAATATTGAACATACATAACCCAATATAAAAATTGAATCTACGTCTATGTGTGCATGTCCTTGGAAATAAATTTGATAACAAAATGTTTCTGTCAACTATTGGATACAACAATGCCCGATGGCGGCGCTACGAGCGCTATGAACAGCTGATTGAAACGAGTAATGTTAAAGTCCATATTTGTTTACATGTTAAATCATCGATTTGCAATGGATAATAAACAGCTATCCTTATTAAATTATTTTAATTTTTTAAGTGCAACACCTTCTTCTAGGTATGTAGTTGAAGGAGAAGAGTTGTTAAACGCCGGACATCTTATGTTGTGCGGAATTTTGGACAAAAATGATGAGCATGTCGATATATGTGGGTTATATTTACAAACAAGCAGTTTGAGATCACCACCTCACGAAATCACTGGGAAATTAAAATTTAGTAATGATGTTGAAGTTTTAAATATGTCCTACATCTGTAAAGCAGGAACTACATGCAAACACATTTCAGCTGTCCTATTATTTTGTACCAGGTGGTTAACAAACCAAAATGAAAGAAGCCAAGATCAACCTAGACAAAAAGAAAAAACAACAGAAACCACACAAAAAAAAAGAAAAATCAAATATTACAATCAATCAATGCCCTATTGATTGATTGTAATATTTGATTTTTCTTTTTTTTTTTGTGTGGTTTCTGTTGTTGTTTCTTTTTGTTCCAGAAACAATATATTGTGTATGGAAATATTAACCAGCACAGATTTAAAATGCCTGTGGTCTACTTTTAAAAAACCTGTCTTACAACAGTATGAACCGCAACCTCTGTTAGAAACTCTATGCCTAAATAAATTGATTAAAAACAAAAGCAGGCACTGAAAGTTCAGTAAAAATGTATTAGAAAAGCTGCGTACAGAATTTAAGACCGCTTGTCCTAATTCTGCATTAAAATTACACGGGTAGATATTCAATTATATTCGAGAAGGATTTTTATAATTTAGTGTTTGTTTTTTATTTAATTTGTTTAATAAATACTAGTTTGTTATTATCTCTTCCACAACATCAAATTTATTAACAATTCACAAATTGTTTCTCATTTGGAAAATAGTGGAAGTAAATATTTTTGTTACTTCCTTTTCTAGAGTGACAGCCAAACACACAGCAATTTGTGTTATAATAACTCATTATAACATAAAGTAATATAAAAAAGAATAATAATTGCTATCAAAAGTTAATATAACAAACAAACTGCAACACTAACGTTTAAAAGCAACACAAACTACATGAGAAAACACATGTAAACCAGATGTAAACAATAAACTATTACTCGTTTCGCCTAGTTCAGTTTTTATCCGCTTGGCGTCACTTCATAGCGCTGTTGGGCCCAATAGGGGAAACTTTTTAAGATTGCAGCGCTGTATGCGGCAAAGTTGGAACACTCGAAAGCCACATTAAACCGTTATTCGTGTATTTGTTTACATGGTGAAAATGAACACGAGTTGTATTTTTCCTGTTTCCCGAGCTTTTTTTTAATTTAAAGGTAATCTACGATTTACAAGATATGTAATAATATACTATTCTAAAGAAATTTCAAGGATATTTTTAGTTTTTCATTGTATTTTTAATTCTTTTTGACAGTCTGTCAATATAATAACAACTAAAATATGGTAAATATATTAGTAAAAATTAATATCTCTGCCTGATAAAGTAGAAGGGCATTTTAATATATCAACTGATTAGGCAAATTGTGGGTGCGATAAATGCTTTTTTTCAGTCTTTTTTTGACGTAAAAAATCATTTTCCATAAAATGCAACGGGCAAACATGCATGCATAGGCTTGGATTTTTGCCCATTTTTAGTTTTTGAGTCCATAAAAACCTACGATCCACTTTCTCTCTGCCTCCAAACGTCGTTTCAATTGATATTTTTTTCGATTTAGGTAAATTATGGAATGTTTAAGAAGGATTCTTCATTATTCACGATTTACATTGCGGCACACAACAAAATTGATTGTTTTTTTTTCCATGATACACATAAATAAAACACAAACAACACAAAAACACGTATTTCTCCATTGAACAAAACAAAACAATGTGGCTTTCGTATCTTTCACAAATTGCCACCAGATGTCAGGGCGCTTAGGAAGTTTCCCCTATTCGCGACTATAATTACCGAAACGGCGCCACTATCGCCTTGTGAACTTTTGACACGAAAAAGGATAGTCATCTGTCAACGTATGTAAACAGTATTGGTTTATAATCAATTTTTGGTCTAATTTACGTTTTCTTGCTGTATACAGTATATTTAAATTATAACCGAGTATTAAAAAAGTGTATAAATATATGTGAATCCATTTTATGATAAAATTTGCTGCTTGTAAATGAATATTTTCAGAGGTTATATGTTGGTGCCGGCTTATACTCACAGAGAAAATAAAATGTTATACTTTGAACTTAAAACATTTATTTGAATACTTAATATCTACACGTCTATCTCAAGAAATTTTATAGAAAGAGAACTTGTAATTTATTCTACACAAGAAAACTGTCAAATATTTGCAAACTAACACAGTTATGGAACACTCCCATGAAATAACAAGGGGTTTTAATTATATTAACAATAATTTACACAACATTAAACGATTTTCTTGCACATGTGAGACAAGGAAAATGAAAAATTCAACGTTAAAAACTTGTTTAAAATCATCTGAACAGAATAAATTCCCTTCAATAGAAACAAAATTTTAGAATCACTGATAATCTTTCAATCTAATATTCGAAGATGTTCTTCCTGTGATTGACTACCATACACACAACAAGGAGTATTTAATCTTTTTTTCTTAAATTTATCACTTTATTCGCTGTAAATATGGAGTGAGAATGAACAGAAACAATAAAACACATGGTGAACTATACGTAAACAATGACAGTAACCTTTTTCGAAGTGTTCGCTTTTTTGCCGCTAGAGGGATACGGGTTAATTTGAGTCACCAATTGCATAACTGACAAGAAATTATGACCGCTCTGTAGAACATATGTAATAATTTCAAACAGTTCTACAGGCGCCTAGTACAATATTTGACCACCAGACTGCGTATCTCGCAGTACCACCAGGATACGCAGTCTGGTGGTCAAATATTGTACTGCGCGACTGTAGTACTGTTTGAAATTATTACATATGTTCTGGTGTTGATTTTTTATTAGAACGTCGATAGATACATTTTCATAAAATAAAAATGTACTATGCTTAAATTAACCTGTTCCCTATTAGCATATTGACAGCTGAATACTAGACAATTCAGCCATTTTGCCGTGAATTACAGCGCCGCCAACAGTAATGTCACTTCTCAATAGTTTTGTTGTTATTATACTGTTATATTGCTACGTTTTGTTAAGTTTTATGTTATTTTATATTATTTTAAATTGTTTTTACTGGTATCAAGTGATAATAAGTGAATATAACCTTAAATTAAAATGGAAGACAAGACAAAAATCTTGTTGAAGTCAAACTATTATTGCTATGTATCTGAGTATAATTCGTGGATTAAAAGAAATCCATTTCGACCTAAAAAATAACCTAACCTAAATAAACTAAAAGGTCCATTTCAAACTAAAAAAATAATAAAAACATGCCTAAAATTATTCTTATTTATTAATATTTGACATTATAATTTTTCACTGATTAACTTGCATAAAAACACGTATTAATATTGTAGCAAAATTACAAAAACCACCAGTAAACATTAAAATTTACGTTGTTGCCCATATGATTATTTTTATTTTTTTAAAATTTAAATTGGAAAATCAACAGGGAGATCATCCCCTAGCGATTTTCACATACATTCATACAAAAAAAAAAAAGAAATAGTACAAAGTATATATAAAATTCACAAAACAGTTTTTAAAATTACAAGAGAACTAGATTATACATATCATGAATACAATTACATCAAAGAGAAAAATAACTGTTTTAGAACAAAGTTATTGTCAACTGACAATAACTGAAGCGCCTCTACTGAGATTTTGAGAAACTGACGGTTGTAAGATAGTCGAGTTTGTTTACTGTTGTTTTCATAGCAAGTTTTTAAAAATATGTTTTTAAAATTGCAAGAAAAAATTAAATTCAACGTGAATTGTTGTGTTTATCTTTGCAATGCAAAAGTAGGTCGTAATAGAGACCTAAGTTTTCATCGTGTTCCGAAACGTGTTTCTGAATTTACGTGGTGGTGCACGTGTAGTTATGGATAGATATTATAAGACAAGCATGGGAATATGTTCTTAAAAGTGGAAAGACAGTTGAGGACCATTTTACAGTGTGTTCCCGTGTGTTTCAATAAATATCACATGAAGATACCATTGAACCTGTCAAAAATATCCTACCAAAGTCAGCCATGATGTAAAATTCAGTAGCGCCTCTATCGGTAGTGTCAGATGTCAATAGTAATGAATGTCTATTTCGGAAGTTCCAAGTCTGCCGCAACAGCGCTGCGAGCTTAAAATATTTCCCCTATGTCATTGGCTTGCTTGGAAAACCGTTTGTTTGTATTCCTGTTTCGAGCAGTTCAGAAGAAGTTTTTAGTTGCACTGTGACGTCAGATGCTCTTGTCCTGGACAAGTTTGGTGCAACACAAACGAACAAATCTTGGATCACACAAACGAACATACTTTTAATCAACACGGACTGGTACAAACTGAATATAATTCAAGCAAGTCCAAGTAACCAGAAATATTTTAATAATTTAGAAAATAAAATCGTTGTAAGGCGTTTACAGTTATAATGTATTTTTTAAAAGATATTTGTTGTATTTGCCTGAAACATGACAGTCATTTACAACGGCTTTTCAACAGCTGTAATAATTTAAACTATTATTTAAGGCTGATATTGTTATTTCCGGAAATGGTAAGAACATTTATTTTCATTATTATTGACGCACTCATCAAAATTAAGTTAGGAATGGAATGTTTGTATGTTATTTTATAAGGATATTGTTATTGATGTGTAGGCAGGGCCGTCGCGAGTTTGTCGGTTCTTGTGCGGTCATTAATGAGACCACACACTGCTAGAATCGAGTCCAAATGTCACAAGTGTTGATGAAAATTTGCATATGCGTGTTTTGGGTTCGATTCTAATGGGGATTGCCCTGTGAAAGTTTGCACATGGGAGGTTTACGCACGCGCGGTGGCCCTGTTTAGATGCCTTTGGTGGGGTTTTATTGGGGTAACAAATGAACATTCTTTTCTTGTTTCCATTGAGTTATGTCATGAATATCCTTGGACCATTTTGATGAGTATATTTGAAACCCACTAGAATTTCCAACAGGAAACTTCCAGTTAAAATTTCATGTAATTTTCGTTATGTATATTTCCAGTTGAACGATTTACCCCCATTGCCAATCGATCAATTAAGTTTTCAAATAATTTTTTGCATAGTACTTAATATAAGTAAAATTTCAGTAACATTTTAGTGTTTTGAATAATTTTAAAAAGTTTTTAGTAACAGTCCTGTGATACCAGAATAAATATGTACAGTTAAGTTAAAAGCCGGTTAAAAGTTTCATGTATGCAGTATATAAAATAGCAACAGTACGTTTATAGATAGGATAGACCAGGCAATTCTCCATACAATGGGTTTAATTATTTTTAGGTATCCACAGTGTTGCACTATCAGGGAGTTATATGTATAAAATGTCGCAGTAAAGTGAATGATTTTTATGAATTTCGTCAACAGTGTTTGGGAAACAATCAAATATATATAAATTACACATCACAACTGAGTTCTGCATCTGAAACTAGCGGAGTGTTAAGTATTTACTTGACAGATTTCAAAGAACATAAAGAATTGTTGACGAATTGTGAGCAAACTGAAAAACAGTGCAGCAGTACAGACATATTACCAAAATGTGATGAGACTCATTGTGTAACGAATGAGGCCTGGGAAGAGTACTTCAAAAACAGTTACACAGTGAAAATGGAAGAGGAAGAAAACAATGATTACACAGGTATCATATCACTTTGTTTGTTCACATTATAATAAATAAGAAAATATATATGTTTCTTGATTTCTTGTCGAATCTCCCATTTCTCTATGAGCTGCCATGGGTCTTTATTAGTGATGAAATCTGGCCAGTGAAAGCCTGCTATAATTTGCAAACATTTATTAATAAATATTTGTAACTAGCTGATCCTAGTTTCTGTGACTCGCCAAGTCTCGCCTGCGGACAATTAATGTACAATAGTTTAGAATTCGCGCAGACATAATATGGAGAATTAAGGGTATCGTGCCTTGAAATTTTCATATTTTATATAAAGGTGCTGTCATCTTATAAAAGTTTAGAATTACTGATCTAAGTCAGTGCTTGTCAATCTTTTTGTGTGTGCCACACACTATGTATTATTTAAGGTTCATTAAGATTTTAAAAATTGCGCCTATGGCTTCCATTGGTTGTTTTAAGTCATAATTCCGCCCCTCTGATTTCGTGTATTCAATGTCGACAATTTCCACTGGTTATTAAATTTACGCTTTTAAAAATTAAATGCAACATTTGCCCAAACATAACTAGAATTTTGAAAAAATAATTTAAATACAATAAAAATGTAAAAAAAAAACAAACAAAAATTGTCACGAAACCGGATTGAACCCTAGTTTGTAAATTAGAACGCGGGAACGCTAGCCATTACACTATCAAAGCATGCTGGTTTAGTGTGTTAAATAAGTTATTAAATATTTTACATGGTCAAGCAAAAAACAAAAAAATGCGTTATTTTCAGAAAACATAATCTGATTAAAAATTCCTGTTGTACTATTCCGGTTCACATAAATGTACATTACTTAGAATTTTTTCTGATTTTTAGTTTAAACCATCTGGGCTACAGGGTGTGGGACGAAAATTTAATTACAGAGTGTGGGACAATGCACTGTCTTTATATGCGATAATTGAATCTAGGAAGGCTTTAACATCAGATGTTTTATCACCATTAAATCTTGATGTACATTTTGCAAAATTACCCGTTATACTTGTTTGCGACACTATTGAAGGAGAAGACACTTCTTCACTTCGCGGGAACCTATTCGGATCCGTCAATTCTGTTATTACAGTTAGCAACTGTTCATTTGTTAATGTCACTGTACTCATACTGGGAATATCAGTTATTTCTTCACTAACACTTCTTCTTTTGGGTAGCATTTTGCTTGAAAAATGTAACTGTAACATTTAACTATTTAATTTCACAGTGTTAAAGCCTTAGAATCTGTCTAGATGCCGCTTAAATATTGAGCGTGGTAACTGCAACACTCGCACTTAATGACGCACTACGCACTGCATAATCATTTGCACTTTGTTTGTTTAGCCACAACGATAAGCGCCAGATTTTGTAACAGATTTTATTTATTAAATGTTACAATTCGTGAGTTTTACAAAAGTACACGATATTATGATTATAATTATAAAATTAAAGGACTTGCTCACCAGGAACCACGATGTCGCACATTACCGGTTACCAACAACAAACTCTATTGTTTTTTGTTCTTTCTTCAAAACAATTATATTAGAAATTTGGAGGCGTTCAGTTTTTCACAGTTACAAGGTCCATGTAGCGCCCGGCTACGTTTGGTGGTAACCGTAGATCAAGACAGCGTTACACAATGGTCGACGATTGTAAAACTCGAAGGACCGATATATATTGGTAGCGCAGCGCGCCGGTAAAAGTGGCCTATTGTGTCGTGGACGTACGCGCAGTGAGTTGACTAACCGCCGGGTTCAACCTTAAGGAAAGAGGGGGGATTTTAACTCTTCTGCTCCTAGGGGCTGATCTAGGAGACTGCACAAAGGTGTGGTAGCCCTCGCTGGTGAGAGAAGGGTTAAAGTTCAGGGCCACAAATAAGGTGAAAGGTGGAGCCAATACTCGATGGTTCCCTCGATGACCCCTACCGACGATGTACCTAACATACAAAAATATCGTAGACTCAACTCACTGGATGTAAAGCACACCGGGCAAGATACGGTGCAATGTAAACTGGCCAGTGTACTTTGTCGGACACAATACAAATAATATACAGTACAAAACTTATAATTAACACTATAAATATAAATGTGTTGGTGAAAACCAAGCTTTAGTTCAATATTAATAGAACTAAAAATAAATTTGCAACAAACAAATGGTTAAATTGCATTAATAATTAAAGAAATATCAGCTGAAGGCACATGTAAATTAACTACAATTAATTGAATACTAGAACATTAATGCTTGCAAATTAACAATAATATGCAAAATTATTGTTACTAAATTATATTAGCTGAAGGCTATACTAAAGAATTTAACAACAATTAATAAATCGTAAACTGAAAATTAAGTAAGTTCGGAATGAACTACTCTATCATAAACAATGTTCTCTTATAAACAAAATTCAAAGATATTTTCATAAATAAAACCAGAATAAAACAACAGTGTTCGACACTTAGCTGGATGCTGGTTCTTCCTTGGAGACGGGTGTCCCTTCTGGAGCAGATAACAGCTGATCTGGTTTTCACACTAAGATTTATAAGTTGCACTATATAATTTATTCGTCAGTTTGTAAGGCTGACGAATGCGGTTTTAATAACACACTTATTTCGGGTCGTAAATCCGAAATAAACACGGCATAAAAAATAGCCGAGAAGAAATACACTGGTTTTAGGTTATATATACCATGCGGTCTGGAAAACGTTATATCAACGAACAGGTTAATTGATAATGAGTAATCAGCGACCTGTTAATTACGGTCAACTAATGAATTAGATTTGCATAAAAGTGCAATAAATTATGTGTAGATGGCCCTAGTTGGCCTAAAACATAGAAAAATATACAGGAATTATGTTTTTACATTAAATTAATTAAAATTACAAAATTGGGAAAATTGGGGCGCCTAGCGGGCCCAACAGTCCATATCTGAAAATTATTCTAATTTTATAATTTAGATATATTTCAAATAACTAGCATAGACTTTGCTTCTAATCCATTTGACAGTGTATCTATTATTTGCTCGTCAGGATTTTTTTTTACAAATTTCTCTCTTGCAATTTATCAACGTAAAAGATTGTAGATACTTATTTTCGTGTCCGGGACGTCACGATCCATTTTATCAATATGAGCGATAAAAAAAGCGATAAAACCGTATATCGCTTGACAGTTAGCAGAAATTAGATCCTCCATAGTACAAGGATCATCCGTGTTCGGACAGATGAGCATATGGTCGTTGCCTTCTACCTGTCCACACTCGTACAATACATCTTCTTCTCGCTGTATGCACAATTTTCTTTGATTGATGAGTGGTATCTGGAAACACCAGTTCTCATTATTGACACAAACAGATTTCCATGTCTTGTATGGTAGATGGTGTCCTGGAGCAAGATCTTTCTTGGGTTT
Organism: Liopterus haemorrhoidalis; assembly: GCA_963971575.1. Taxonomy (NCBI): domain Eukaryota; kingdom Metazoa; phylum Arthropoda; class Insecta; order Coleoptera; family Dytiscidae; genus Liopterus; species Liopterus haemorrhoidalis. The sequence continues at coordinate 13,879,784 of OZ020626.1, read as the reverse complement.
AATGTACATGTTTCGTATATTTTCTCGCCGTTGTTCTAGATTTTGTGATGAGATGGTGCTTCTTAATCTATTTTCAATAAATTTAAATTTGGAAAACTTCTTTCACATCTTACTTGTATTACCAGAAATATTCACGCAAATTTGTAATGTGTATGCAGGGTATAATAGCGAAACATTATTTTGTTTATTATCAGAGTTATAAAAAGTTGTAGGAAACCAAGGGGGACATCTCCTTGTAGCGAAGAAGCTTATAGCTTAAAAGAAAATCATGTTTTAAACCAGTGTTTCTTAAGCTAGGGCACAAAGTTTTTTTTTTTTAAATTAGGTTATATGTATTTTTTAGATCCATTCGGTAGTGTAATTTTTGTTTAGTTTTTTGAATTCAACCATATATACATTTTATATCTTTACATAATAAAAATATTGAGAAAAAATCGATTGTAATTAAAATAATTTTTATTTTTAATATTACAGTTGGAGCTACAGATGTATATCATGATAACACGAACACGGGAAATATTACCATCAAGTCTGAACCTGCGGACACGAGTGGATGTGAAGAAAATACACTAGAGAGGGCAACTGTCGCAAACACTGGTCAGTAGGTCTTTATTGATGCTTATGTAATAAGTTAATATTTAACTACTGAAGGTTGCGAAGTAACAGAAGAAGACTTCGATAGATTTTATGAATATACGATTGCAAATAAACTAAAACTTAGTATTAAAAAATACTTTAAAATTTCCTTTATTTGAATGCGAAATTGTTTGAATTGAAAGGTGTTTAAATTGGTAATTTCACATGAGTTAAAGACCTTGGAGTCACTTCAGATTCCAAATTAATATATAATACTCACATCAATAACATAATCAGTGTATCCTTTCAAATGATAGGATTTATAATTAAAACCGGAAAGATTTCAAGATTCTTAAAACATTAGTAATATTGTACTTCACAATTATTAGAAGTCGATTAGAATTTGCGACTGTATGTTGGTCCCCACAATACTATATGTACATAAGTGCATTGAAACAATTCTAAATAGGTTTATAAATTGTATACAATATAAAATTCTTGATTTCAACTTAGAAAGTAGAAGAATATTATTGGAGTTAAATCAGTTGTTTAAAATATTCAGTTATATGTTAGACAGTCCAGAATTATAATCTTTTTTTTATACCGAATTCCAACGTACAACACGCGCACCAATGAAATTTAAACAATCAATTTTAATTTAACCAATTCAGCATCTAATTCTCCTATCAATCGTATTTCTTTTTTATTAAATAACTTGTCTCGTTAGGATCACTCTCCTAATACATTTTCAACCAACTTTCAGTCATTTAAAAGATCTATAAATTCGCTCCTTGTATAGTATGTTTTATGTTTAAACATGTATGAATTGTTGTAATGTGTGCTTATGTCACTATTTTTCTTAATATCATATGGTACTTTTGAAATGGTGGCAGTTTTTTAATATGTGCCGACAACATCCGTGTTCTTCATAATGGACAGTAAATTAATAGGATTACTGTTACTACTCTGTATGTATTTGCTGACCCAGTGTAAAATTGTTTTATTAAGAGTATAATATATACACATGATTTCCGCAGTGGTTCATTAAACGTGTAAGTTTCAATAGAAGTAGGAAAGCATGCGGTTGTAAGAAAATGTGGTATGTTGAAAAACTAATAAATAATATAACTATATATTGGAGATATATGGCACATCATCTACTAAAAACATGACACAGCTACTAGCGAACTGAATACATATATTATTGTTGTAATAAAATAATTCATTTTAGTATAAATTTAATTTAAAAATATTGTTTGGGGATTGGAAGGAAAAACTTGTTTACCTTGAAAACATAGAGTAACTGTTACTGTAAGTATTGATATTTCAGAGGGTCTCGATACTCGGAAGACATATATCATATCATCTACTGACGACATGTCCCAGTATCACTACAACACTAATATCATCATCAGTGAGGAGATCGACATCAAACCTGAATGTGTAGATGACGGTAAATATGAGGAGAATGCAGCTGAACAAGATACAGGTCAGTCAATAACTTAATATTATTGTGTTAATTGTAATTTTCCAATAATGATATTAACAGTTTCCATTTATTGAGTTCATTCACACGAGTTCAATAGTTCATACTTTCATTAGTTTAAGTAAGTCCTGTATAAGAATTGGAAAATGGCGGTAATTTAAATAAAGGAAACAAACTATTATAATCTAGATTTAATCATATGTAGAGTATATAATGTCCAATAAATATATGATGATATAAAACTCGTACGGCTTGTTGGACAATGTATTTATTAAAAGAACACAACTTTACTAAATAATACAATAGTTAACTTACGTTAAACAAATTTGTATAAATAAATATGTACCTATTCCTAGTATAATACAAAATGAAAAGACAACTTTGGTGTGTAGCATCTAAATGTCTGTGGACAATAATTTTCTTGGTTAATTTTAAATTAATATTTTCTTGTAATAAATTTATCTTGAATATCTTTATCCATTTCGTTGAGAAATCATTTAAATTCATCCATTTTTTTGTAGAAATTATAAAATTAGTGTTTAAATTTCAAATTAACTTAAACATAAATTTTATATGGGATCAATTTACAGTTTTATTTTCATCATTTTCTACGGCGTTTACCACTATTAATTGTTGCCTTTTGTAACAATTAAAATTGTTTAAATTATTTTTTTATTATATTTTTGAGCATTCCTGGCAACGCTGTACCCTTTGTTAACTGTTCATCCACACTGTAAATTTTTCCCAACTCATATTAGTGGTGCCCAAAACATTTTTTCTCTGTTCAACTTTAATGGCAACGCACTGTACCTAGAACCTGACTCTACAAAGTCAACCCTTGTGTGTCGTCGTCTGGACCCCTACCCTACCTAGGTAAGGAGCGAGCGCCACAATACCTAAGCTCCATGTTGTTATTATTACGTCCATCAATTCAAGTATATCGATAATAATAACTACGAGTATTTATATTTTAGAGAGCCGTGATACTCGGAATTCATATACCATATCATCTACTGACGACATGTCCCAGTGTAACTCCAGCACTAATATTATCGCTGAGAAGGTTGACATCAATGTTGAGTATACAGATGACAGTAACTATGTAGAGAGTGGCAACGAACATGATACAGGTCAGTCAAAAATCACATTTAACACTTAATACGCATAACACAAAATCATAATATATAAAATTTATAATCAACTTAACTGAATTTTTTTTTTGTAATACATGGGAAACTTTTTATAAGCATCAGTACGCTAGTAGTGCCTGATTCTTCCAAAGGCCTACCGACTAAAAACCATGTTAGCCACTAAGTCCGCAGAAGAACTATCCTATGGGACTTACTTCTCAGCGGATAGGCTAGTTCGGCCTAACTAAACCGTCCGGACATCCGCAGATCTGATGCAGGTTCTTTTGAGCATCTTTGTGTCCAACTGTCCCCCCTCGGCAAGAGGCGTTCACTGTAGAGGCAGGGAATTGAAAACCATGGTACAGGCGAGGCGAGTGATATGTTCCGAGTGTGTGCAAGTATCCGGTCGCACTTCAGGGGCGCACACATGATTGCTGTTAACCAGCTTCACAAGTACTGCAGTGCCAGCATGGTTGCCCCGGTTGCCGAGAACTGATGTTCAAAGTACAGGGTGTCTGGAGGTCCTCCACAGTTTCCAATTTACTACGCCCGAAGGTATAGTTGGTGTGGGACACGGATTAGCCCCATGCGGTAGCTTCCGCTACGGCCATACACTTGGTTGGATTCAGTTCCATCCTTTGGCATTGGATAACTGTGCTTGTATCTAGAGATATAACCAGCTCTAGCTGGAAGACCAAGACTCCAGCAGCACTGTAGCGGACAATAGTCCACTGAAGCGGTGCATGCGACGCGCTCTCCTGGTGCAGTCGTACTAGTATGACCCCTGGGGGTTGAGCTAAATGTTAGCTCGTCGACCGCAAGGTTAAACAATAGAGGACTCAACGGGTTTCTCTGCATCGCCCCCTCAGTATTCTACTCGCCCTGACCTACGCTAGCCCACGCTCATGCAAGTGTGAGCATCCGGTGTGTTGTGAGTACACACTCGGTGGTGTCAGTGACAATCTTCACTATCCCCGATGACTGCGTTATCGAATTGTTGACAACCCTGCTGATGATTGAGGGAGTTATGCAAAACTATCTAGTTTTGCCTACCTCTTCCCTGTCTCTCTTTCTCTCGTCGGCTTCCTTCTTCTTTAGGATTTCCGTCATCATCTGCCGTACTGGACGATTCTGATATCAGATAAACTATGTTATCAGAATCTCCTTGCCATCGCACGCGTTCTTACTCTGTTCCATCTGTCATATACGAATACCGTATTCTCTACCGTGTATGTGGCTCCACAGTACATGCGAGCGTCTTCCAGTTCTTTATCGATTCGCTGCGTGAATACCTTAAAGGACCCATGAGCTGTCAGTGCTTGCGTGACAGAGTAGTCGATATAGCTGTGGTTACAGGACAGCCCTTCCAGGATGTTGGGTATGATTCTTTTGGTACACTGCATGATCCCTTTGGCGGTGTCCCTCTTGCCATTTCTGCAGCGTACGTGCTTTGGCTGCCGTCTTGGCGTCCTTCCCTCCGCCTGCCTCGAAGATCTCTGTTTTTTACATCGCCAGCAATCTTAGTGGGAACACTCCCGTAATTACCTACAGAGCCACCATTGAGACGGTGTGGTAGGCCGACGCCACTCCTATCAAGCCCTTGCGTTGCGCCTTCTCAAGTAGGGTGCTGTACTTCTCGTACTTGAGCATGCCACTCCAGATTGGAGCACAGTGTGGAGTGCATGGTCCCCAGAAATACTCTACTTTTGGCCCAGCTAGGACCTTCGATGTTTGGCATGAGTCTGCGTAAGCTCCCCGTCCTCCTCTCAGCCTTAGCCACCGTGCTCTTCACATGCTACTCGAAGAAACCGTTTGTGCCTAATGTCACACCTAAGTATTTAATGGAAGGCTTGGTCTATATTATTTGGTCGGCAAGCTTGAAAGTTATGCCTTCCATTTTCCGTTTTTCTTTCAGGATTACGTCCTCTGTTTCTGGAGCCAATTTGAATTTGTGGGCCTCCAGCCAGGCACTGATTCTCCGAAGGTTCACATTCACAGCGTGCATTAGGTCTTCCTCGTGTTTACCGTCATTGTCAGTGCCAGATCGTCAGCAAAACCAATACACTTAGAGTCCGTTGAGCCAAGGGTTCTAGGGGGCTTCGTTAATCTTCTTCAGATCCTGGATCGTCAACTTGTTCCGGCGGAATCCAAATTGCATGTCGCTCAGCAGCTCCCTTCCTTCAATTTCACCTTCTAACCTTTTTTGTAATAAGACTTCGTAGACTTTCGAAATTGATGAGGATGGCAGATGCTGACTTCCATTCCTCTGGAAATTCATGCTTCGCACCAGCTCGTTATAGATTCCGAGCCTTAATTAATTAATTCCTATCTTAATGACCTTAGGCGGTAGCCAGTCTGGACCAGGAGCTTTCTTCGTCTTCCTGCTCTTCACCGCTATCTGGAGTACTTCAACCGTAAAGGGTACTGTTGCTGCCCTTACTATACGGTTGCTAGGCTGTTCTTCTCTTCTCTGCGGGAACAGGTGCCTCCTTTTCGCACCGACCATCGCCCTCTTGAGGTCATTGCGTGAGTTCCTGTACTCGTTGCTTAGAGCTTCTATAGCTGATTCGCTCTGTCTGGCTCTCGCTCTTGTGAACTTTCTTCTGGCTTGGTGCTCAGTGCTCTGAGTTATGCAATACTGTCTTCCCACCAGTAAGGCATAGGCCTCTGGTCGTTCAGTCCCAGCGTCACACTGGCCTTATGTGCTTCCGCCAATGCCTCGGCGCCATTACTGTGGGAGCACCTCTTCTGCACCTCGGTGATAGAGTCCACTAGCAGAGCGATAAAGCCCAGTCCCCCGTACAGTACTAGACACTTCCAGCCTTCCTCTCATCGGTAGCATTGCTACATCCCCCGGTCCATTGACAATTCACGGCTCTCTTCTAGTCAGGGCTCGGTTAGGCTCCGCCACCAGAAGCAGGTCGATATCCAGTTCCTCGGCAAACGCATATGCCAGGTCGTGAGCTGTCCTGCCTCTACCCAGGTTGGTCTGTAGCATCTTAAGGGCCATCTTGCGTGTAGTTTCGACCTATTTTGTGAAGTGGGGGCACCGAAGATGGTCCCATCGATGGCCCTCAATGCCGCAAGTAGTGCAGTGCTGTTTATTCTTCCAGTCTCTGGCTATGTGATCCTTTTGTCAACAGTTAAGGCACGTATTCCTCATGCTTTGAGCAGTTTTGCAGTCCCTAAACCTGTGTCCATACTTAAAGGAGTTGAAGCATCTGGTCACGTTCACTAACTCCTTCACTTTGCAATTGACCTAACCAACCCTGAGGCTTTTCCTAGTTGGGCCGCCGCGGCCTTTTGCAACTCTACCGTTGCGGTAAGCTCCCCATACAGCTTTCATCGCCTTGACCTCCACTTCAGCCGGCGAGCCAGGCATCCCCACTCCTTGGATGACAGCAGTCTTGATACCGTCTTTTGTCATCGACTCCTCAATGCCATAGACTAAGATGGTAGTCCTCCTTTGTCTTCGTCGGGAGACCTTCCAACCATCAAACTTCTGCTTGGTTTCTGTCTGCATGGTTTCCGCCTTGGACTCGCCTCCCTCTACTTTCAATTGGACATCGCCACTCTATTTTCCGTATTCTTTTATGGAGATGCCGAACTTCCCTACATCTACTTTCTTCCTTCCTTCCCTTCTGTCTTCCGTCCTGCCTTGATCGTCGTAGAGCCATCACTCGGTCTTTGGCGCTGCTTCTCCATACCTGTCTCTTTATTAGATAAGATCACGATTTTCTTTTCTGTGCTGGAGAATAACCCCTCATTGATCTTCCTGACTTTCTCGGCCTCGCATCTTTTAGATGTAATCAGATGGGTTGCCTCGATCGAATGGTCCTTTGTCATCAGTTTTAGCTCCTGGAATTGGTTGAAACCCTGTTTAGAGCAAACGTCTCTCTGATTACTTACCTCCTCCGTAAGCTCGAGCGGGAGGGCATAAACGGCTGTAGCTATTACGCTCGTATCTTTTCTCGTGGAGATTTTTGAGGTCTCCATAAGGTAGTCTGCCTGTTTGTCCTTACTCTGAAGAAGTTCCTCCAGTCCAGCGTATCTCTCCACTAACTTGCGGATCGCTACGTTTGAACTTGCTCCCTCGGGTGCTATCAAGACTGCGTAGCTGCCGTTTATCATCGGCTGCCTGAGGTCGACATTTTATAGTTCCGTCCTATTAAAACATTCTTCAGGCCAGTTCTCTTCCATGCCTCTGTCTAGGTCTTCGTAGCATCCGCTCTGGATTGCTTCTTCTACTATTTTCTTTGAGTCATCACTCCCAGTCTGGATACTCACTGACTTTGCTACTTTAATGCCCTTCTTCTGAACTTTATTCACTTCCTTGTCGGTCTAGGTGCTTACTGACCTCGATTGTTTGTTGACTACTCTTGACTTGAGCCTGGCGTTCGATTTGGAGGTCAGTTTAGCCCTCTCCTCTCGTACAATAAACTTAGTTCTTCCGTGACTTTTCTTGGAGCTTTTACAGCGTTCTTAATCTCCACCTTGGTGTGAACATGAACCTGTGTAAGCTTAAACAGATCGTCCGCGGATCTCGCCTCATGATCTATAAGGGTTTTGATTGCTCCTGAGTCGATCTTTTGGGTATCCTTCCTGTTCCTCTTGCCCCGCCTTAGAGTGGTTGTGAGGGGGATCAGAAACTCATCTGTTTTTTTAGCTCCAGTTTTTTTATTTTTCGTCGGACTTCTTACCCCAAATCCACTTCTCCCAAACATCACGAACGGGTTCTGGTTCTCGAGATTGGGCGGGATTTGATAACCTTGTCCATGTTCCTTTCCGGATACCCTGCAATTCCACAAGCAACTAATAAAAAAAAAAAAAATCAACGATTCTTCAAAAAATAATAATAATAATAATTTAAGTGGGGTACCTTAAAAAAAATATTTTTCTTTTTTTCCGTCTCTCCAAATTTTCGAAATTCGAGTAACAAAAAAAAAAAGGAGAAAAATCTATTTTTTCACCGCCTGTTACAAAAATCAAACAAAAATTAAGTCAAGTAACAAAAACCACTTTTTTTCACCCTCTTCAAAATATTTCTAAGTCTTCAGTTTGAAAATTCTTTATCCACCGTTCCTATAGGACTAAATCGCTGACCTTGAATTTATTCTCGACCGGAGTTTGCGAGGATACACTGAAAATCAGTGAATGTACAGGTTTATGGACTTAATTGAACTCAATTGAACTTATCCCTTGCGAAAAACGGGTACTCGGGTAATAATTTTATAAATGTAGATGCATTATTGTATTTTCCGCTGCAAAATATTCTGAACCGAATGATCATTTGAGGTCATTGTGAATTTAACAATTGTTTACAAATATATTAGATTATGTTAATAGTAAATAATGTATTATGATCTTTTTAAATTGTTTGAATTTGATTCCAAAAATAATTAACTGTCTTGTATCGCTACATCTAACATTTTTAATGATTTTGTAAAACAAATAATGTCAAATAATTTTCACATTCTTCAGTGCTTCATGTTTATGTCGATAGGTGACTAATAGTGACTTCTCCCTAGCTTGTATTTACTGAACTCGCCCGAACCCAACCGATTTGCAGAGCTAGCGTCAGTTTATATGACCACGGGATCTGGCCGAAGTTTGCGATCTAATATAGTATAGAGAATTTAATTTTGTATAACTTTTCTCTCTTGAACTTTTGATATAAAGTTAATACGAAACCATTCTGGTTTCGTATCTACCATACCATCGACTTTTTGATTTAAATGTTATATCGTTATGACTGGCCGGTTCATTACCGTATAACCACATGCAGGAAAAGTTTATTCCAGAAATTAATTTTATTTATTTCAGAATGTTTGTCTCAGTAATCAATGCAAATTTGTTTACAGCTAGTGGTGGAACATCTTCCAGTGAATCAGATGAGAGTTGTAAGTCATTAGCCATTAACAAGTATAAAAAACCCACGACAGCAAGGTCATCATATCTCATTAAAAACAAGCGAGTACATTGGGGAGGCACGTCTTCAGAGTTGAAATGCGATCAGTGTGATAAAGCTTTTATATTAGCATCACAACTAATTAGCCACAAACGTATGCATTCTGGAGAGAGACCATATAAATATGATCAGTGTGATAAAGCATTTTTACGGTCAACAGATCTCATTGTACACAAACGAATACATTCTAGGGAAAAACCATTTAAATGTGATCAGTGTGATAAAGCATTTTCACTGTCCTCATATCTCACTAAACACAAACTAATACATTCTAGAGAGAGACCATTTAAATGTGATCAGTGTGATAAAGCATTTTCACTGTCCTCATATCTCACTAAACACAAACTAATACATTCTAGAGAGAGACCATTTAAATGTGATCAGTGTGATAAAGCTTTTTCATATTCATCAATACTAATTAGGCACAAACGTATGCATACTGGAGAGAGACCATTTCAATGTGATCAGTGTGATAAAACATTTTCACAGTCATCACAACTCTTTTTTCACAAACGATTACATTCTGGAAAGAGAACACAATCATCAAATATCAATAGACGCAAAGGCATACATTCTGGAGAGAATCCATTCAAATGTAATCAGTGTGATAAAGCATTTCCATATCCATCACGATTAATTAGCCACAAACGAATACATTCTGGAGAGAGACCATTTAAATGTTATCAGTGTGATAAAGCATTTTCACAGTCCTCATATCTCACTCAACACAAACTAATACATTCTAGAGAGAGACCATTTAAATGTGATCAGTGTGATAAAGCTTTTTCATATTCATCAATACTAATTAGGCACAAACGTATGCATACTGGAGAGAGACCATTTCAATGTGATCAGTGTGATAAAACATTTTCACAGTCATCACAACTCTTTTTTCACAAACGATTACATTCTGGAAAGAGAACACAATCATCAAATATCAATAGACGCAAAGGCATACATTCTGGAGAGAATCCATTCAAATGTAATCAGTGTGATAAAGCATTTCCATATCCATCACGATTAATTAGCCACAAACGAATACATTCTGGAGAGAGACCATTTAAATGTTATCAGTGTGATAAAGCATTTTCACAGTCCTCATATCTCACTCAACACAAACTAATACATTCTGGAACGAGACCATTTAAATGTAATCAGTGTGATAAAGCATTTCCATATCCATCACAACTAATTACCCACAAACGAATACATTCTGGAGAGAGACCATTTAAATGTGATCAGTGTGATAAAACATTTTCACAGTCATCACACCTCTTTTGTCACAAACGAATACATTCTGGAGAGAAACCATTCAAATGTAATCAGTGTGATAAAGCATTTTCAACTTCGACAAAACTCCTGTCTCACAAACGTGTACATTCTGGAGAGAAACCATTTAAATGTGATCAGTGTGATAAAGCATTTTCAGTATCTTCAAATCTCAATATTCACAAACGAGTACATTCTGGAGAGAAACCATTCAAATGTGATCAGTGTGAAAAGTCAGTCTCACAGTTATCACATCTAGTTATTCACAAACGAGTGCATTCTGGAGAGAAACCATTCAAATGTGATCAGTGTGATAAGTCAGTCTCACAGTTATCATATCTCGTTATTCACAAACGAGTGCATTCTGGAGAGAAACCATTTAAATGTGATCAGTGTGATAAGGCATTTTCAGTATCTTCAAATCTCAATATTCACAAACGAGTACATTCTGGAGAGAAACCATTCAAATGTGATCAGTGTGATAAGTCAGTCTCACAGTTATCACATCTCGTTATTCACAAACGAGTGCATTCTGGAGAAAAAACCATTCGAATGTGAGCAGTGGTAAAGCGTTTTCAGCTTCGTCAGACTTCATTAAACACAAAAGAGTACATTCTGGAGAGAAACCTTACAGGTGAGCAGTGTGATAAAGCATTTTCTGTGTCATCAGTTCTCACTAGACACAGAAAAATACATTATGGAAAGAAGTCATTCAATTGTGATCAGTGACAAAGCATATTCAGTGTCTTCAAGTCTCATTATTCACTAATAAATACACTTTGGAGGCAAACCATTTAAATGTAATCAGTGTGATAAATCAATTTTAATGTCAGCACATCTCACTAAGCACAAACGTGTAAATTCTGCAGAAAAATCATTCAAATGTGATCAATATTATAAAACATTTTTAGATTCTCCAAAACTTATTATTCACAAACGAATGTATTCTGGAGAAAAACCATTCAGATATAATGGGTAGTAAATTAAATAAAACAATTTCAGAGTTAACAGTGCTCATTTAAATCACTTATTAACAGTGCAGAAAACCTCGATTGTAAACATTGTAATACGACCTATAAAGCAAAGAGGCGTCTGTAACCTCAACAAGATGACCAGTTGGATCTATAAATACTTTATTAGCAGTTACTGTTGCTTCTTCGTAAACTAGATTTAAACATTTTAAACAGTATTGCCATATATTAATACTAGATATAAAATTATTTAAATAATCATAAGTAAAATTTCCACAGGTGGCGTTTATACTTTTTACCTGTTCTTCTTGCCCGCAAGGCGGTGTAGTCTTCATAATTCCATACTTGATTATTCTGGTCCTCCTGTTCATAATCATGCATATATCTGTGATTTGTTTTTTACGTGTAAAAAGAAAACAACAATGATATGTTAAGCATTTTGGAGCCATATGCACTTTGGTAGTTTCCAGATCTGGTCACTCTAACTATAGTTTTAGATGGTATTAAACCTTTTAGTTAAAATTAGAGTTGTACCTACAATTCAAAAATTTAAAAAAAAATAAAATTATGTACATTCAAATAATTTCACATTTTGTACATAATCTGTTTAATGATTCGCAGTTCGGCTATCGCACGAAGAGATCTACATGCGACGTTATGTTATATCTCATATCCGAAGCTACAGATAGTAAGGAAAAAGGAAATTTCTGCCTTTCAACCTTTTTCGATATGTCTAAAGCGTTTGATTGTGTTTCACCCAAAATTCTCATTGAAAAATTAAAACAATACGGATTTGACGAAGTAAGCTCTTCTTTGATAGAATCCTTCCTTAGCAACAGAATCCAATTCGTCTCTGTAAACAGGTCCAATACTACTCATCTTCCACTCGATATCGGTGTTCCACAAGGGTCTATTCTTGCATCATTACTATTTATTATATACGTGAATGACTTTCCATCCGCTGTAAATAATAAATGTGTATTATATGCTGATGACACTAACCTGATAGTGACATCTAATTCCTTAGAAAGTACAATTAGTAAAAATAACGCAGTTGTTAACAAAGCCAAACTGTGGTTTACATCAAACGGCCTCATCTCAAATGATAGCAAAACTCAACACCTCCTATTTGCATTGAGAAACCATAATATTGACAACCCAGACTTCGTAAATTTCTTGGGTGCTCATCTCGACCCCACCCACAAGTGTCATCATCACGTTAGCTCCCTATCCAATAAATTATATAGCACTGTATATCTATTAAGAAATCTTATGGCCTCATTTTCCAGACAAATTGTTCGCATTACTTATTTTGCATTGTTCCAGTCGCAAATATCCTATGCCATTTCAGCCTGGGGACATTCTCCTGCGGCAGAAAGAATCTTTTCCTTACAACGACAAGCTGTAAGAATTCTGGCCGAAGTCACTTACTAAAGCGACTGTAGGCTTTGTTTCCTTGAACTGGAAATTATGACACTGCCTTCTCTATTTATTTACAATTCCCTATTGTATGCCCACATAAACTTCAATGAAATTGTAACACATGAGCAGGTACATAACTACAACACTCGAAATAAAGGCAAAATCTATCCAACCTATATAAAACTCCAAAAATCAAGAAATAGTACTAACTATTATTCAGTAAAGTTCATCAAAACTGACTGTTTTAATACTTTTAAAAATAACATAAGAAAATTTTTAACAGACAATCCATTTTATTTGTCAATGAATTCTTGTCTTATAAATTTTAACCCGCTTGTTAGCTAGTGTCTCTGAACTCTTGTTTTAATATTTATTACTATATTTATTTATTTTTTCTTCTATTTTAAATTATTATTTTGTGTATATAATGTGTAATTACGACTGACTACACAATTTATGTATTGTAACATAGTCAATAAATTATATTATTATTATAAATTATATTATTATTATAAATTATGTTAGCATCTAGCTTTCCACGAAGCCCTGTTACGTCACCATAAAATGTTATCTAGATGCAATCCTTAATCTGGCGACTCATTAACGACTCATTAACGATAACGATGACGGCTCATTACACTAATTGGTTTTTATAAAGAACACGTAGAATTTGATAGAGAGATCAGATGTTTTCATACGTTGTAAGAGTGAATACCTAGAATAAAATAGTCTGTGAACAACTTGAGTTTTATTTAAACAATAAATCCCTTATTTGTTTACATCAGAAGTGGGATCGAGTCAACGTTTCTTCTTGTGAATGGGATTGTGAATGCACGTCTTAATAATATTTTGTTATTTTATTGGGATCTTGCTTTGTTGCATTTTTGCAGTGTTTTGTTTAAATTATTAATTTGATGATTAAGTGACAAATAGTGATGTGATAAATTATTACCTGTCTGCGTTGTTTCGGATATTATTGAATTTAAGTTTATGTGCTTGAACAGTTACAAAAGTTAATTATGCAATTATGTTCATGAAAAACTTATTTAATCAATTTGCGAAGGCGAACGTTCGAAAACGTTTCTGGTTGTGAATGGGAAAAATGAAACAAATGGGTATGAAAATATTGTTTGTCTAAGATAGTAGTTTGAAAGTGAAAAACGCAAGTGATACGTTTCAATTATTGCAAATAATAAGTGATTATGGTGGAACACATTGGTGGAACTTCCACCGCGGAAGGAAAACGAAACGTTTGAAAACGTTTTCCGACGTTTTCAGATGAAACACTTTTGCAGGCTATAATTTTTCAGGTATTATTCGTGCTATCAAACTAGTTACGTCTGGTAAAGCTATTTCCTAATGGAATTTATACTTAGCGATTGACAACAGATTGAGGTGCAGTTAAGACGAAATAGCAAATGTATTGATGAAAATTATCAAAATTGACAAGCGTTGTTTTATTTAGGGACAAACAACTTACATGCAGGAAAATCTTTAGATAATGAATAAAATGGTTCCTGTAATGAAGAAGAAATACAAAAAAATTGTCAGAAGGGACGAGCGGTATTCTGTTTATGGACAAATTATATGAAGGTAATGGTTAGAACATGAGTAAAGTGGTAAGAGAAGTTTTATTAGTTTGATTATGTGGCACGTATTAGTCGATGCTTACTGAAAAGGTTAAACAACAAACGAGACGAACGATAAAAATTAGTCATGAGGAAAATTAGAAATCAATTAAAATTATTTAAAATTAAGAGTAATACGATTTGAGTTAAGAGATCAATTATTTGAAATTTGTATTAGAGTTTTAAAACTTGAGATATCCTATTTTGATATGTGAGTTTTGAGTTTAGAGATCTAAGTTCTGATGATTGAGTTTAAACTTTGATAAGAATTAGAAATTTGTATTCAGAATGACAAACGGCAGATCACTGATATTAGAAATGCGAAATACGAGAGTTACCTTTTATGTTTTTACATGCGACCAATAGATAGCAAGATTGAATTGTGTCATTGCTATATTCGTAAAATTTGACATTTGTTATTGTGAAATCGGTAGCAGCTTATAAATTGACCGAGTAGTTTGTTGACAGTGATGCGTAGAAGTTGAAATGTTCTAGCATGAATTTGGATAAAGTACGTTAGTCATAGTAAGGGCTGAACTACACTACAAGATGCAAATAAATTTTCCGATATCATTGCAAGGCTAAAATAAAGGATAAATGAAAGATGGTACGGAAATTTGGCACCAAATAATAAGAGAATAATGAGGTATGCTATTTCTAATTCGTTCTTGGTAATTTAGAAATTTTGCATAAAGACTTAACAAGGTAATTCAAAGAGTGTTATTATTATTGTGAGTATTCTAAAAAGAAAAGGTTTTGAAATTTCAGAGAACTAGCTTTTACAGAGTTACAAATTAAAAAATAATAATGTTTTAAATCTAATGAATGTTACATTTTTAGTTCTTCCAGGTTCAATAATACAGGAGTACCAAGTTGAGTCTGTAACTGATGTGGTGGTTGTGGATACACAGATAAATATAGGCAAGCGAAAGGTGTCCAAGGTGTCTCGTAAGGTGTCAAATATGTCTTGGCCGTAAGTCTGTACTAATGATACACATTTGATGAAAATGCCAATATAAACAGAGAGAGAATTTAAAATTAATGCACATTGCTTGCGCAGATCTTTTGATACAGTTATTGCAGATATTAGTGCCAGGAGGTAAATTCATTAAATTTGTTCTTTGCTCCTTGGAGAACTCTTACAAGGACTAAAATAGTGGGAACCGTAGTATTCTACTTAATTTTACTTGTTTTGACAATGCGCTTGATAACAGACAAAGTCGCAGTTTACCTGAAATAGAAAATGAAATGATCTGAAGAGAAATAAAAAAAAAAAAATGTCAGTATGATCGAGCGGTATATAGAAAATTCAATTGGTCTTGAATATCACAATACAAAAAAAACAAACACTGGTACGACACCTTTGCAACGGCTCTTGGGAGTAGATAATTCCAGCCTTTTGATTCAAGCCCTTTTGCGCGATTTAACACCATTACGGAATCGACAACTTGATCGCGTAAGAGTTTAGAGAACAATGAGAGATAATCGTGGCTTTGAAAACGCTAACCGAAAAAGGCGAGATACTTTACGGTTTTCGTTGGGAGATTTTGTGCTGACACATAGGGATTCCAAATTGTACATCAGTAAATACAGATTACGAGCTTTTGGGTCCCTACGAAGTACTTAAATGCTTAGATAAAGGTCGATACGAGTTGATGAAAGTTGTTACGAATTTCATCACTAAGGCAGCAAAGGGACTAGTAAGTCGGTGGCCTGAAAGTTGGGTGGTGAGCTGTGATATGAAATACCTCATCGAGATGTTCGAATCTGATGAGTCAGGTAACTTTCAATGTTAAGTATTAGTTGATCAGTTGTATTTTGTCTTTTTAGGGTGGTTGGATTACCACTGGCAGATTAGTCAGTTTCTGGGATAATAAAGTAGAAACTGGTCTAATAGTTGATCTCTTACGGCCAGAGTTGTGCCGTTGGAGGAGATTTCTCAACATTAATCGTTTTAGTTTTTAGAACAACAGCCCTCGACTTTTACAGCATTCGAGTTCTGCAGACCATGTTCCTGGAAAAGACTAGGAGATGACAGGCGGCGCTTCGAGAGCGGAAGCTATCCGTTATGAAATTGGAGAAAAAGTAGTAGTAGAAGACATACAATTGACCGGTAGCGGCAAGTTGGGGGCCAAGCTTCTAGGGCCTTATGAAGTTTTGAGTGTAAGGGCGAACGATCGCTATTTATGTAGCGCTTAAACCGCACGAAGGTAACTGATTATGTTGAGAATAACTAGAATGGTAAAAGACATTTTATTGCTTTCATAAAATGATAAGGCACTGAGTATGAAGCAGCGACAGTCACTGAGCTTGTTGAGTACCGCAAGACACACTGGTCGTTTTTGCTTTGTGAAGGCACCGAGTATAAAGAAGCGACAGTCACTGAGCTTGCTGGGTACTGTAGACAATCTGTAATGAAATAAATGGATAGTTGAGTTAATAATTGATAGCTTGTCGAGTACCGCAAGACACACTGGTCGTGTTGAGGGCAGTTGAACGATCAGGGACCGTCTCTGCTAGTTGAGAGCAGTTGAACGGTCAGGGATCGTCTCTGCCAGTTGAACGATAAGGGACCGTCTCTGCCAGTTGAGAGCAGTTGAACGGTCAGGTATCGTCTAGGTTAAGACCATGGTCTATATGTAGATTGAATGAGGGCCCTCGAATGTGGTGTGGATCTTAAATGGTCAATGGTGTGGATCTTAAATGGTCAATGGTGTGGATCTTAAATGATCAGGGATCTTAAATGGCCAGGGACCTTAAAAGGTCAATGATATTGGACCTTAAATCTTTTTGAAGACTGTTTCAGACTATTCTAAGGCCTACATGATCATCCCCTGTTGTCATCTACCACATCGTTATTTACCAGATATTCGTCTACAGAAAGGACGTGAGGACACGCCAGGAGCAGGACGGCCGTGTTAGCATCTAGCTTTCCACGAAGCCCTGTTACGTCACCATAAAATGTTATCTAGATGCAATCCTTAATCTGGACCCACTAATGATGACGACTCATTAACGATAACGATGACGGCTCATTACACTAATTGGTTTTTATAAAGAACACGTAGAATTTGATAGAGAGATCAGATGTTTTCATACGTTGTAAGAGTGAATACCTAGAATAAAATAGTCTGTGAACAACTTGAGTTTTATTTAAACAATAAATCCCTTATTTGTTTACAATTATATTATTATTATAAATTATATTATTATTATAAATTATATATTATTATTATACGGTTAGTATATGACGTATTCGTCCCAAATATTCATATTCGGTCGAATATTGGTTAGTAGTCGACCGAATATTCGTTTAAGTTATGCATGTAAAAAATATTTATTTTTGATAAGAATTTTTATTTTTTATCAGATTTTAATTTATATTAGAGTATGATATGTATAATATAAGAAACTAGCTGCAGTACCTTTACTTCGTGCGGTTTTTGTAATATATATTGTTACTGTAACGTAATATATATTTTTACTGTAAGTGAGACATTTCAGTTTCAAGTAGAGTAATTGTTTCTATATTTTAAACCACATTTTTGTATATAATTTTGCTGTCAAGTAAATAATAAGTGCGATCCTTTGTTCTCCATAAGTTGATCCTCTCCCCATAACTCCCCAAATATACATTTTATTAAAAACTTTATTGATCAGAGAGGAAAACTTTCTTTTCTCATATTTATTTTTGCTGTTAAGTAAATGATAAATGAGATATTTCAACCTTATAAGTGACACTGCTTTTCCCTTAAATAATTTTTTTAAAACTTAGTTGAGAATTAAAAATCCTAATGTACATTTTTGATATAAATAATAAGTGAGATATTTAAAGATTTCAGTTTTATGATGTACCCCCGTAACTCCCCAAATATTCATCAAATTGAAAAAATATAAAGCAGAAAAGATTTGTTTTCTTGTTACAAACAATTTTTGTTATACACATTTTTGCTGTTAAGTCAATAATAAGGGAGAGATAAATTTCAAAAGTTTATCTTTATGGTGTATCCCCGTAACTCCCCAAAAATTAATCTAAATATTCATCGACCAAGGGTATAAGACCAGATAACATTCATTTTATATTTATAAAAACTTGTGCTTTCTCTTTGGTTAAACCACTTCACTTCGTTTAATAAATCATTGCAAAGTGGCGTATTTCCTGATAAGTGGAAACAATCTTACATAACACCAATTTTTAAATCTGGGGATGTTAGTGAAATTGCAAACTATCGACCAATATCAAAGTTAACTACATTCGCTACTATTTTTGAAGCATTTATAGTAAAGATTACTAAACCATATATAGAAAACGCAATTATTTTTGAGCAACATGGTTTCTGTAAAGGTAAATCAGTTTTAACTAATATAGTACATCTCACTCAATTTATAGCTCAAAATATGGATAGCCGGAAACAAATAGATGTAATTTACACTGATTTCGCTAAAGCGTTTGATCGTGTTACTCATGCAATATTATTTAAAAAACTGTCTGAACTAGGTTTTCATGGCAATATCCTAAGATGGATAATTTCATATATTAGTAATAGGTCGCAAGTAATAACAATAAAAGGTTATAAATCTCGTGAAGTTCCGATGACATCGGGGGTGCCGCAAGGAAGTTATCTAGGACCGATTTTGTTCAATATATATGTAAATGACATATCTAAATATATTAAAAATAGTCCATTTTATTTATTTGCCGATGACTTAAAACTTGTAAGACCTATTGTCACCCCGGATGATTGTTATAAACTTCAGGAAGATATTGATAGTTTATTTCATTATAGTAAATTAAATAATTTAAGCTTAAAAATTAATAAATGTAACTGTATAGTTTTACTAGAAAAAGATCTGAATTTTCTTATAACTACTCTATTAATGGAGAGTTACTGATGGGCTCGCGTAGGCGCCCAAGTTTACAATTGTGTAATTTTATTTATTTTAAATGATAGAACACAATTTCTCTATATTTCTTTATGTTTTAGTCCAGCTAGGGCCATCTATAAATTATTTATTGAATTTGAATGTAAAAATAATACAATAGTTGACCACATTCGACATGTCGCTAAATGTCATTAATTAATTAACCTGTTATCAGAGATAACGTTTTTGAGCGCGAGAAAAAACCACATGTTTTGTTTAACCTAAAAACAGTGTTTTTTCTTCTCGGCTATTTTTCCATGTTTTTTCGAATTTACGACCCGAAATTACAGTGTTATTTAACCCGCGTTTGTCAGCCATACAACCTGACAAATAAAATCAATGCAACTTATAAATTTTGTGTGAAAACCTCGCATCGGCACCATACCTACGAAGACCGTTGCAACCAGATCAGCTGATATCTTCTACCGAATAGATATCCGTCTCCTCAAAAGATCCAGATTCCAGCTAAGTGTCAAACACTGTTGTTATATTCTGTTTATTTTATCTGAAAACATTTTGTTTTGAAATTTATGTTTTTATGAGAATATTATTTATTCCAGAGTAAGTTCCTTCCGAACTTATTTCATTTACAGTTTATAGTTTATTATTGTTGTTTAATTCTATAGTCTAGCCTTCTGCTGACATAATTTAGTAGCAATAATTTTGTATATTGTTGTGAATTTGCGAATTATTGTTCTAAATATTCAATTAATTGTAGTTACAATTACATGTGCCTTCAGCTGTTTTTTTCTTTAATTGTTAGTGCAATATTACCATTTATTTGTTCAATATTAACTACTAGTTTTTAATTAATATTGCACTAAAGGTTGGTTGACACTAATACACTTTTAAAGTTCATATTTCTAGTGTTAGTTATAAGATTTGTACTGAAATATTATTGTATTGTGTCTGATCAAGTACACTGGCCATTTTTAAATCGCACCATATCTTGCCAGGTGTACTTTACTCTAGTGAGTTGGGTCCACGAGTTTTTGTGTTAGGTACACCGTCGGTAGGGTATCAAGATCACGGGAATACATCGAGTATCGACTCCACCTTACACCTTATTTGTGGGTCTGGATTTTACCCCTTCTTTCCCCAGCTAGGGCTAACTACTCCCTATGTGCTAGTCTCCTAGAACAGCCCCTAGAAGTAGAAGAGTTAAAATCCCCCTCTCTCCTTAAGGTCGAACCGTGTCTACTCAACTCACTGCGCGTGCGTGCACTCGCTACAATATACCACTCCATTTACCGCGCGCTGCGCTACCAACACTTTATCGGTCCTTCGAGTTAAAATCGTGAGACCTGTGTAGCTCTGTCGTGACCTACGGTTACGACCAACCGTAGGCGGGCGCTACAGTCACTAGAGAGAAAATCAGTAGTGCGTGATCTAGGTGTAATACTTGATAGTAAGTTATCCTTTAATGATCACATGGATTACATAACGAAAAAATCTTATAAAATGCTTGGCCTGCTAACACGTACTTCTAAATATTTTATAATCCCAAATTCATACAAAATCTTGTTTAATTCTCTAGTCAGACCTCACTTGGAATATGTGTCAGTAATTTGGAATTATCCATATATTATAAATATTTAAGCACTTGAAAAAAAGTTACACTAGTTAGTTAAAATTTTTGGCGCACAGCAACAAAGGCTATTTGCGCGCTCCTCTGAACAGAATTTTAAACGCATACAAAAAATATTTTTCAAATCTAGATATATTTAATATAAATGAGAGGCATCTAAGAATAAAATTATTAAACTTAGCGAATTAAAATTTATTCTATTATACTATTAAGCAAATATTATGTAAATCTATGTAAATAATTATATATTACTATGTTCTTGTGTATATTGGCTGTAAACAGTGGGAACCTATACCAGCGTTTATGCTTTTGGTTCTCCTTAAATAAAATAAAATAAATCAAAATATGCATAAAAATAAAAAAAAAAAATTTCATTTTTATAAAACTTTTTTTGCTGTTAAGTCAATAGTAAGAGATTTTAATAGATTAAGATTTAGGGTAAAAAATGAGGAAATTTTAGATTTAGGATTGTCCCAAAAAAAAAAACATTAGTCAAATAAGATTTGTTTTCTTACTAAAAACAATTTTTGTTCTATACATTCATCTGGCATCTGTCACTATAGAGACCTGACCTAATCTGCAAAAATCTGCGCACCATACCTGGCTTGAAAACAGCTAACCTTCTTAATCAAATGCTCAGCAACAGACCCTTCCATGTTACCATGGGCAACCTCAGATCCAGGCAAATGAAAATTAACAATGGACTCTCTCAAGGCTCAATGCTGGCCCTACTACTCTTCAGCGTGTATATAGGGTAAAATTGCTAAGCGATATGACATCTGGTGGGATTTTAAGCAACTACAGAAATAGACATTCTATCGCACTTTTTACATTGAGTTATTGAGAAGTGACATTATCGTTGGCGGCGCTGTACTCCATGGCAATATGGCTGTCGTGTATAGTATTCAGCTGTCAATATGATAACAGCGAACAGGTTAATTTAAGCACAGTACATTTGTATTTTATGAAAATGCTAGTAAATATTTGCGAAATTTTTTAATTTTTACGCGCAACACATGTCTTGAGGTGTATAACATAAGGTGGGCATCAAATTACGGTATTTAAAGTTTAATGTCAGTATATTTATTGAAGTGTATTTTGTTGTTGAGCAGGTGTTAAATGCCGAGCATTTAATGTTATGTGGTACATCTGAGTGTCGATCATCTGAATTTACAATATATGGATTATGTTAGTAAATAAGTGCATTATGTTCATTGCCTCATGAAATAAAATTAGTTTTAGTTGGACAGAAGCAGCTAATATTATTAGCTATTATTATTAATATATTAGTGCAGTATAGTTTTTCTGCGACAAATGTAATGAACAAACTCGCATAGTATCAGTTACTTTTTAACTTAAAATATATTCCCATGCCTTCCTACTGTCCATAACCAATTCTTTTCCAATCTGGACTTAATATTAACTTTCCCTCCGTTTTTCTTAAGAAAAGAAAAAATTAAAATGTCCTGTCTTGAATGACAGCCAAAAACACTACAATTTGTTCTACTTTTACAGTTTTTCACAACTTCTATCGACATTCTAACAAAAAATAAATACTACCGTGTGATCATAATTTCTTGTCAGTTACATAACAGTAAACAATGAGCTTAAAAATATCAAAACTTTATTCTATCTAAAATTCGCGACTATAATTACCGAAACGGCGCCACTATCGCCTTGTGAACTTTTGACACGAAAAAGGATAGTCATCTGTCAACGTATGTAAACAGTATTGGTTTATAATCAATTTTTGGTCTAATTTACGTTTTCTTGCTGTATACAGTATATTTAAATTATAACCGAATATTAAAAAAGTGTATAAATATATGTGAATCCATTTTATGATAAAATTTGCTGCTTGTAAATGAATATTTTCGGAGGTTATAATGTTGGTGCCGGCTTATACTCACAGAGAAAATAAAATGTTATACTTTGAACTTAAAACATTTATTTGAATACTTAATATCTACACATATCTCAAGAAATTTTATAGAAAGAGAACTTGTAATTTATTCTACACAAGAAAACTGTCAAATATTTGCAAACTAACACAGTTATGGAACACTCCCATGAAATAACAAGGGGTTTTAATTATATTAACAATAATTTACACAACATTAAACGATTTTCTTGCACATGTGAGACAGGGAAAATGAAAAATTCAACGTTAAAACTTGTTTAAAATCATCTGAACAGTATAAATTCCCTTCAGTAGAAACAAAATTTTAGAATCACTGATAATCTTTCAATCTAATATTCGAAGATGTTCTTCCTGTGATTGACTACCATACACACAACAAGGAGTATTTAATCTTTTTTTCTTAAATTTATCACTTTATTCGCTGTAAAAATGGAGTGAGAATGGACAGAAACAATAAAACACATGGTGAATTATACGTAAACAATGACAGTAACCTTTTTCGAAGTGTTCGCTTTTTTACCGCTAGAGGGATACGCGTTAAGTTGAGTCACCAATATCTAAAGTATCTCTTATCTAAAAATTCAAATTTAACAAAGAACCAATCAGTAACAATATTGTATTGATAACTTCATGTTGTTCGTTAACTCAATGGCGTGTAGAGAAAAATTAGTGGTTTTTGTTAAGATATATTATTGTTTTTTTCGTTATTATTGTTGTTGTTGATATTATTGTTATTAAGATTGTAATTGGAAGACGATTGTTGATCGAGGTTAGCTCTTAGAGGTAAGTGAAATATTGAACATACATAACCCAATATAAAAATTGAATCTACGTCTATGTGTGCATGTCCTTGGAAATAAATTTGATAACAAAATGTTTCTGTCAACTATTGGATACAACAATGCGCAATGGCGTCGCTATGAGCGCTATGAACAGCTGATTGAAACGAGTAATGTGAAAGTTGTCCATATTTGTTTACATGTTAAATCATCGATTTGCAATGGATAATAAACAGCTATCCTTATTAAATTATTTTAATTTTTTAAGTGCAACACCTTCTTCTAGGTATGTAGTTGAAGGAGAAGAGTTAAACGCCGGACATCTTATGTTGTGCGGAATTTTGGACAAAAATGATGAGCATGTCGATATATGTGGGTTATGTTTACAAACAAGCAGTTTGAGATCACCACCTCACGAAATCACTGGGAAATTAAAATTTAGTAATGATGTTGAAGTTTTAAATATGTCCTGCACCTGTAAAGCAGGAACTACATGCAAACACATTTCAGCTGTCCTATTATTTTGTACCAGGTGGTTAACAAACCAAAATGAAAGAAGCCAAGATCAACTTAGACAAAAAGAAAAAACAACAGAAACCACACACAAAAAAAAAGAAAAATCAAATATTACAATCAATCAATGCCCTATTGATTGATTGTAATATTTGATTCTTCTTTTTTTTTTGTGTGGTTTCTGTTGTTTTTTCTTTTTGTTCCAGAAACAATATATTGTGTATGGAAATATTAACTAGCACAGATTTAAAATGCCTGTGGTCTAATTTTAAAAAACCTGTCTTACAACAGTATGAACCGCAACCTCTGTTAGAAACTCTATGCCTAAATAAATTGATTAAAAACAAAAGCAGGCACTGAAAGTTCAGTAAAAATGTATTAGGAAAGCTGCGTACAGAATTTAAGACCGCTTGTCCTAATTCAGCATTAAAATTACACGGGTAGATATTTAATTATGTTCGAGAAGGATTTTTATAATTTAGTGTTTGTTTTTAATTTAATGTGTTTAATAAATACTAGTTTGTTATTATCTCTTCCACAACATCAAATTTATTAACAATTCACAAATTGTTTCTCATTTGGAAAATAGTGGAAGTAAATATTTTTGTTACTTCCTTTTCTAGAGTGACAGCCAAACACACAGCAATTTGTGTTATAATAACTCATTATAACATAAAGTTATATAAAAAAGAATAATAATTGCTATCAAAAGTTAATATAACAAACAAACTGCAACACTAACGTTTAAAAGCAACACAAACTACACGAGAAAACACATGTAAACCAGATGTAAACAATAAACTATTCTCGTTTCACCTAGTTCAGTTTTTATCCGCTTGGCGTCACTTCATAGCGCTGTTGGGCCCAATAGGGGAAACTTTTTTACAGTGACTGTATAAAGACAGTGCGGCCATATGAACTGTAGCCGCCATGTTTATTCCAGATTTGTATTGGGTTATATGGAATAAATGTTAATATATCCTAATATATTATAATATTTCTTAAATTTTTAATAGTTTTACGTATTTATGTTTATATATATGTGAATATCAATTTATTGTTAAGAAAAAACATGTATATGGTTCAACATTTATTAAGATAAATATTAAAATTGCCTACCGATGAAGGTATTTTTTTGAAATGTTTGAACAATTAAAAAAATTCTTAAAAAAGGACATGAAAGGAAATAAAAGAGATATGTTTTTATAATTTTATAATTTTATTTGAGGACCTATAAAAACTAAAACATTTTTTTTATAAAAACGGGAGTTACATTTTAATTTGAATCTTTTAAATTTAAGAAAACAAGTTCAAACAAGACATTAGAATTAGAATAAAAAGATAGGGAAAAAATGATGATAAGGTTCTATAAAAATTAGAGAACCCAACATTTCTCTAATTTGAAGGAAAACGCATGTATATATAAAAAAAAATAGGATATTCATATTAAAAAAGAATAAGCAGAACATGTTATATACCCTGAGTTCCCCAAAAAGAAATTACATAAGAGTTGGCTACGGAAAAATAAAATAATGTACCTATACTACAAGCTTTATGTAACAATAAATAACTTGATAACAAGAGTGATTTAATTAATTCAGACAGTAAATTAATTCTAAAGCTTTCTGTTGACATTATTTTTATTTTCCATAGCCAATCTTTATGCAATTTCTTTTTGAACTCATGGTATAAATGATATATTAATAAAGAAAACTGATGTATATATTATCAATTATGCATTTATTCAACTAAAATTATGGTCAGGTGAAAAATAAAATGAAATCAGCATGGAATAACATTAAAATTAATGAAAGTAAATACTTCTTATAATTGTGAAGCCATCCATTGATTTACTGGCATAATGTTTTTTTATGTTCATTTAGCCTTTTTTTCCCAGCAATTTTAAACCTAAACATAACAAAACGTTTCATTATTTTTAATTTTAATTTGTGACAATTTAAAATATGTGCACAGTTTACATTATCTACATTACTCATTACTCATCACAAACACAACAATATTCACTATTAAACGTCTAAATATACGTATATTATTTGAAAATATCACTTAAATCTGTTGAAACATAAGCTAAACAAATGTAAACTATATATAATCTGTAACAAAGTTGGAAGAAATATGGCGGACTTCAGCTCGACCAATAGAAAATGAGACCATCGTATGGCCACACTGTCTTTATACAGTCACTGTAAACTTTTTAAGATCGCAGCGCCGTATACGGAACACTCGAAAGCCACATTAAACCGTTATTCGTGTATTTATTTACATGGTGAAAATGAACACGAGTTGTATTTTTCCTGTTTCCCGAGCTTTTTTTTAATTTAAAGGTAATCTACGATTTACAAGATATGTAATAATATACTATTCTAAAGAAATTTCAAGGATATTTTTAGTTTTTAATTGTATTTTTAATTCTTTTTGACAGTCTGTCAATATAATAACAACTAAAATATGGTAAATATATTAGTAAAAATTAATATCTCTGCCTGATAAAGTAGAAGGGCCTTTTAATATATCAACTGATGATTTAGGCAAATTGTGGGTGCGATAAATGCTTTTTTTCAGTCTTTTTTTGACGTAAAAAATCATTTTCCATAAAATGCAACGGGCAAACATGCATGCATGGGCTTGGATATTTGCCCAATTTTAGGTTTTGAGTCCATAAAAACCTACGATCCACTTTCTCCAAACGTCGTTTCAATTGATATTTTTTTCGATTTAGGTAAATTATGGAATGTTTAAGAAGGATTCTTCATTATTCACGATTTACATTGCGGCACACAACAAAATTGATTGTTTTTTTTTCCATGATACACAAAAATAAAACACAAACAACACAAAAACACGTATTTCTCCATTGAACAAAACAAAACAATGTGGCTTTCGTATCTTTCACAAATTGCCACCAGATGTCAGGGCGCTTAGGAAGTTTCCCCTATTGCATAACTGACAAGAAATTATGACCGCTCTGTAGAACATATGTAATAATTTCAAACAGTTCTACAGGCGCCTAGTACAATATTTGACCACCAGACTGCGTATCTCAATTGAGAACTGACACGCTCGGATACGCAGTCTGGTGGTCAAATATTGTACTACGCGACTGTAGTACTGTTTGAAATTATTACATATGTTCTGGTGTTGATTTTTTGTTAGAACGTCATTAGATACATTTTCATAAAATAAAAATGTACTATGCTTAAATGCTTAATAAGGAACAGGTTATCCCTATTAGCATATTGACAGCTGAATACTAGACAATTCAGCCATTTTGCCATGAATTACAGCGCCGCCAACGGTAATGTCACTTCTCAATAGTTTTGTTGTTATTATATTGTTATATTGTTACGTTTTGTTAAGTTTTATGTTATTTTATATTATTTTAAATTGTTTTTACTGGTATCAAGTGATAATAAGTGAATATAACCTTAAATTAAAATAGAAGACAAGACAAAAATCTTGTTGAAGTTAAACTATTATTGCTGTGTATCTGAGTATAATTCGTGGATTAAAAGAAATCCATTTCGACCTAAAAAATAACCTAACCTAAAAGGTCCATTTCAAACTAAAAAATAATAAAAACATGCCTAAAATTATTCTTATTTATTAATATTTGACATTATAATTTTTCACTGATTAACTTGCATAAAAACACGTATTAATATTGTAGCAAAATTACAAAAACCACCAGCAACATTAAAATTCACGTTGTTGCCCATATGATTATTATTATTTTTTTTTTTAATTTAAATTGGAAAATCAACAGGGAGATCATCCCCTAGCGATTTTCACATACATTCACACAAAAAAAAAAAAAAAGAAATAGTACAAAGTATATATAAAATTCACAAAACAGTTTTTAAAATTACAAGAGAACTAGATTATACATATCATGAATACAATTACATCAAAGAGAAAAATAACTGTTTTAGAACAAAGTTATAGCAATGAATGTCTATTTTGGAAGTTCCAAGTCTGCCGCAACAGCGCTGCGAGCTTAAAATATTTCCCCTATGTCATTGTCTTGCTTGGAAAACCTTTTTTTTGTATTCCTGTTTCGAGCAGTTCAGAAGAAGTTTTTAGTTGCACTGTGACGTCAGATGCTCTTGTCTGGACAAGTTTGGTGCAACACAAACGAACAAATCTTGGATCACACAAACGAACATACTTTTAATCAACACGGACTGGTACAAACTGAATATAATTCAAGCAAGTCCAAGTAACCAGAAATATTTTAATAATTTAGAAAATAAAATCGTTGTAAGGCGTTTGCAGTTATAATGTATTTTTTAAAAGATATTTGTTGTATTTGCCTGAAACATGACAGTCATTTACAACGACTTTTCAACAGTTGTAATAATTTAAACTATTATTTAAGGCTGATATTGTTATTTCCGGAAATGGTAAGAACATTTATTTTCATTATTATTGACGCACTCATCAAAATTAAGTTAGGAATGGAATGTTTGTTTGTTATTTTATAAGGATATTGTTATTGATGTGTAGGCAGGGCCGTCGCGAGTTTGTCGGTTCTTGTGCGGTCATTAATGAGACCACACACTGCTAGAATCGAGTCCAAATGTCACAAGTGTTGATGAAAATTTGCACATTGCGTGTTTTGGGTTCGATTCTAATGGGGATTGCCCTGTGAAAGTTTGCACATGGGCGGTTTACGCACGCGCGTTGGCCCTGTTTAGATGCCATTGGTGGGGTTTTTATGGGGTAACAAATGAACATTCTTTTCTTGTTTCCATTGAATTATGTCATGAATATCCTGGGACCATTTTGATGAGTATATTTGAAACCCACTAGAATTTCCAACAGGAAACTTCCAGTTAAAATTTCATGTAATTTTCGTTATGTATATTTCCAGTTGAATGATTTACCCCCATTGCCAATCGATCAATTTAGTTTTCAAATAATTTTTTGCATAGTACTTAATATAAGTAAAATTTCACTAACATTTTAGTGTTTTGAATAATTTTAAAAAGTTTTTAGTAACAGTCCTGTGATACCAGAATAAATATGTACAGTTAAGTTAAAAGCCGGTTAAAAGTTTCATGTATGCAGTATATAAAATAGCAACAGTACGTTTATAGATAGGATAGACCAGGCAATTCTCCATACAATGGGTTTAATTATTTTTAGGTATCCACAGTGTTGCACTATCAGGGAGTTATATGTATAAAATGTCGCAGTAAAGTGAATGATTTTTATGAATTTCGTCAACAGTGTTTGGGAAACAATCAAATATATATAAATTACACATCACAACTGAGTTCTGCATCTGAAACTAGCGGAGTGTTAAGTATTTACTTGACAGATTTCAAAGAATATAAAGAATTGTTGACGAATTGTGAGCAAACTGAAAAACAGTGCAGCAGTACAGACATATTACCAAAATGTGATGAGACTCATTGTGTAACAAATGAGGCCTGGGAAGAGTACTTCAAAAACAGTTACACAGTGAAAATGGAAGAGGAAGAAAACAATGATTACACAGGTATCATATCACTTTGTTTGTTCACATTATAATAAATAAGAAAATATATATGTTTCTTGATTTCTTGTCGAATCTCCCATTTCTCTATGAGCTGCCATGGGTCTTTATTAGTGATGAAATCTGGCCAGTGAAAGCCTGCTATAATTTGCAAACATTTATTAATAAATATTTGTAACTAGCTGATCCTAGTTTCTGTGACTCGCCAAGTCTCGCCTGGGGATAATTAATGTACAATAGTTTAGAATTCGCGCAGACATAATATGGAGAATTAAGGGTATCGTGCCTTGAAATTTTCATATTTTATATAAAGGTGCTGTCATCTTATAGAAGTTTAGAATTACTTATCTAAGTCAGTGCTTGTCAATCTTTTTGTGTGTGCCACACACTATGTATTATTTATTTAAGGTTCATTAAGATTTTAAAAATTGCGCCTATGGCTTCCATTGGTTGTTTTAAATCATAACTCCGCCCCTCTGATTTCGTGTATTCAATGTCGACAATTTCCACTGGTTATTAAATTTACGCTTTTAAAAATTAAATGCAACATTTGCCCAAATATAACTAGAATTTTGAAAAAATAATTTAAATAAAATAAAAATGTAAAAAAAAAAAAACAAAAATTGTCTCGAAACCGGATTGAACCCTAGTTTGTAAATTAGAACGCGGGAACGCTAGCCATTACACTATCAAAGCATGCTGGTTTAATGTGTTAAATAAGTTATTAAATATTTTACATGGTCAAGCAAAAAACAAAAAAATGCGTTATTTTCAGAAAACATAATCTGATTAAAAATTCCTGTTGTACTATTCCGGTTCACATAAATGTACATTACTTAGAATTTTTTCTGATTTTTAGTTTAAACCATCTGGGCTACAGGGTGTGGGACGAAAATTTAATTACAGAGTGTGGGACAATGCACTGTCTTTATATGCGATAATTGAATCTAGGAAGGCTTTAACATCAGATGTTTTATCACCATTAAATCTTGATGTACATTTTGCAAAATTATCCGTTATACTTGTTTGTGACACTATTGAAGGAGAAGACACTTGTTCACTTCGCGGTAACCTATTCGGATCCGTCAATTCTGTTATTACAGTTAGTAACTGTTCATTTGTTAATGTCACTGTACTCATACTGGGAATATCAGTTATTTCTTCACTAACACTTCTTCTTTTGGGTAGCATTTTGCTTGAAAAATGTAACTGTAACATTTAATTATTTAATTTCACAGTGTTAATGCCTTAGAATCTGTCTAGATGCCGCTTAAATGTTGAGGGTGGTAACTGCAACACTCACACTTAACGACGCACTACGCACTGCATAATCATTTGCACTTTGTTTGTTTAGCCACAACGATAAGCGCCAGATTTTGTAACAGATTTTATTTATTAAATGTTACAATTCGTGAGTTTTACAAAAGTACAAGAAATTATTATGATTATAATTATAAAATTAAAGGACTTGCTCACCAGGAACCACGATGTCGCACATTACCGGTTACCAACAACAAACTCTATTGTTTTTTGTTCTTTCTTCAAAACAATTATATTAGAAATTTGGAGGCATTCAGTTTTTCACAGTTACAAGGTCCATGTAGCGCCCGCCTACGTTTGGTGGTAACCGTAGATCAAGACAGCGTTACACAATGGTCGACGATTGTAAAACTCGAAGGACCGATATATATTGGTAGAGCAGCGCGCCGGTAAAAGTGGCCTATTGTGTCGTGGACGTACGCGCAGTGAGTTGAGTAACCGCCGGGTTCAACCTTAAGGAAAGAAGGGGGATTTTAACTCTTCTGCTTCTAGGGGCTGATCTAGGAGACTGCACAAAGGTGTTGTAGCCCTCGCTGGGGAGAGAAGGGTTAAAGTTCAGGGCCACAAATAAGGTGAAAGGTGGAGCCAATACTCGATGGTTCCCTCGATGACCCCTACCGACGATGTACCTAACATACAAAAATATCATAGACTCAACTCACTGGATGTAAAGCACACCTGGCAAGATACGGTGCAATGTAAACTGGCCAGTGTACTTTGTCGGACACAATACAAATAATATACAGTACAAAACTTATAATTAACATTATAAATATAAATGTGTTTTGGTGAAAACCAAGCTTTAGTTCAATATTAATAGAACAACAAATAAATTTGCAACAAACAAATGGTTAAATTGCATTAATAATTAAAGAAATATCAGCTGAAGGCACATGTAAATTAACTACAATTAATTGAATACTAGAACATTAATGCTTGCAAATTAACAATAATATGCAAAATTATTGTTACTAAATTATATCAGCTGAAGGCTATACTAAAGAATTTAACAACAATTAATAAATCGTAAACTGAAAATTAAGTAAGTTCGGAATGAACTACTCTATCATAAACAATGTTCTCTTATAAACAAAATTCAAAGATATTTTCATAAATAAAACCAGAATAAAACAACAGTGTTCGACACTTAGCTGGATTCTGGTTCTTCCTTGGAGACGGGTGTCCCTTCTGGAGCAGATAACAGCTGATCTGGTTTTCACACTAAGATTTATAAGTTGCACTATATAATTTATTCGTCAGTTTGTAAGGCTGACGAATGCGGATTTAATAACACAGTTATTTCGGGTCGTAAATCCGAAATAAACACGGCATAAAAAATAGCCGAGAAGAAAAACACTGGTTTTAGGTTATATATACCATGCGGTCTGGAAAACGTTATATCAACGAACAGGTTAATTGATAATGAGCAATCAGCGACCTGTTAATTACGGTCAACTAATGAATTAGATTTGCATAAAAGTGCAATAAATTATGTGTAGATGGCCCTAGTTGGCCTAAAACATAGAAAAATATACAGGAATTATGTTTTTACATTAAATTAATTAAAATTACGAAATTGGGAAAATTGGGGCGCCTAGCGGGCCCAACAGTCCATATCTGAAAATTATTCTAACTTTATAATTTAGATATATTTCAAATAACTAGCATAGACTTTGCTTCTAATCCATTTGACAGTGTATCTATTATTTGCTCGTCAGGATTTTTTTTTTTTACAAATTTCTTGCACTTTATCAACGTAAAAGATTGTAGATACTTATTTTCGTGTCCGGGACGTCACGATACATTTTGTCAATATGTTACGGTTTTATCGCTTGACAGTTAGCAGAAATGAGATGCTCCATAGTACAAGTATCATCCGTGTTCGGACAGAGCATATGGTCGTTGCCTTCTACCTGTCCACACTCGTACAACACATCTTCCTCTCGCTGTATGCACAATTTTCTTTGATTGATGAGTTGTATCTGGAAACAGCAGTTCTCATTATTACCATACAAGACATGGAAATCTCAATTAAGAGATTTCCATGTCTTGTATGGTAGATTGTGTCCTGGAGCAAGATCTTTCTTGGGTTTAATCTAGATGTTTCGTATATTTTCTCGCCGTTGTTCTAGATTTTGTAATGAGATGGTGCTTCTTAATCTATTTTCAATAAATTTAAATTTGGAAAACTTCTTTCACATCTTACTTGTATTACCAGAAATATTAACGCAAATTTGTAATGTGTATACAGGGTATAATAGCGAAACATTATTTTGTTTATTATTAGAGTTATAAAAAAAAAAACAGTACATAAAAAGTTGTAGGAAACCAAGGGGGACAATCTCCTTACAGCGAGGAAGCTTATAGTTACTTATAGAAACTAAAATTAGGTTACATATATTTTTTAGATCCATTCGGTAGTGTAATTTTTGTTTAGTTTTTTTAATTCAACCATATATACATTTTATATCTTTACATAATAAAAATATTGAGAAAAAATCGATTGTAATTAAAATAATTTTTATTTTTAATATTACAGTTGGAGCTACAGATGTATATCTTGATAACACGAACACAGGAAAGATTAACATCAAGTCTGAACCTGTGGAGACCAGTGGATGTGAAGCAAATACACTAGAGAGAGCAACTGTCGCAAACACTGGTCAGTAGTCAGTAGGTCTTTATTGATGCTTATGTAATAATAATAATAATAACTTTATTTACATTTTTTACATAGACCTATGTTACAAATGTAAATAAGAAAATATATTTAAAACCTATTATAATTTCTTAGACCTAATTTTTATACTTATTGACAATTTTATTTATATATACTATTTTTTTATCATTCTGTCCAGCATCACTAAGCTGAAGCTTGTCGCAATGTCTGGACAGAATAATGAACCAATTAACAGACTCAATGATAATAATTACATGTTATTATATAGTAATATACATATATTGAATAAATAATGCAATGGTTTCACTAGGGCATGTGCACAGGCTTTGATTATATATTAGGAATAAGGTCTTCCCCTATGAGGATCTTGGTTTTAGTGTGTTGATAGTACGACGAAAACTGGTTTGGGTTTGTGGAGATGTTGGACTCACATTCTTTTAGGTAATCTAGGTGTCTTATTTTTATTTTGATGTTGACAGCGACCTGGTTTTTGGCACGCAATCATCAAGTATTGTATAAATTATGCAATAAATGTTGTCAACTCCTGCATCAGCATTTTCGATATTGTGGTTTGTTAGTTCCGCATTCCAGTCAGTTGTAATAAGTGCCCTATATAATTTTTCAAAGTCAGCAATTTTGAAGTTGTATGTATTTGTAATTGTTACGTGTTAGTTTTTCTTGTGAAATACTATACTTAATTTTGAAATGTAGGGCCGGATGAGACTTATCTTCACATATTAATGGGTCCAATGAGTGATGTGTCCGGGTTTCCAAATTCAATCCAATTAAAAATCAATTTTTTTCATTTCTGTTTCCAACTTCTTTTTATAAACTGAACACTCGGAGCTCCAGACGGGGTGGTTGACATCAAGTCTCATCTTTAATTTGTTAACTACATATACGCAGTTACTGTACTTTATTTCTGCATCTTCACAACGACAGTTGGACAATTCATGATTGCCAGTACACTTCGGGCATGATGTATCGCTTCTGCAAACCTGGGCTTTGTGTCCATACTTGTTACATTTAAAACATCTTTCAATATTTATTGCGCCATATACTCTGCATCTATCCCAGCCGATATTCACTCTTCCCTCTTCGGTCAGCCTGAAGTAAGATTCACCATCGACTTCCAAGTACGCCATAAATTTATGATCGTTTCGGTTGTCTTTAACGATATGAACAACCTTTACCGTAGCTTTATTGTTCAAACAATCATTTTGAGCTAATATTTTGAATTCTATGTCTTCAGGTTCTAGTTTCTCAGATAGGCCGAATATTTTAACCCTTGGAGCTTTCTTCTTTGGCACGGTTGCTACATAGTCTGTGCCTATCTTTTCTGTAACAGATTCTCTCAAGTTGTCTATTGCTTGTTGGTTCTTACATTCAATTGCTATCCCACCCTTGCTGATATTTCTTACACCTAGAACTGAGGCTGATAGAGGGTCAATGTTTTTCTTAATGGCTTCTTTGGTAATATCACTTCTCTGGTCGGATTTTTTCGGTTTGATTACTAGGACAGGATCTGATTTAACTTTAGATTTTAGTTTGTCAGCATATGACACAGCTTCACTTCGCATCTCGTTGTTTGCTTGAACATCTTCAGATATTTTTGCGATGAGTTTTTCCGTCGCTTCAGTTTTTCTGTCCAAATTCTCCTCGGTCGTCTGTACTTTTCTATCCACAACTTTAAGAGCTTCTTCCTGTTGACATATCTTGTCGTGAATTGCTTCCAACAGATTTTTCATGGACCGTCCCTTACGCTCGATGCAATCTCCGCAGAACCAGCCAATGCACGCATTCGTCGTTATGAACTTCCATTTATTATCTGGAAGACTCGCGCACTTAGAATGAAATGTGCGTTCACATATCCCAGAACAAATCACCAACTTATCAGTTCTCTTCACATCTGCTTTACATTTTACACATGTCGCCATCGACATCTTAAATATTGTTGCACATGTATAATGCTATTATAATAATTGCATATTTGCCAACTTAGCAATATTATCGCAGGTATTTCAACACGTCCGCACTCTACGAAGGTTCAAACGCTAATAAGTTAATATTTAACTACTGAAGTGCAACCTTCAGTAATACAAGAAGACTTCGATAGATTTTATGTATATACGATTGCAAATAAACTAAAACTTAGTATTAAAAAATACTTTCAAATTTCGTTTATTTGAAAGCGAAATTGTTTGAATTGAAAGGTGTTTAAATTGGTAATTTCACATGAGTTAAAGACCTTGGAGTCACTTTAGATTCCAAATTTATATATAATACTCACATCAATAACATAATCCGTGTACCATATAAAATGTTAGGATTTATAATTAGAACCGGAAAGATTTCAAGATTCTTAAAACATTAGTAATATTGTACTTAACAAGTATTAGAAGTCGATTAGAATTTGCGACTCTATGTTGGTCCCCACAATACTTTATGTACATAAGTGCATTGAAACAATTCTAAATAGGTTTATAAATTGTATACAATATATATTTCTTGATTTCAACTTAGAAAGTAGAAGAATATTATTGGACTTAAATTAGTTGTATAAAATATTCAATAATATGATAGACAGTCCAGAATTATTATCTTTTTTTTTAAACCGAATTCCAACATACAACACGCGCACCAATAAACTTTTAACAATCAATTTTAATTTAACCAATTCAACATCTAATTCTCCTATCAATCGTATTTCTTTTTCATTAAATAACTTGTCTCGTCAGGATCACTCTCCTAATACATTTTCAACCAACCTTCAGTCATTTAAAAGATCTATAAATTCTCTCCTTGTATAGTATGTTTTATGTTTAAACATGTATAAATTGTTGTAATGTGTGCTTATGTCACTATTTTCTTAATATCATATGATACTTTTGAAATAGTGGCAGTTTTTAATATGTGCCGACAACATCCGTGTTCTTCATAATGGACAGTAAATAATAATAATGTATTTGCTGACCCAGTGTAAAATTGTTTTATTAAGAGTATAATATATACACATGATTTCCGCAGTGGTTCATTAAACGTGTAGGTCTCAATAGAAGAAGGAAAGCATGCGGTTGTAAGAAAATGTGGTATGTTAAAAACTAATAAATAATATAGCGCTATATTGGAGATATATGCCACATCATCTACTAAAAACATGTCCCAGCTACTAGCGAACTGAATAAATATATTATTGTTGTACTAAAATAATTCATTTTAGTATAAATTTAATTTAAAAATATTGTTTGGGGACTGGAAGGAGAAACTCGTTTACATTGAAAACATAGAGTAACTGTTACTGAAAATATTTATATTTCAGAGAGTTTCGATACTCGGAAGACATATATCATATCATCTACTGACGACATGTCCCAGTATCACTACAACACTAATATCATCATCAGTGAGGAGATCGACATCAAGCCTGAATGTGTAGATGACGGTAAATATGAGGAGAGTGCAGCTGAACAAAATACAGGTCAGTCAACAACTTAATATTATTGTGTTAGTTGTAATTTTCCAATAATGATATTTACAGTTTCCATTTATTGAGTTCATTCACACGAGTTCAATAGTTCATACTTTCATTAGTTTGAGTAAGTCCTGTATAAAAATTGGAAAATGGCGGTAAATAAAATAAAGAAAACAAACTACTATAATATCCAATAAATATATGAGGATATAAAACTCGTACGGCTTCTTGGACAATGTATTTATTAATAGAACACAACTTTACTAAATAATACAATAGTTACCTTATGTTAAACAAATTTGTATAAATAAATATGTACCTATTCCTAGTATAATACAAAATGAATGGACAACTTAGGTGTGTAGCATCTAAATGTCTGTGGACAGTAATTTTCTTGGTAAATTTTAAATTAATATTTTTCTTGTTATAAATTTATCTTGAATATCTTTACCCATTTCGTTGAGAAATCATTATATTCATCCATTTTTTTGTAGAAATTATAAAATTATTGTTTAAATTTAAAATTAAATTTAAAATAAATTTTATATGGGATCAATTTACAGTTTTATTTTCATCATTTTCTACGGCGTTTACCGCTATTAATTGTTGCCGTTTGTAACAATTAAAATTGTTTAAATTAAATAATTTCTGATTAATTTTTTACAAGTTTTTTTTTTTTCAACTATTTTTTTATTATATTTTTGAGCATTCCTGGCAACGCTGTACCCTTTGTTAACTGTTCATCCACACTGTAAATTTTTCCCAACTCATATTAACGCACTGTACCTAGAACCTGACTCTACAAAGTCAACCCTTGTGTGTCGTCGTCTGGACCCCTACCCTACCTAGATAAGGAGCGAGCGCCACAATACCTAAGCTCCATGTTGTTATTATTACGTCCATCAATTCAAGTATATCGATAATAATAACTACGAGTATTTATATTTTAGAGAGCCGTGATACTCGGAATTCATATACCATATCATCTACTGACGACATGTCCCAGTGTAACTCCAGCACTAATATTATCGCTGAGAAGGTTGACATCAATGTTGAGTATACAGATGACAGTAACTATGTAGAGAGTGGCAACGAACATGATACAGGTCAGTCAAAAATCACATTTAACACTTAATACGCATAACACAAAATCATAATATATAAAATTTATAATCAACTTAACTGATTTTTTTTTTTTTTAATACATGGGAAACTTTTTATAAGCACCAGTACGCTAGTAGTGCCTGATTCTTCCAAAGGCCTACCGACTAAAAACCATGTTAGCCACTAAGTCCGCAAAGAACTATCCTATGGGACTTACTTCTCAGCGGATAGGCTAGTTCGGCCTAACTAAACCGTCCGGACATCCGCATATCTGATGCAGGTTCTTCTGAGCATCTTTGTGTCCAACCTATCCCCCCTCGGCAAGAGGCGTTCACTGTAGAGTCAGGGAATTGAAAACCATAGTACAGGCGAGGCGAGTGATATGTTCCGAGTGTGTGGAAGTATCCGGTCGCCTTCAGGGGCGCACAAGTACTGCAGTGCCAGCATGGTCGCCCCGGTTGCCGAGAACTGATGGTCAAGGCACAGGGTGTCTGGAGGTCCTCCACAGTTTCCAACTTACTACGCCCCCCCTAAGGTATAGTTGGTGTGGGACACGGATTAGCCCCATGCGGTAGCTGCCGCTACGGCCACACACTTGGTTGGATTCAGTTCCATCCTTTGGCCTTGGACAACTGTGCCCTTGTATCTAGAGATGTAGCCAGCTCTAGTTGGAGGACCAAGACTCCAGCAGCACTGTAGCGGACAATAGTCCAGTGGAGCGGTGCATGCGACGCGCTCTCCTGGTGCAGTCGTACCACTATGACCCTTGGGGGTTGAGCTAAATGTTAGCTCGTCGACCGCAAGGTTAAACAATAGAGGACTCAACGGGTTTCTCTGCATCGCCCCCTCAGTATTCTACTCGCCCTGGCCTACGCTAGCCCACGCTCATGCAAGTGTGAGCATCCGGTGTGTTGTGAGTACACACTCTATGGTGTCAGTGACAATCTTCACTATCCCCGATGACTGCGTTATCGAATTGTTGACAACCCTGCTGATGATTGAGGGAGTTGTGCAAAACTATCTAGTTTTGCCTACCTCTTCCCTGTCTCTCTTTCTCTCGTCGGCTTCTTTCTTCTTTAGGATTTCCGTCAGCATCTGCCGTACTGGACTAGTTTATCTGTTATCAGAATCTCCTTGACAGCGGCCATCGCACGCGTTCTTACTCTGTTCCATTTGTCATATACGAATACCGTATTCTCTGCCGTGTATGTGGCTCCACAGTACATGCGAGCGTCTTCCAGTTCTTTATCGATTCGCTGCGTGAATACCTTAAAGGACCCATGAGCTGTCAGTGCTTGTGTGACAGAGTAGTCGATATAGCTGTGGTTACAGGACAGCCCTTCCAGGATGTTGGGTATGATCCTTTTGGTACACTGTATGGTCCCTTTGGCGGTGTTTCACAGCCAAGCCTCTTGCCATTTCTGCAGCGTACGTGCTTTGGCTGCCGTCTTGGCGTCCTTCCCTCCGCCTTCCTCGAAGATCTCTGTTTTTTACATTGCCAGCAATCTTAGTGGGAACACTCCCGTAATTACCTACAGAGCCACCATTGAGACGGTGCGGTAGGCCGACGCCACTCCTATCAAGCCCTTGCGTTGCGCCTTCTCAAGTAGGGTGCTGTACTTCTCGTACTTGAGCATGCCACTCCAGATTGGAGTACAGTGTGGAGTGCATGGTCCCCAGCAATACTCTTCTTTTGGCCCAGCTAGGACCTTCGATGTTTGGCATGAGTCTGCGTAAGCTCCCCGTCCTCCTCTCAGCCTTAGCCACCGTGCTCTTCACATGCTACTCGAAGAAACCGTTTGTGCCTAATGTCACACCTAAGTATTTAATGGAAGGCTTGGTCTATATTATTTGGTCGGCAAGCTTGAAAGTTATGCCTTCCCTTTTCCGTTTTTCTTTCAGGATTACGTCCTCTGTTTCTGGAGCCAATTTGAGTTTGCGGGCCTCCAGCCAGGCACTGATCCTCCGAAGGTTCACATTCAGAGCGTGCATTAGGTCTTCCTCGTGTTTACCGTCATTGTCAGTGCCAGATCGTCAGCAAAACCAATACACTTAGAGTCCGTTGAGCCAAGGGTTCTAGGGGGCTTCGTAAATCTTCTTCAGATCCTGGATCGTCAACTTGTTCCGGCGAAATCCAAATTGCATGTCGCTCAGCAGCCCCCTTCCTTCAATTTCACCTTCTAACCTTTTTTGTAATAAGGCTTCGTAGACCTTCGAAATTTATGAGGATGACAGATGCTGACTTCCATTCCTCTGGAAATTCATGCTTCGCAGCAGCTCGTTATAGATTCCGAGCCTTAATTAATTAATTAATTCCTATCTTAATGACCTTAGTCGGTAGCCAGTCTGGACCAGGAGCTTTCTTCGTCTTCCTGCTCTTCACCGCTATCTCGAGTTCTTCAACCGTAAAGGGTACTGTTGCTGTCCTTACTATAGGGTTGCTAGGCTGTTCTTCTCTTCTCTGCGGGAACAGGTGCCTCCTTTTCGCACCGACCATCGCCCTCTTGAGGTCATTGCGTGAGTTCCTGTACTCGTTGCTTAGAGCTTCTATAGCTGATTCGCTCTGTCTGGCTCTCGCTCTTGTGAACTTCCTTCTGGCTTGGTGCTCAGTGCTCTGAGTTATCCAATACTGTCTTCCCACCAGTAAGGCAAAGGCCTCTGGTCGTTCAGTCTCAGCGTCACGCTGGCCTTATGTGCTTCCGCCAATGCCTCGGCGCTATTACTGTCGGAGCACCTCTTCTGCACCTCGGTGATCCACTAGCAGAGCGATAAAGCCCAGTCCCCCGTACAGTACTGGACACTTCCAGCATTCCTCTCATCGGTAGCACCGCTACATCCCCCGGTCCATCGACAATCCACGGCTCTCTTCTAGTCAGGGCTCGGTTATACTCCGCCACCAGAAGCAGGTCGATATCCGTTTCCTCGGCAAATGCATATGCCAGGTCGGGAGCTGTCCTGCCTCTACCCAGGTTGGTCTGTAGCATCTTAAGGGCCATCTTGCGTGTAGTAGGTCGATATTCCCCTGGCTTGGTTTCCTTATCCTTTCCACCTATTTTTTGAAGTGGGGGCACCGAAGATGGTCCCATCGATGGCCCTCAATGCCGCGAGTAGTGCAGTGCTGTTTATTCTTCCAGTCTCTGGCTATGTGACCCTTTTGTCAACAGTTAAGGCACGTATTCCTCAAGCGTTCAGCAGTTTTGTAGTCCCTAGACCTGTGTCCATACTTAAAGCAGTTGAAGCATCTGGTCACGTTCACTAACTCCTTCACTGTGCAATTGACCTAACCAACCCTGAGGCTTTTCCTGGCTATTAGTTGGGCCGCCGCGGCCTTTTGTAACTCTACCGTTGCGGTAAGCTCCCCATACCTTCCAGATTTCATTAGCCTTGACCTCCACTTCAGCCGACGAGCCAGGCATCCCCACTTCTTGGATGACAGCAGTCTTGATACCGTCTTTTGTCATCGACTCCTCAATGCCATAGACTAAGATGGTAGTCCTCCTTTGTCTTCGTCGGGAGACCTTCCAGCCATCAAACTTCTGCTTGGTTTCTGTCTGCAGGGTTTCCGCCTTGGACTCGCCTCCCTCTACTCTCAATTGGACATCGCCACTCTATTTTCCGTATTCTTTTTATGGAGATGCCGAACTTCCCGACATCTACTTTCTTCCTGCCTTCCCTCCTGTCTTCCGTCCTGCCTTGATTGTCGTAGAGCCATCACTCGGTCTTTGGCGCTGCTTCTCCATACCTGTCTCTTTATTAGATAAGATCACGATTTTCTTTTCTGTGCTG
This sequence comes from Liopterus haemorrhoidalis, assembly GCA_963971575.1. Classification (NCBI taxonomy): domain Eukaryota; kingdom Metazoa; phylum Arthropoda; class Insecta; order Coleoptera; family Dytiscidae; genus Liopterus; species Liopterus haemorrhoidalis. The sequence goes on along the minus strand of OZ020626.1, from coordinate 13,837,730 downwards.
GAGAATAACCCCTCATTGATCTTCCTGACTTTCTCGGCCTCGCATCTTTTAGAGGTAATCAGATGGGTTGCCTCGATCGAATGGTCCTTTGTCATCAGTTTTAGCTCCTGGAATTTGTTGAAACCCTGTTTAGAGCAAACGTCTCTCTGATTACTTACCTCCTCCGTAAGCTCGAGCGGGAAGACATAAACGGCTGTAGCTATTACGCTCGTATCTTTTCTCGTGGAGATTTTTGAGGTCTCCATAAGGTAGTCTGCCTGTTTGTCGTTACTCTGAAGAAGTTCCTCCAGTCCAGCGTATCCTCCACTAACTTGCGGATCGCTACGTTTGAACTTGCTCCCTCGGGTGCCATCAAGACTGCATAGCTGCCGTTTATCTTCGGCTGCCTGAGGTCGACATTTTATAGCTCCGTCCTATTAAAACATTCTTCAGGCCAGTTCTCTTCCATGCCTCTGTCTAGGTCTTCATAGCATCCGCTCTGGATTGCTTCTTCTACTATTTTCTTTGAGTCATCACTCCCAGTCTGGGTACTCACTGACTTTGCTACTTTAATGCCCTTCTTCTGAACTTTATTCACTTCCTTGTCGGTCTAGGTGCTTACTGACCTCGATTGTTTGTTGACTACTCTTGACTTGAGCCTGGCGTTCGATTTGGAGGTCATTTTAGCCCCGCTCCTCTTTAACAATAAACTTAGTTCTTCCGTGACTTTTCTTAGAGCTTTTACAGCGTTCTTAATCTCCACCTTGGTGTGGACATGAACCTGTGTAAGCTTAAACAGATCGTCCGCGGATCTCGCCTCATGATCTATAAGGGTTTTGATTGCTCCTGAGTCGATCTTTGGGGTATCCTCCCTGTTCCTCTTGCCCCGCCTTGGAGTGGATGTGAGGGGCATCAGAACTCCTCTGTCTTTTTAGCTCCAGTTTCTTTATTTTTCGTCGGGCTTCTTACCCCAAATCCACTTCTCCCAAACATCACGAACGGGTTCGGGTTCTCGAGATTGGGCGGGATTTGATAACCTTGTCCATGTTCCTTTCCGGATACCCTCCAATTCCACAAGCAACTAATAAAAAAAAAAAAATCAACGATTCTTCAAAAAAAAATAATAATAATTTAAGTGGGGTACCTTAAAAAAAATATTTTTCTTTTTTTCGTCTCTCCAAAATTTCGAAATTCGAGTAACAAAAAAAAAAAAGAGAAAAATCTATTTTTTCACCGCCTGTTTTTTTTTTTCACAAAAAAACAAAAAAAAAATTAAGTCAAGTAACAAAAAAAATTTTTTTTCACCCTCTTCAAAATATTTCTAAATCTTCAGTTTAAAAATTCTTTATCCACCGATCCTAAGGACTAAATCGCTGACCTTGAATTTATTCTCGACCGGAGTTTGCGAGGATACACTGAAAATCAGTGAATGTACAGATTTGTGGACTTAATTGAACTCAATTGAACTTATCCCTTGCGAAAAACGGGTACTCTGGTAATAATTTTATAAATATAGATGCATTATTGTATTTTCCGCTGCAAAATATTCTGAACCGAATGATCATTTGAGGTCATTGTGAATTTAATTAACAATTGTTTACAAATATATTAGATCATGTTAATAGTAAATAATGTATTATATATATATATCTAAAAGCCTTCTACCATAGTATGGTGTAGGCTAGTTAATAGTAAATAATGTATTATGATCTTTTTAAATTGTTTGAATTTGATTCCAAAAATAATTAACTGTCTTGTATCACTACATCTAACATTTTTAATGATTTTGTAAAACAAATAATGTCAAATAATTTTCACATTCTTCAGTGCTTCATGTTTATGTCGATAGGTGACTAATAGTGACTTCTCCCTAGCTTGTATTTACTGAACTCGCCCGAACCCAACCGACTTGCAGAGCTAGCGTCAGTTTATATGACCACGGGATCTGGCCGAAGTTTGCAATCTAATATAGTATAGAGAATTTAATTTTGCATAACTTTTCTCTCTTGAACTTTTGATATAAAATTAATACGAAACCAGAATGGTTTCGTATCTACCATACCATCGACTTTTTGATTTAAATGTTATATCGTTATGACTGGCCGGTTCATTACCGTATAACCACATGCAGGAAAAGTTTATTCCAGAAATTAATTTTATTTATTTCAGAATGTTTGTCTCAGTAATCAATGCAAATTTGTTTACAGCTAGTGGTGGAACATCTTCCAGTGAGTCAGATGAGAGTTGTGAGTCATTAGCCATAAACAAGTATAAAAAACCCACGACAAGGTCATCACATCTCATTAAAAACAAGCGAGTACATTCTGGAGGCACGTCTTCAGAGTTGAAATGCGATCAGTGTGATAAAGCTTTTATATTAGCATCACAACTAATTAGCCACAAACGTATGCATTCTGGAGAGAGACCATATAAATATGATCAGTGTGATAAAGCATTTTTACGGTCAACAGATCTCATTGTACACAAACGAATACATTCTAGGGAAAAACCATTTAAATGTGATCAGTGTGATAAAGCTTTTTCATATTCATCAATACTAATTAGGCACAAACGTATGCATACTGGAGAGAGACCATTTCAATGTGATCACTGTGATAAAACGTTTTCACGGACATCACATCTTGCGGAACACAAACGAATACATTCTGGAAAGAAGCCATTTAAATGTGATCAGTGTGGTAAAGCATTTGCTCAGTCATCAGTTCTCAATACTCACAAACGCGTACATTCTGGAGAGAAACCATTCAAATGTAATCAGTGTGATAAAGCATTTACACAGACATCAAATCTAATTATTCACAAACGAGTACATTCTGGAGAGAAACCATACAAATGTGTTCAGTGTAATAAAGCATTTTCTCAGTCATCAGTTCTCGTTATTCACCAACGAGTCCATTCTGGGGCTAAACCATATAACTGTAATCAGTGTGGTAAAGCGTTTTCTTATTCATCAGTTCTCATTAGACACCAGAAAATACATTCTGGAGAGAAACCATTTAAATGTGATCAATGTTCTAAAGCATTTTCAGGATCATCACAACTCATTTCTCATAAACGCGTACATTCTGGTGAGAAACCTTTCAAATGTGATCAGTGTGATAAAGCATTTTCAGTATCTTCAAGTCTTATTAATCACAAACGAGTACATTCTGAAGAGAAACCATTAAATGTAATCAGGGTGATAAATCATTTTTAAAAGTCAGCACATATCATCAATCACAACCGTGCACAATCTAGAGAGAGACCCTTCAGATGTTAGCAGTATGATAAAGCATTTTCACAATATTCAAATCTCATAATTTGTCGACCAGCATCAAGATTATTAAAGTACAGGTAGGTCTCGTTTTACGCCGGTGTTACGTTCCGGCGTAAAAAAAATCGGCGCAAAAAGAGTCCAAAATGTGAAATTCCAGAGACGGATTGACTTCAAATCTACATGTCATTGATGTATTTCTGTCTTGATATTTCAACGATATTAAATATATTTGCAAGTGTTTTGTATGAATACCACGAATTTCAAAACTTTGTTTTCAGGGACGGACCTATATAAATTTTATTAAAATGAATTAGACATAAATGAAGCAAATAAATATTTATTCTTTTGTGCTATATAAATACAATACAACGATATGATTTAACAACAAACTTACGACTAACAAAACTAACAACAAAAAATTAATAATAATTTAACATAAAGAAAAATATGATGTAGAAAAAAAAAATAGGATAATTATATTAATAAAAAAATATATTTTACAAAATTATTTTCCTGTGAATTTTTTCTTTTTTTCTCGGAGGAGCTCTGCATACGGTGCCAAAGAAGCTGCAACACTCCTCTTTACTTGCATACTGCGTTCACTATCATTATCGAGCTCACAAAGTTTTTCAGTAAGGATGTCTATATTTGTCAAAATTCGTTCTAAAGCATTCTTCATGATGGTTGTAACAGTCGATGGAGGTAAATTGAGGTCCCTACAAACTTTTGAACGTGTTTCTCCATCTTCGTTTTTTCTTAGCATTTAATTTAGGTGGTTTATTTTCCTTGTTAGAAGACATGGTTTGTGAAAAATTTATCTAATTTAAAAAAAAATTAATCACCTAAAAATTATAAAATACATTACACTGTATATTAATATATACTACACTATATATAATACAATAAATTATTACTTACAAACAACAAATTAAATTTACCTTAAGGAAAATTAAATTTGGCAGACGTAAAAATTTATATAATAATTGCAATAAACTCAATGTGCTGAATGCAACCCTGTACTGGCAAAATATTACTAAGCAATGATGTACTTTATTAACTGCGCGTGGTAAATAGAGAGGCTACGTATAATCCGTATGCTAACGGGACGTCAGTCTTTTTTGTTTATCGTATATGATATATACACGTGAAGTTTGAATTTTGGCTATAAATATGAAAATATCGTTTAATTTTTTGATTTTTTATTTGTTTTAATTTACTTTTAGGGTGTTGTAATGTTTTAAGTTATATATTATTAGTGTTTATTTATTAGTGTTAAGTTATTACTTAAATCTTCCTCAAAACTACATTAAACAGAAAAGAATCATTCCTTCATTCGAAACCACTTTTCTTATTAAGTAAATAATAAGTAAGATATTTCAGGAGTATAAGTAGCGTTTCTCATGCTGCCCCCCCCCCCCCTCCATTGAATATAATGCCCATGAATATAATAGGAATGTTTCTTCGTTCTAAATAAATTTTCTTACATTCATCTTTGATGTGAAGTGAATAATAACTGAAATATTTCAATATTTTAGTTTTAGGGTGTCCACCTGTAACACCATAATATTCATCAAATTGAAAAAATGCATAGAACAAATAAGATTTGTTTTATTATAAAAAAATTTTAATGTTTTTTTTTTTTTTTTTTCTGTTAAGATAGTTCTGTTTATAAAGGAATCGTTTCGGATTATAAACTTAATAACACCTCCACATCCAGTAAAACTTTCTTTTTATTACCCGTGTCTTATTTTGATGTCTTAGAAACGATTACAAATCTAAAAAATTCAAAGTCGTCTGGTGAAGACCAATTTTCAAACAATATGGTCAAACTTTGTAAAAATCAAATATCCGCCCCCTTAGCATATATAATTAACCTTTCCTTTGAACAGTCAATTTTTCCTGACACATTAAAACATTCGATAATCAAACCACTTTATAAAAAATGAGATAAATCTTTAGTAACTAATTACAGACCCATAAGTCTCATATCATCCTTCTCTAAAATAATAGAATCAATTACCCATAAACAATTAATATCTTTTCTATCCTCTTCAAATATTTTATCACCCTTTCAGCATGGGTTTTTAAGAAGTAAATCAGTTGATACAGCAAATGTTGAATGTAGTAGACACAGGTCACATGGGTTTAGGTATATTCTTAGATTTGAGCAAGGCGTTTGATTGCGTAGATCACAGCATTCTTCTCATGAAGATGGAACGATGTGGAATCAGAGGTCAGCCACTTGTTTGGTTCAAATCCTACCTCACCAATAGGTCCCACTCTACTACTATTTCATCTAATGGGAGGAAATATCATTCAAGGAAGTTACCTGTAGAAGTATGTAGGTGTTCCACAAGGAAGTGTTTTAGGACCATTATTACTCCTCATATACGTAAACGACCTTCTTCACATTTTCAAAAACAATAATAATTTAACGTCAACTTCATTTGCGGATGATACTAGTCTCCTCGAATGTAAAAACTGTGTCGAGCTAGAGAATTATTTTAATAGCATCATGTCCAAAGTCCAAACTTGGACATTAAAAAACAAGTTAACACTAAATGTAGGAAAAACAACCTGTCTAATTTTTAGATCAGTATTTAATAAGACCATCCTAAATGCATCTTTAAATTTTCGTGGAGACGAAATTATGATCTCTAACAACATTAAATTTTTAGGCCTAAAGCTAGATCCTAAGATTACCTGGTCCGAGCATATAGATTATCTTGCCCATAGATTAAGTTCATCTCTATTTGCCCTAAGATCGCTAAAAATTAAATGTAGCGCACATATTTTAAAAACATTATATTTTTCTTGCTTTCATTCACATTTGCAATTTAATATAATACATTGGGGACAATGTAATGAATGGAAGAGAATATTCATATTACAGAAATCAGCTGTGCGAATCTTGGATTCCCTCGGTCCTAGAGAGACCTGTAAAAAGTCGTTTAAAAAGTTACACATTCTGACCCTGCCATCTGTATGTATTTTTGCTATGTGTATTTACAACTGTTTGAAAAATCTCTGTACAATGTAAACGATCTTGTTACATAAATGTGTTGTAGTGTATTATTTTAATTTTTATTTTAATTTTTATTGTATTTTTATTTTATTGTATTTTTTTTTTTTTTTGTTTATATTGTATTTTTATTTTAACTGTATGACATACTATCATAAATGATTATTATATGTATTGAATTTGTGATAAATAAACAATAAACTAAACTTAACTAAAGGAAATATTTGAAGTTTTTTAGTACCAGTTTTAACCCAGGAACACCCCCTAAGGAAGAAAATTTTGATGTACCATATCTATATTTGAATCCTTGTACTACTCTATTGTACCAAATTTCATTAAAATACGTGCAGCCTTTTTAAAAACAGATATAACCTCCAATTTTATTAATAACTTTATTATTAGATAGTCCATTCAAAGGTGAGAATGCAGTATTGCTCTTATGGCAAATGGGAGCGGTGTGGCCAAATGTTGTAAAAGTGTCAAATGTGTCAATTATAATAATATGAAAAACTCGTATGATTTACAAAAATCAACTCTTATAAAACTCAAAATAACACTCAACAAAAACAAATGACTATTTGTAGAATGCTGCGTCGTCACATCAGCGCGTTTTAGAGCTGGTAACGTCGACAAGCAAGAAAAGGATAGCGTCATTGTATAAACCCATTAGAGAGTATAAAAAAGAACTACTCCATATGTTCTGTAGTGTATACTCATCTTTGAACGGACTATAGTAATTTGTTTTTTTATTTTTATTTAAATACACCTAAAATTATATTTGTATTCTATTTTATTGTTATTTATTAACTATAATACAAATACCCATCACATTTTATACCGTCTAGAAATAAATATCTATGTAGGAAAATAGTCAATAAAATGATTTAAAAACGTGTAACATCTATATTAATTCTGTATGCTAGTTTGAACTAGACATACATGTGACGTATTCCCTGTCACGCTCTGGTTGGTCAGAAGTTACGAGACAACCTTTACTTAAATAATCTTGGACCGGCATAGCGTAGTGGTAACACACGTGCCCTTTATTCCTAAGATCTGTGGTTCGAATTCTGTTCAGGCATGGAATATTCATTACGAAAAATAAGAATTGTTCTGACTTGGTAGTAGCATTGGCCAGAAACGCGAGAAAAAAATAGTAAACTCATTATTCCAAAACGAGTATATTCTGGAGAAGTATCATTCAAATGTGATCAGTTTATCCCCAGATCCATACATGCATATTGACATGCTGGTCATCCAGCTCATATCAATAGAATTGGTCTACTTTCATCGCCTTTCTGCCAAAAAACTCCTACCAAATTATTCGATATATTAAACGATAAAAGAACTTAACACATTTCAAAATACATGAAAATTTGAAATATAATCTTATAATTTATAATTTATATTTGTTATATATATTGTAGGTTGGTTTTGGGGGTTTGTATGAATAAAAGAATATAAATTCTACAAACTAATTTATTGATATAAATAAAATAATATTAATTCTAATTACTAACAGTATTGACTACGCCAGGTTAAAGGTGTATAGATTATATAACACCTTAATGCAATACAATACAATACATATAAGCTCTAGGTAGAGCTTAGGTTCAACCTAGCGACTCATTAATTAAGTCAATTAATTGATAACGGATCGTAAAAGTTTTACTGAAATGGAATAAATTCCATTCAAGTTGTGAGACACATCTGGAGCAAATACAAAAATATAATTTTAAACTGTACTTACATAACCACGGCTTTGTAGGCCCATTGTTGGTCAATGCACAATTGGTAATAGTCACAAGAGTACTGATTACTAATTACTACTTCTTACTTCTTCTCTCTTAAGATCTTTTAGCTCTTTATATATGAAATGTATAAAAACAATCCGTGGAAGAATGATATGACATGTGTGATATGACATCAAACACGGGTCAATTTAGTGCAGAGTAAGTTATTCTTAAGATGTGGATGACCTGTATTCGTGACAATCTGATAATTTATAAATTAACCAAATTTGCAAATTAACAGAGTTGTATTTAGTTTAATTTGTATTTAAATTCATTTAAAATAATATTTAAATTATTTCATATATTTGACATTACGAATATGTGCACGTATTTACGAGTGCTTTTCTGTGTGTGAATACACAGCTGTGTATTCACATTTATTTTAAAATTGGAACTGAATATGGACACTGAAGATATTAACGATTTGTTAGAATCGTCACAACTAATGAGTTATTAGAACTACAAGAGCAAATGAGAACTAAAAAAGAAGAGCCAAAAACCGAGAACGAAACAACCGAAATGCAACTAAAAACAGTAAGTGCATTGACACTATCGAGAATTCGGACCCGGATATTGATAGAAGTTTCAGTGTTGTTAATAATATACGCAATAGCACCGCTTATTATAAACTTTTATATCAAGACAAAAAGAAAACTTCGATACAATTGACAATGGACAAATTTCTAATTAAAAACAACAAATAATAATTTTTTAAGTACTTATTTATTTTTCTAAACATGTTAATTTTATATAATGTATGGTTTATTTTTATTTTTTTTAATATGTATTTATATGTTAGTACTACGTGCTTACTGTTCTATTTGGATTTACGAAAATATTAGGTGCATTAAATTAATAAACTTCAATATCTTGCAAATGATCATTCATGAAACAAAAAAGTGTAAGAAAATTTTAAAATCTGCAAGTTTTAGTCAAACAAATTTTACGTTAAGTTTATTCTTTCAAAATTAAATGCGGTCCCGTCATTTAATAATCGGACATTTTTCGTGAATCCGATTATACATTATACATTGTGTGCTATTTCTTTTCCCTTTTTTTAACCATAAAGTTGCCATATCAAATACGAAAATGACGTTTTCGTGTGACGCGATGTACGTTCGTATAAAAGCGACATTTTCATGTTACGCGATGTACGTTCGTACGAACATAGGATACGTAATTAATCATGTACGTATCATCGAACGTACGTTAAGCGGATGTACATTAAGCGAGCGCTGACTGTATACTATAATATACATACAGCCTTGCCAGAAAGTATTAGACCCCCTAAGGAAAATTTAGTTTTCATTTATTATCAGGTCTATATTACAGGCAATTTTAATAATCTAGTTGTTAGTTATAGTATAAGGTTCAAAGTATAAAAACAGAACATTGTTATTAAAAAAATATATATATTTATAAAAATATACATCAATATTTCGTAAATCCCCCTTTTGCTTGAATAACACTTTTGATTCGTCCGGGCTTACTCGCCACTAATTTCTGGTATATTTCTATAGATAATTGATTCCACTCAGCTATAATCCTTTCCTTTAATGTCTCTTTCGAGGAACACTTATTTTGGGAAACCTTTCTTTTTAAAACGATCCATAAGTGCTCAATCGGGGATAAATCAGAGGATTGAGCGGGCTCCTTATGGATTGGCCCAATCCATAACTTTAATCTCACTATCACTAAACCACTGTAAAACACGTCGGGATTTATAGCAGGGCGCGTTATCTTGTTGGAAATAGTAATTAGGTGTCATTTCGCCGAATAGTTTTAAATATGAAGGCTCCAGAGTCTCTTCCAGCATTTCGATGTAGCGTTCGCTGTTCATTCTTCCTTCACATATGGAGATTTCTCCGACTCCAGTTGCAGCCATACTGCCCCAAACCATTATGCTGCCCCCTCCGAACTTCACCGTAGGTATTATACATTCCGACTTATAAGCCTCCCCAGGCCGGCGACGAACAAACTGTGCACCAGGTTAACCAAAAAGCTGCAATAGAAAAAAAAATTAAAATGAATTTAATATTCTGTGATTTTTCAAAATTAGAAACTTTGAACAAGTAATTTACATGTGTTTCAATACTCACCTCTATGTTTGATTCGTCTGTCCACATTACTTTGGCCCAATCTTCACTTTTCCAATCCTGGTATTTTCTGGCCCACAATAGCCGTCGCTTTTTATGGGCTGGGGTCAGATATGGTTTGTGTTTTGCCTTCCATCCTCTTAGTCCTACATCAGAGAGGTGTTGTCTCACGGTACTAGGAGAAATTTTTAAGTTATAATGTTCATTCAGTTGACTGGAAAGATCTTTCGATGATAACCGGCGATTACGGAAGGACATGCGTTGCAAAATTCTATCCTGTTTGACTGTTGTAATTTTTTTTCTCCCGCTTCTGGGCTTACTTTTGTAGCATCTAGTCTCCTCCAATCGTCGAATGGTAGTTCGCACAGCACAACGAGAAAATTGTAATTGTCTGGCAATTTCATGAATTGAAAGTCCTTGCTTCTTCAAAATCACAATTTGGCTTCTCTCCACTTCACTCAATTCACGTGTTTTTGGTATTGTTAATTAGCACACTAAATAATAATGATGAAAAAAAATGTTTAACTTCAAAAGCACAGCGCAAAACGTTCATACAAAGCTCAAAGGCAAATGTTGTCATATAGAAGCATTACCGAGTTTTTATACTTTGTACCCCCACTAATGATTCTGTAGTTCCAGGATCGTCGGATATATTCCTAAATGTTGTTATTGTGGTTGTTTTGATTCTAGGAAGTAATTAATACCAATACTTTTCTTAGAAATTTATATATGGAAAATTTCGTGGGGGGTCTAATACTTTCTGGCATAGCTGTATATACTTGTTCAGAAATTAACTGAAATCGGTATACATGGCAACTTATTGAGGTGGCTCGAAAGTTACATCGGGAATAGATCACAAGCAGTAGCAATTAATGGTGGCATCTCAGATTTCATAACTATAACCTCTGGTGTTCCCCAGGGGTCGCATTTACGGCTGTTCCTGTTCATTATTTATATTAACGATATTCATACTGTAATGAAAAAAACAAATTTCTTGTTATTTGCAGACGACCTTAAAATCTATAGGAAAATATCTTGTATCCAAGATTGCGAAGATCTTAACAACGACCTAAAACATTTACATTCATACTGCTCTGCAAACTATCTTTATCTAAATTTTTAAAAATGTCACAGTATAACATTCACTAGAAAACGGTTCCCCATCAAATTTAAATATCAGATAAATAATACACCCCTGATTGAGGTAAATACAATGAAAGATTTAGGAATTCATTTTGATTCAAAATTCAAATTTGATTACCATGTAACAACATTAACTTAATCAGCATTCAAACAACTAAGCTTTATCATGCGTTCATGTAAAGATTTTTCAAAATCTAAGAGTATAATAACTATATACAAGTCATTAGTTTGTAGTAAATTAGAGTATAATTGTTTAATTTGGAATCCGCAATATGCTATATACTCAAACAAGATTGAAAGCATTCAAAAACGCTTTTTAAGGTATTTAGATTATAAATTTGATTGCAATACTCCATCTAATTATGATGTTCAATTAAACAGATATAACCTACATACCTTGAAAGACCGTGGAACTAAATTAGAGATGAATTTTGTCTATAAGATTGTAAATAGTATAATTGATGCTGAAGATATATGAGTCTGATAAACTTTAATGTACCAGCTACAAATCTGAGGCAAATAAATACGTTTTACTCTGGAAACTATCTTACAAATATTAGACAGAATTCACCTCTAAATAGAACTATGTGCACATTTAACCTTCACTTTAATACGTGCGATATATTTTTCCTGTCATTTTCTGCCTTTAAAAAACTAGTGGAATGTAAATTGAAAGTAAAACTCAACGATACGTATTATACTTATATATATATATATATATAAAAACTCTTTTTGTTGTATTAATTTTTTATATAAATATTTTTCTTTTTTTTTTTTTAATTGTATCATTGTATTTATAATTAATATCTTATTGTAAATTTTTCGTGGAGGTCTATAGGAACTATGTTCTGTTTGACCACCCAAACAATAAATAAATAAATAAATAAATAATAGATATTTTAGCTTTGTTTATGTTTAAATTCAGCGTCAATTAGTAGGTGGTAAATACTATTGCATTCATAACAGAATCACATTTAATAACAAATGAAATTTTTAAAATACTGGGTTGTCGAGTCTTCAGAATTGACAGAAAAACAGAACATGCATCTGGAGGGGTTGCAATTCTAATCAAGTCGAAAATTAAAAATAATAAATTGCTTGCACTAAAATATCAAAGTTTAAAAACTATATGTAGCAAAAAATATTAAGATTTCAATTCTTAAATTTAACACGTTTCTCATTGTAACAATGAAAGCTAATCAAATGTTTGTCTTACTGCCCTTGGAGGGGCATTTCATATGTGACGGTGTACAACGTACGGTCTAGTCCAGGGAACTCATTCCAAAGTCTGGCACAGCTAGTGTCCCATATTGTTTCTGTTTCCAGGTCTTCGCTTCAAAATATGGTACAATGATGCAATTTCTTCCCATAAAATAATAGTAGATACAAAGAAAAAAATGTTTTTCTCTTGACTACAGGACTAGACGTGCCGTCCAGTAAATCGCACGGACTGCTGTATACTGAAATTAATTTAACAAGGTTGATATAGTAGGCTTGATTTTGATTATTTGGAAATTGGAAGATTTTAGTGTCAGTAATAAATATGAATGATACGAAAGACAGTGATATTATTATAGAAGAGGTTTATATTAAAACAGAATATAAAGATACTGATGAACATGAAGTGAATACTGAAATAAAGTACATGGCTGAATGGGAGAATGGTTAGTAATAAGAACATTTATTCAGAGGAATTTCAGCATTGTTTGCTTAGTGTACATCGGAAATGATATATTTAATAGCAATTAGTTTATATTTGACTACGATCTGTTTGTTGCCTTAAGTGCAGCCTTCGCATTCGCTGGTCAGTCAAGCTAGTTTAATTGATGTCGATGAAAAATTTTCTACGTACTTTGTTTAACAACCTGAATATCTAGTTTTTATACAACCATAAGAGTTTTTGAAGGCTCTAACATTTATAGCCAGACAGAATTTAGTTCAGGAGTTCTTAGAAGCTTAATTCAAACTGTTCAGGTTCTTGTGTTACAAACCATTGACCTTATAATATGGAACTATGGGTTGTTAAATGAAGTTCAGCCAATGTCTGTGTTGTTAATGTAGAATGTTGTCAAAATTAAGAATATTGAGACATATTAACAATAATTATGACCATTTATATTTCAGAGAGTCGTCATACTCAGGAGACGTATATCATACCACCTACTGACGACAAGTCCCAGTATAACTACAACACTAATATCATCATTAATGAGCAGATTTACATCAAATCTGAATTTGGAGATAATGGTGAATATAATGAGAGTGCAGGTGGGCAAGGTACAGGTCAGTCAATAATTCAGTATTATTGTGTTAGTTGTAAGCTTCCAATACTTATATGCCCAGTTTTTATTTACTGAATACATGCACAGGAGGACAATGGTTAGTAGTTTGCTAGTTGTAGTAATATTTATTTACCAAAAATCCATTTCAATACAAATAGAAGAATAACATAAAGATAGGAGTATCAATAGGGGAAACTTTTTAAGATCGCAGCGCCGTATGCGGCAAAGCTGGAACACTCGAAAGCCACATTAAACTGTTATTCGTGTATTTGTTTACATGGTGAAAATGAACACGAGTTGTATTTTTCCTGTTTTCCGAGCATTTTTTAATTTAAAGGTAATCTACGATTTACAAGATATGTAATAATATACTATTCTAAAGAAATTTCAAGGATATTTTTAGTTTTTTATTGTATTTTTAATTCTTTTTGACTGTCTGTCAATATAATAACAACTAAAATATGGTAAATATATTAGTAAAAATTAATATCTTTGCCTGAAAAAGTAGAAGGGCCTGTTAATATATCAACTGATGATTTAGGCAAATTTTGGGTGCGATAAATGCTTTTTTTCAGTCTTTTTTTGGACGTAAAAAATCACTTTCCATAAAATGCAACGGGCAAACATGCCTGCATGGGCTTGGATTTTTGCCCATTTTTAGTTTTTGAGTCCTTAAAAACCTACGATCCACTTTCTCTCTGCCTCCAAACGTCGTTTCAATTGATATTTTTTTCGATTTAGGTAAATTATGGAATGTTTAAGAAGGATTCTTCATTATTCACGATTTACATTGCGGCACACAACAAAATTGATTGTTTTTTTTTCCATGATAAACTAAAATAAAACACAAACAACAAAAAAACACGTATTTCTCCATTGAACAAAACAAAACAATGTGGCTTTCGTATCTTTCACAAATTGCCACCAGATGTCAGGGCGCTTAGGAAGTTTCCCCTATATAAAATTCATATAAATTAATTGTAAGAAGGATTAACACCACAGATAGTTAAGTATGTATGTGGTTTCAGTTAAAATTGAAAAATCAAATTTTTGAAAATTGAAGATTAACTAGCATTTTAAATTCGCATCTAAGGATTTCGCATTGAGGATGCGGTTTTAAGTGCTGAAATTATTTTGTATTTTTAAAATTATTCTCTAACAATTAAGTACTTCATCGTGTGTAAGGTTTTTTATCCATATTTTATCGTATTTTGTAATTTTATTAGCAGCAAATGTTGTAATTGAAATATTATTATCAATTATAAATTTTTGGAAGTTATTATATAGTTTAGGAACATAATACATGAAACTTCGTTGTCCTACAGTCTTATTTGCTTTATAGGGCAATGCTTTGCCAGCATTTCTAGTTTTATGTTCATGCGTTGCAAATTGTATGGGGTATTGTACTCTCTATGTGTATTTTATTATTGATAATAGATACAGTTGTTTAATTGTACATAGATTACATTCTACGAAAAGCTTTTTTGTGGGATAAAGAACAGGTTTTTTACATATATTAATTATTTTCTTTTGGGTGATTTCTAATCTTTGCATGTAACTGCTTGCAGCTAGGGATGGGAACGATATATCGATATTTCGAAAATATCGATACTTTAGAAAAATATATCGATATTTTTATATCGATATTTGAAATGCGATATATCGCGCAAAATATCGATATTCGCTCAAAATATCGGTATTTTTGTATATTTTTTACATTTAAATATATGTATGCTGTTCACTTTTGTAAAAACAAACTATAGGCTCTTTCAAATGTTACGGCGGAACTAGATTTTGAAATCTAGTAATTTTTATCTATTAATTCGGACTTTCGGTCATTTGGTTTAAGGTTTGTAAATCATACTCACATTGCAAATTCTAGTTTAAATTGATTGTCATTATAAAATGTCCTTTTCATTACATTTTATTTTTTTGTCATTCTTAATAAAAATTTCCCATTTATTTATTTTTGTGTCTTCAAAATATGGAAAAATGTATTAAAATATTTGACATACATATGTCATTCGTCTCCATGGTTTCACTGTTGGAATTTTAAATTTTCACATACCAAACCTGAACCATGAAATAATCCAAGCAAGGTCCCTTTTCGTGACAACCTAAAATAACGAAATTTCCATCTAATCGTTTGGAATCGCCTGTAAGACGAAATTTTGATTTCAATAATTTGCACCTTTGAAATTTTATGTTATGTTGGTATTAAAAAATTACAAAAAATGTCACTTTCTTAATAATGATCATAACCAATAAATCTAAAGTCGGTTTTACAGCGTAAGGAATATTTTTAATTGACATTTAAAGTCCGTAATACACTAAAAAAGTAACCAAAAAAATCTGGTTTGTCCTTACAAAAGTGAACAGCATATATATATTTTATTAAGAGAGCAGTTAACTAGGAAAAGCCAACGCCAAGCTAACCAAAAAAAAACTGTAATTTATATATCTTACATGTTACGTGTTAGTTATTTCGATACATCGAAAATATCGATATTTTTACTTCGATATATATCGAACATCGATATCACACTTACGATATATCGAATCGCGCATATATCGATATTCACTAAAAAATTCCCATTCCTACTTGCAGCACTCTCCCATGTAATTAATCCATATGAAAGTACAGATTGTACTAGAGCAAAATAAAAGTTGTAGAACAATTTTATAGGCAGATATTGTCTTAATATTTTTAAAATATAAAAGGACTTACTAAGTCTTTTGCTAATATTTTTTATATGTATGCTCCAATTCATTTTACAATCAATTAACACCCCAAGATACTTTACAAAATCTGTTTTTTGCAACGTAAACTTGACAAGTACAACCAGAGTAATTGCAGTTAACATCATGTATTATTAGCTTTGTAAAATTTGGTTGTGTTCTTACAGTATTAGAGAAGGCTAGAAAATATGATTTTGAATAATTTAGACTTAATATTATTATCCAACCAACATTTTATCTCTGAAAGATGTTCTTCAGTCTTGCGTTTAACTTCCTCCCATGTATTGGATTGTATTAATAAGGCTGTGTCATCAGCATATGATATTATAGAGCCGTGTAGATTACATAATTGTAGCAAGTCGTTTATATTACATTATTATAATTTATCTAATAAATGATTTAATGACTGTAATTTTACACTTTATCGATAGCGCTATAACACATCAAGCAAATTAGCTCTGCTCGCGCAAATTTCGCGCAAATTTGATCTAAGATATACCGTAGTTCTGTTGTCCTATACAGTGACGGACTAAAGTAAATCGGGGCCCTAGGCAAGGTTCTCATTGCGGGCCTTACTAGTTAAAAAATCATAAAATAATAGAAAAAATGTATAATAAAACCGTCTTGTGGGCCCCAAAAAACGGGCCCTAGGCAGTTGCCTAGTTTGCCTAGGTCGTTGCCTAGTTTGCCTAGGCCAAAGTCCGCCCCTGGTCCTATAACGATTATTTATAAAGCTAAGAAACTCTTAATAAATTTACTATCAAGGTTTTTGAGAATCATTTCTTATTTCTTGTCACTTCACGGTTCCTCCAAAGCAACATATATTTTAAGTTTATGTAAGAAAAATACCTGTATTTCAACAACTTATTTTTTGTCTTGTTAATCAGTGTATGTTTGCTTGCAGGAAATGTAACATCCTACAGTGAATCAGATAAGAGTTGGGAATCGTTGGCCATTAACAAGCAAAAGCAACCCACAACAACAAAGTCATCGCATCTCATACGACACAGGGAAATACATTCTGGAAAGAAATCATTCAAATGTGAGCAGTGTGATAAATCATTTTCAAGGTCATCACATCTTATTGATCACAGACGTGTACATTCTGGAGAGAAACCATTCAAATGTGATCAGTGTGATAAAGAATTTTCAGCATCTTCAAATCTCAATAGTCACAAACGAGTACATTCTGGAGAAAAACCATCAAAATGTGATCAGTGTGATAAAGCATTTTCATCATCTTCAAACCTCAATATTCACAAACGAGTACATTCTGGAGAGAAACCATTCAAATGTGAGCAGTGTGGTAAAGCGTTTCCAGCGTCAACAGACTTAATTAGACACAAAAGAGTACATTCTGGAGAGAAACCTTTCAAATGTGAGCAGTGTGATAAAGCATTTTCACGGTCATCAGATCTTACTGAACACTTACAAATACATTCTGGAGAGAGACCATTTAAATGTAATGAGTGTGATAAATCATTTTCAAGATCATCACATCTCATTGATCACAGACGTGTACATTCTGGAGAGAAACCATTCAAATGTGATCAGTGTGATAAAGCATTTTCAGTATCTTCAAATCTCAGTATTCACAAACGAATACATTCTGGAGAAAAACCATTCAAATGTGATCAGTGTGATAAAGCATTTTCAGCAACTTCAAATCTCAATATTCACAAACGAGTACATTCTGGAGAGAAACCATTCAAATGTGATCAGTGTGATAAAGTTTTTTCATGGTTATCAAATCTTTGTGATCATAAACGAGTACATAGTGGAGAGAAACCATTCAAATGTAATGAGTGTACTAAATCATTTTCAAAGTCATCACATCTCGTTGATCACAAACGTATGCATTCCGGAGAGAAACCATTCAAATGTGATCAGTGTGATAAGTCATTCTCACAGTTATCAAATTTCGTTATTCACAAACGAGTGCATTCTGGAGAGAAACCCTTCAAATGTGAGCAGTGTGGTAAAGCGTTTCCAGCGTCGACAGATTTAATTAGACACAAAAGAGTACATTCTGGAGAGAAACCTTTCAAATGTGAGCAGTGTGATAAAGCATTTACAAGGTCAGCACATCTCATTACTCACAAACGAGTACATACTGGAGAAAAACCATTCAAATGTAAAGAGTGTGATAAATCATTTTCAAGGTCATCACATCTCATTAATCACAAACGTGTACATTCCGAAGAGAAACCATTCAAATGTGATTAGTGTGGTAAGTCATTCTCACAGTTATCAAATCTCGTTATTAACAAACAAGTGCATTCTGGAGAGAAGCCATTCGAATGTGACCAGTGTGGTAAAGCGTTTTTAGCGTCAACATACTTCATTAGACACAAAAGATTCTGGAGAGAAACCTTTGAAATATGAGCAGTGTAATAAAGCATTTTGTCAGTCATCAATTCTCACTAGACACAGAAAAATACATTCTGGAAAGAAGTCATTCAATTGTGGTCAGCGTAACAAAGAATATTCAGTGTCTTCAAGTCTCATTATTCACTAATAAATACACTTTGGAGAGAAATCATTTAAATGTAATCAGTGTGATAAATCAATTTTAATGTCAGCACATCTCACTAAGCACAAACGTGTAAATTCTGCAGAAAAATCATTCAAATGTGATCAATGTTATAAAGCATTTTTAGATTCTTCAAAACTTATTCACAAACGAATGTATTCTGGAGAAAAACCATTCAAATATAATGGGTAGCAAATTAAAGAAAACAATTTCAGAGTTAACAGTGCTCATTTGAATCACTTATTAACAGTGCAGAAAATCTCGATTGTGACCATTGTAATACGGCCTTTAAAGCAAAGAGGCGTCTGTAACCTCAACAAGATGACCAGTTTGATCTATAAATACTTTATTAGCGGTTACTGTTGCTTCTTCGTCAACTAGATTTAAACATTTTGAACAGTATTGCCATATATTAATAGTAGATATAAAATTATTTAAATAATCATAAGTAAAATTCCCACAGGTGACGTTTATACTTCTTACCTGTTCGTCTTGCCCGTAAGGCAGTGTAGTCTCCAGAATTCCATACATGAACATTCTGATCCTCCTGTTCATAATCATGCATATATCTGTGATTTGTTTTTTACGTGTAAAAAAAAAAAAACAACAATGATATGTTAAGCATTTTGGAGCCACATGCACTTTGGTAGTTTCAAGATCTGGTCACTCTAACTATAGTTTTAGATGATATTATACATTTTATGCATATACATTTTTGCATTTTTAAATCCTTGCTAAGTGTTAAATCCTTCTTGACAAGTGGAAACAATCTTACAAAACACCAATTTTTAAATCTGGGGATGTTAGTGAAATTGCAAACTATCGACCAATATCAAAGTTAACTACATTCACTAAAAATTTTGAAGCACTTATAGTAAAGATTATTAAACCACATATAGAAACCGCAATTATTTCTGAGCAACATGGTTTCTGTAAAGGTAAATCAGTTTTAACTAATTTAGTACCTCGCACTCAAATTTTAGCTCAAAATATGGATAGCCCGAAACAAATAGATGTAATTTACACTAATTTCGCTAAAGCGTTTGATCGTGTTAGTCATGCAATATTATTTAAAAAACTGTCGGAACTAGGTTTTCATGGCAATCTCCTAAGATGAATAATTTCATAGATTAGTAATAGGTCGCAAGTAATTACAATAAAAGGATATACATCTCGTGAAGTTCCGATAACATGAGGATGCCGCAAGGAAGTTTTATAGGACCGATTTTGTTTAGTATATGTGTAAATGGCATATCTAAATATATTAAAAATAGTTCATTTTTTTTATTTGCCGATGACTTAAAACTTGTAAGACCTATTGTCACCCCGGAGGATTGTTATAAACTTCAGGAAGATATTGATAGTTTATTTCATTATAGTAAATTAAATAATTTAAGCTAAGATATTAATAAATGTAATTGTATAAGTTTTACTAGAAAAAGATCTGAATTTTCTTATAACTACTCTATTAATGGAGAGTCACTAGAGAGAAAATCAGTAGTGCGTGATCTAGGTGTAATACTTGATAGCAAATTATCCTTTAATGATCACGTCGATTACATAACGAAAAAATCTTATAAAATGCTTGGCCTGCTAACACGTACTTCTAAATATTTTATAACCCCAAATTCGTACAGAAACTTGTTTAATGCTCTAGTCAGACTTCACTTGGAATATGTGTCAGTAATTTGGAACCCCAATTATCAGAAAAATATTTCAGCACTTGAAAAGATTAAGAAAATTTACTAAAATTGTTTATTTTAGATTGAATATGTTGACTGATACATATTCAAATAGGCTAACTGCATTAAATATGGTTACCTTAGAATCGAGAAGGAAAATTACAGATCAGATCTTTCTATATAAAGTGCTAAATAACGAGATTTTTTCTACTGAAATAATCAACTACATCAAATTTTTAGTTCCATCAAAGAACTTGAGAATTAAAACATTATTTTTTGTTGATCAGTTTAAAACGAATTACTACTACAATGCTCCTCTGAACAGTTAGTTTAGTTAGTTAGTTATAATTTTTGGCGCACAGCAACAAAGGCTATTTGCGCGCTCCTCTGAACAGAATTTTAAACGCATACAACAAATATTTTTCAAATCTAGATATATTTAATATAAATGAGAGGCAACTAAGAATAAAATTATTAAACTTAGCGAATTAAAACTAATTCTATTATACTATTAAGCAATTATTATGTAAATCTATGTAAGTAATTATATATTACTATGTTCTTGTGTATATTGGCTGTAAACAGTGGGAACCTATACCGGCCTTCATGCTGTTGGTTCTCCTTAAATAAAATAAAATAAATCAAAATATGCATAAAAATAAAAAAAATATTTTCATTTTTATAAAACATTTTTTGCTGTTAAGTCAATAGTAAGAGATTTTAATAGATTAAGATTTAGGGTAAAAAATGAGGAAATTTTAGATTTAGGATTTTCCCCCCAGTACCTTCCCATGTATTCGTCTAAATGAAAAAAAAAAAAAAAAAAACATTAGTCAAATAAGATTTGTTTTCTAACTAAAAACAATTTTTGTTCTATACATTCATCTATCAATAATAAGTGGGATATTTCAAGTTTTTTAATAAAAAAATTTAATCCCGAAATACCCCTCCCTAGAATATATATTTTTTTATTCTCCAATAAAAAATATAGTCTATGTTTGAATCGCATAGATTAAGGAATGGGAAAAACATCTGTTGTAATTGTTGACTTGACGGCAGCGTATGACACTGTAGAGACCTGACCTAATATGCAAATATCTGCGCACCATACCTTGCTTGAAAACAGCTAACCTTCTTAATCAAATGCTCAGCAACAGACCCTTCCATGTTACCATGGGCAACCTCAGATCCAGGCAAATGAAAATTAACAATGGACTCTCTCAAGGCTCAATGCTGTCCCTACTACTCTTCAGCGTGTATATAGGGTAAAACTGCTAAGCGATATGACATCTGGAGGGATTTTAAGCAACTACAGAAATAGACATTCTATCGCACTTTTTACATTGAGTTATTGAGAAGTGACATTACCGTTGGCGGCGCTGTACTCCATGGCAATATGGCTGTCGTGTATAGTATTCAGCTGTCAATATGATAACAGCGAACAGGTTAATTTAAGCACAGTACATTTTTATTTTATGAAAATGCGAGTAAATATTTGCGAAATTTTTTAATTTTTACGCGCTACATATGTCTTGAGGTGTAAAACATAAGGTGGGCATCAAATTACGGTATTTAAAGTTAAATTTCAGTAGATTTATTGAAGTGTTATTTGTAGGTGAGCAGGTGTTAAATGCCGGGCATTTAATTTTATGTGGTACATCTGAGTGTCGGTCATCTGAATTTACAATATATGGATTATGTTAGTAAACAAGTGCATTATGTTCATTGCCTCATGAAATAAAATTAGTTTTAGTTGGACAGAAGCAGCTAATATTATTAGCTATTATTATTAATATATTAGGGCAGTAAAGTTTTTCTGCGACAAATGTAATGAACAAACTCGCATAGTATCAATTACTTTTTAACTTAAAATATATTCCCATGCCTTCCTCCTGTCCATAACCAAATCTTTTCCAATCTGGACTTAATATTAACTTTCCCTCCATTTTTCTTAAGAAAAGAAAAAACTAAGATGCCTATCTTTGTCCTGTCTTGAATGACAGCCAAAAACACTACAATTTGTTTTACTTTTACAGTTTTTCACAACTTCTATCGACATTCTAACAAAAAATTAACACTAGAACATATGAAATAAGTTCAAACAGTACTAGAGGCGCCTAGAACAATATTTGACCACCAGAATGCGTATCCGAGCGTGTCACTTCTCAATATGGGATCAAAATATATTTTTGCATTTTACTATAGTTTTGTTGTTATTGTACTGTTATATTGTTACGGTTTGTTAAGTTTTATTTTTTAATGGAATCAGTTTTAAATTGTTTGTACTGGTATCAAGTGATAATAAGTGAATAATACCTTAAATTAAAGTGGAAAACAAGAAAAAATCTTTTTGAAGTCAAACTATTATTGCTGTATATCTGAGTGTAATTCGTGGATTAAAAGAAACCCATTTCAACCTAAAAAATAACCTAACGTAAATAACCTAAAAGGTCCATTTCAACCTAAAAAAATAGGTAATGGTGTATTTTAGAGGCGTTTATTACGCATACTGTTCTGCGCAGGGCTTTGGTCTAACGAAATTCATACACCGTTGCCAAGTGTAATGTTGATAAAACCAACAGTGGAAGATCTGTATTACCGATCGAGCTGAGATTAAAAATTATTAGGTAAAAAAATAAATAATACAGGTTAGGACCAAATTTTAATTTAAAAAAAAACGTTTCAAGGAAATGCTAACAAACGGAAATTTTTAGAATAACTCAGTAAAATACAAATTGTAGATAGAAAAAGTCATCTGTACCCAAAATGAGGTCTCGTAACTTCTGACCAATCAGAGCGTGAGCGGGAATACGAGAATACAAAATTCAAATTAGCATTGAATTTATATTAATTTTACATGTTTTTAAGTAGTGATTAGAAGCTGCCCATGTGTGCTTTGCTTGGCTGCCATGCAAGGCGTCAGTTAATAACAATTAGATTATTAATATACAACTTGCCAACGAACTTCATAGACTAATGGTTTTATCATCACACATAGGGAATACAGTCTCGAAATAATGTACATATTATTATTTTTATTTTCTTTATTAACTCTCTATAATACTTGGTTAAAATTCGCAGCGCCCAGCATCAAAGGCTATTTGCGACTATGCAACACAATAAATATCACAGGCTTATAAACAAGTTTAAAATATACAGATGAACAGTGTAGTCTGTTTAAAAACTAACAAAACAATAATAGTTTAAAATAAAAGCCTATCCAAAAAAGGTGGTACAAGTGTTGAGATGGATGCAGACTGTAAAAGGGCCCACCCCATTAGTTTATCACAATAAATCACTTTTTTTCACGTGCTTTTATTAACATATGTCACAAAGGTTTTAAATTAGTGTGTCTTACTGTCTAACTCGTGTATGTATTGGCTTTTATAAAAGAAAAACCTATTAAAATAGCTGATAGAGGAATTCCTGCCCCTACAACAATAATTGCAGCTTATGAAGTTTTAAACGATGAACAAATAAGAGCAGAGTCTTGCACTATGGCTGGTAATGTCCATTTTGAGGAAAGCATTGATGCAATCAAGTGGCTTGCAAGGAGAGGCTTGCTTCGTAACTTCATGCGTTGCAACCAATGCAATGTATTGATGTCATTTGTCCGGTATGGACAAGCAATTGACGGCTTTCGCTGAAAATGTAGTGACTGTGAGGTTGCGAGTAGTGTCCGTAGTAATTCTTACTTTTACGGGTCCCATCTAACACTGCGCCAACTGATCACTATTATATATTTGTGGTCACAAGATTTACTTCAAACATTTGAGCCGAGAAGCAGGTCTCAATCCGAACAACCACTGAACTATTGTCGAATGGTGCTCTTTTAACCGTGAGGTCTGCCAACACGATCTCATTTTACATTCTGAACCCATGGGCGGCTTAAATGATGACTTCACAGCAAAAATTGTTAAGATTGAAGAAAGTAAATTTTTTCATCGGAAATACCATCGGGGAGCGTTGAGGGCTGAAGGCCATTGGGTGTTTAGTGGCACTGAGAGGTGGACGGGCAGGTGCTTCCTGGTGGAGGTGCCTGACGTAATAAAGTAAGAATTACTACGGACACTGCCTGCAACTCCACAGTCACTACATCTCCAGCGAAAGCCATCAATTGACTGTCCATAGCGGACAAACGACATCAATAAATTGCACTGATTGCATCACATGAAGTTACGAAGCAAGCTTCTCCTTGCAAGCCACTTGATGGCATCAATATTTTCTACAAAATGGACATTACTGGCCATAGTGTAAATCTCTGCTCTTATTTGTTCGTTATTCAAAACTTCATTAGCTGCAACTATTGTTGTAGGGGCAGGATTTCCTCTACCAGCCATTTTAATAATTTCTTCTTTTAAAAACAGATAATAAACAATAATACACGTACACGAGTTAGATAAACAGTTACTAACACACGCTAACCTTAAACCTTTGTGACAGATTATAACAATTACACTTGGCAACGGTGTATGAATTTCGTTAGACCAAGGCCCTGCGCAGAACAGTATGCGTAATAAACGCCTCTAAAATACACCATTACCAAATAATAAAAACATGCCTAAAATTATTCTTATTTATTAATATTTGACATTATAATTTTTCACTGATTAACTTGCATAAAAACACATATTAATATTGTTACAAAATTACAAAAACCACCAATAAACATTAAAATTCACGTTGTTGCCCGTATGATTATAGTAATGAATGTCTATTTTGGAAGTTCCAAATCTGCCGCAGCAGCGCTGCAATCTTAAAATATTTCCCCTATGTCATTGGCCTGCTTGGAAAACCGTTTGTTTGTATTCCTGTTTCGAGCAGTTCAGAAAAAGTTTTTAGTTGCACTGTGACGTCAGATGCTCTTGTCCTGGACAAGTTTGGTGCAACACAAACGAACATACTTTTAATCAACACGGACTGGTACAAACTGAATATAATTCAAGCAAGTCCAAGTAACCAGAAATATTTTAATGATTTAGAAAATAAAAGCGTTGTAAGGCATTTGCGGTTATAATGTATTTTTTAAAAGATATTTGTTGTATTTGCCTGAAACATGACAATCATTTACAACGACTTTTCAACAGTTGTAAAAATTTAAACTATTATTTAAGGCTGATATTGTTATTTCCGGAAATGGTAAGAACATTTATTTTCATTATTATTGACGCACTCATCAAAATTAAGTTAGGAATGGAATGTTTGTTTGTTATTTTATAAGGATATTGTTATTGATGTGTAGGCAGGGCCGTCGCGAGTTTGTCGGTTCTTGTGCGGTCATTAATGAGACCACACACTGCTAGAATCGAGTCCAAATGTCACAAGTGTTGATGAAAATTTGCACATTGCGTGTTTTGGGTTCGATTCTAATGGGGATTGCCCTGTGAAAGTTTGCACATGGGCGGTTTACGCCCGCGCGGTGGCCCTGTTTAGATGCCTTTGGTGGGGTTTTTATGGGGTAACAAATGAACATTCTTTTCTTCTTTCCATTGAGTTATGTCATGAATATCCTGGGACCATTTTGATGAGTATATTTGAAACCCACTAGAATTTCCAACATGAAACTTCCAGTTAAAATTTCATGTAATTTTCGTTATGTATATTTCCAGTTGAATGATTTACCCCCGATGCCAATCGATCAATTAAGTTTTCAAATAATTTTTTGCATAGTACTTAATATAAGTAAAATTTCAGTAACATTTTAGTGTTTTGAATAATTTTAAAAAGTTTTTAGTAACAGGTCCTGTGATACCAGAATAAATATGTACAGTTAAGTTAAAAGCCGGTTAAAAGTTTCATGTATGCAGTATATAAAATAGCAACAGTACGTTTATAGATAGGATAGACCAGGCAATTCTCCATACAATGGGTTTAATTATTTTTAGGTATCCACAGTGTTGCACTATCAGGGAGTTATATGTATAAAATGTCGCAGTAAAGTGAATGATTTTTATGAATTTCGTCAACAGTGTTTGGGAAACAATCAAATATATATAAATTACACATCACAACTGAGTTCTGTATCTGAAACTAGCGGAGTGTTAAGTATTTACTTGACAGATTTCAAAGAACATAAAGAATTGTTGACGAATTGTGAGCAAACTGAAAAACAGTGCAGCAGTACAGACATATTACCAAGATGTGATGAGACTCATTGTGTAACAAATGAGGCTTGGGAAGAGTACTTCAAAAACAGTTACACGGTGAAAATGGAAGAGGAAGAAAACGATGATTACACAGGTATCATATCACTTTGTTTGTTCACATTATAATATATAAGAAAATATATATGTTTCTTGATTTCTTGTCGAATCTCCCATTGTTCTATGAGCTGCCATGGGTCTTTATTAGTGATGAAATCTGGCGAGTGAAAGCCTGCTATAATTTGCAAACATTTATTAATAAATATTTGTAACTAGCTGATCCTAGTTTCTGTGACTCGCCAAGTCTCGCCTGCGGACAGTTAATGTACAATAGTTTAGAATTCGCGCAGACATAATATGGAGAATTAAGGGTATCGTGCCTTGAAATTTTCATATTTTATATAAAGGTGCTGTCATCTTATAAAAGTTTAGAATTACTGATCTAAGTCAGTGCTTGTCAATCTTTTTGTGTGTGCCACACACTATGTATTATTTAAGGTTCATTAAGATTTTAAAAATTGCGCCTATGGCTTCCATTGGTTGTTTTAAGTCATAACTCCGCCCCTCTGATTTCGTGTATTCAATGTCGACAATTTCCACTGGTTATTAAATTTACGCTTTTAAAAATTAAATGCAACATTTGCCCAAATATAACTAGAATTTTGAAAAAATAATTTAAATAAAATAAAAATGTAAAAAAAAAACAAACAAAAATTGTCTCGAAACCGGATTGAACCCTAGTTTGTAAATTAGAACGCGGGAACGCTAGCCATTACACTATCAAAGTATGCTGGTTTAGTTTGTTACATAAGTTATTAAATATTTTACATGGTCAAGCAAAAAACAAAAAAATGCGTTATTTTCCGAAAATATAATTACGATTAAAAATTCCTGTGTACTATTCCGGTTCACATAAATGTACATTACTTAGAATTTTTTCTGATTTTTAGTTTAAACCATCTGGGCTACAGGGTGTGGGACGAAAATTTAATTACAGAGTGTGGGACAATGCACTGTCTTTATATTCGATAATTGAATCTAGGAAGGCTTTAACATCAGATGTTTTATCACCATTAAATCTTGATGTACATTTTGCAAAATTACCCGTTATACTTGTTTGCGACACTATTGAAGGAGAAAACACTTGGTCACTTCGCGGGAACTTATTCGGATCCGTCAATTCTGTTATTACAGTTAGCAACTGTTCATTTGTTAATGTCACTGTACTCATACTGGGAATATCAGTTATTTCTTCACTAACACTTCTTCTTTTGGGTAGCATTTTGCTTGAAAAATGTAACTGTAACATTTAACTATTTAATTTCACAGTGTTAAAGCCTTAGAATCTGTCTAGATGCCGCTTAAATGTTGAGGGTGGTAACTGCAACACTCACACTTAACGACGCACTACGCACTGCATAATAATTTGCACTTTGTTTATTTAGCCACAACGATAACCGCCAGATTTTGTAACAGATTTTATTTATTAAATGTTACAATTCGTGAGTTTTACAAAAGTACAAGAAATTATTATGATTATAATTATAAAATTAAAGGACTTGCTCACCAGGAACCACGATGTCGCACATTACCGGTTACCAACAACAAACTCTATTGTTTTTTGTTCTTTCTTCAAAACAATTATATTAGAAATTTGGAGGCGTTCAGTGTTTCACAGTTACAAGGTCCATATCTGAAAAATATTCTAATTTTATAATTTAGATATATTTCAAATAACTAGCATAGACTTTGCTTCTAATCCATTTGACAGTGTATCTATTATTTGCTCGTCAGCATTTTTTTTTTTACAAATTTCTTGCACTTTATCAACGTAAAAGATTGTAGATTCTTATTTTCGTGTCCGGGACGTCACCATACATTTTGTCAATATGTTACGGTTTTTATCGCTTGACAGTTAGCAGAAATGAGATCCTCCATAGTACAAGGATCATCCGTGTTCGGACAGATGAGCATATGGTCGTTGCCTTCTACCTGTCCACACTCGTATAATACATCTTCCTCTCGCTGTATGCACAATTTTCTTTGATTGATGAGTGGTATCTGGAAACACCAGTTCTCATTATTGACACAAACAGATTTCCATGTCTTGTATGGTAGATGGTGTCCTGGAGCAAGATCTTTCTTGGGTTTAATGTACATGTTTCGTATATTTTCTCGCCGTTGTTCTAGATTTTGTGATGATATGGTGCTTGTTAATCTATTTTCAATAAATTTAAATTTGGAAAACTTCTTTCACATCTTACTTGTATTACCAGAAATATTCACGCAAATTTGTAATGTGTATACAGGGTATAATAGCGAAACATTATTTTGTTTATTATTAGAGTTATAAAAAGTTGTAGGAAACCAAAGGGGACATCTCCTTGTAGCGAAGAAGCTTATAGCTTAAAAGAAAATCATGTTTTAAACCAGTGTTTCTTAAGCTAGGGCACAAAGTTTTTTTTTTTTTAAATTATGTTATATGTATTTTTTAGATCCATTCGGTAGTGTAATTTTTGTTTAGTTTTTTGAATTCAACCATATATACATTTTATATCTTTACATAATAAAAATATTGAGAAAAAATCGATTGTAATTAAAATAATTTTTATTTTTAATATTACAGTTGGAGCTACAGATGTATATCATGATAACACGAACATGGGAAATATTACCATCAAGTCTGAACCTGCGGACACGAGTGGATGTGAAGAAAATACACTAGAGAGGGCAACTGTCGCAAACACTGGTCAGTAGAGTCAGTAGGTCTTTATTGATGCTTATGTAATAAGTTAATATTTAACTACTGACGGTTGCGAAGTAACAGAAGAAGACTTCGATAGATTTTATGAATATACGATTGCAAATAAACTAAAACTTAGTATTAAAAAATACTTTAAAATTTCCTTTATTTGAATGCGAAATTGTTTGAATTGAGAGGTGTTTAAATTGGTAATTTCACATGAGTTAAAGACCTTGGAGTCACTTCAGATTCCAAATTAATATATAATACTCACATCAATAACATAATCAGTGTATCATTTCAAATGATAGGATTTATAATTAAAACCGGAAAGATTTCAAGATTCTTAAAACATTAGTAATATTGTACTTCACAATTATTAGAAGTCGATTAGAATTTGCGACTGTATGTTGGTCCCCACAATACTATATGTACATAAAGTGCATTGAAACAATTCTAAATAGGTTTATAAATTGTGTACAATATAAAATTCTTGATTTCAACTTAGAAAGTAGAAGAATATTATTGGAGTTAAATCAGTTGTATAAAATATTCAGTAATATGATAGACAGTCCAGAATTATTATATTCTTTTTATACCGAATTCCAACATACAACACGCGCACCAAAAAACTTTTAACAATCAATTTTAATTTAACAAATTCAGCATCTAATTCTCCTATCAATCGTAATTCTTTTTCATTAAATAACTTGTCTCGTCAGGATCACTCTCCTAATACATTTTCAAGCAACAGTCATTTAAAAGATCTATAAATTCTCTCCTTGTGTAGTATGTTTTATGTTTAAACATGTAATAATTTTTGTAATGTGTACTTATGTCACTATTTTTCTTAATATCATATGGTACTTTTGAAATGGTGGCAGTTTTTTAATATGTGCCGACAACATCCGTGTTCTTCATAATGGACAGTAAATTAATAGGATTACTGTTACTACTCTGTATGTATTTGCTGACCCAGTGTAAAATTGCAATTGCAGGGAGTTTCATATTGTTTTATTAAGAGAATAATGTATACACATGATTTCCGCAGTGATTCATTAAACGTGTAGGTCTTAATAGAAGAAGTAAAGCATGCGGTTTTAAGAAAATTAGGTATGTTGAAAAACTAATAAATAATATAGCGATATATTGGAGATATATGGCACATCATCTACTGAAGACATGTCCCAACTACTAGCGGACTGAATAAATATATTATTGTTGTACTAAAATAAGTCATTTAAGTATAAATTTAATTTAAAAATATTGTTTGGGGATTGGAAGGAGAAACTTGTTTACATTGAAAACATAGAGTAACTGTTACTAAAAATATTTATATTTCAGAGAGTTTCGATTCTCGGAAGACATTTATCATATCATCTGCTGACGACATGTTCCAGTATAACTACAACACTAATATCATCATCAGTGAGGAGATCGACATCAAGCCTGAATGTGTAGATGACGGTAAATATGAGGAGAGTGCAGCTGAACAAGATACAGGTCAGTCAATAACTTAATATTATTGTGTTGGTTGTAATTTTCCAATAATGATATTTACAGTTTCCATTTATTGAGTTCATTCACACGAGTTCAATAGTTCATACTTTCATTAGTTTAAGTAAGTCCTGTATAAAAATTGGAAAA
This sequence comes from Liopterus haemorrhoidalis, assembly GCA_963971575.1. Classification (NCBI taxonomy): domain Eukaryota; kingdom Metazoa; phylum Arthropoda; class Insecta; order Coleoptera; family Dytiscidae; genus Liopterus; species Liopterus haemorrhoidalis. Next base: position 13,806,651 of record OZ020626.1, on the reverse strand, counting down.
TGGCGGTAATTAAAATAAAGAAAACAAACTATTATAATCTAGATTAAATCATATGTAGAGTATATAATGTCCAATAAATATATGATAATATAAAACTCTTACGGCTTGTTGGACAATGTATTTATTAAAAGAACACAACTTTACTAAATAATACAATAGTTAACTTAATTAATACAATGTTAAACAAATTTGTATAAATAAATATGTATCTATTTCTAGTATAATACAAAATGAATAGACAACTTTGGTGTGTAGCATCTAAATGTCGTGGGACTCATAAGAAGCAGCAATATAAGATGTTTGTGAGCACTGGAAGATGTGAAGATATAAAATTATTCATCGACATGTTACCCGAGTGAAGCTGGTTAAGTAACTGATGTTAAGGATAGAAGGAAGATGGAATATACGTAATGGTTAGAAAATAAACTATGGTGTCCAACCAATGGTCACCAACATCTTATATTTTTGGTATTTATGAGTTCCACGATATTTTGATGCTACCCAGCAAACATTTTTATACGGGCCAGTACTGTTGAAGCACATACTCCCCGGCATTGAAAGTAATGGGCCAGTGCTGTCATTTCGCACTGGGCCAGTACCCCGGTGTCCCCGTGGCCGTTAGCTGGCCCATTGGTGTATCAATTGCCGGCCCAGCAGCGGTAAACTGCAAAATAATAGCATTAGTTGCAAGATTTATTTCTGACGGACCTGTTCTTATATTATACCCACTCTCTAGTATTTCAAATGTAACATATGTGTACTTACCTAGTATTAAAATAAATTAATGGCTAGGTGCAAAATAAATACTTATTTGGCCATTTTTACCATCGTTGAATAAATTTATTTAACAAATAAAGTTGCCAATATCGCATAGGTGTTAAACTATTAATGAAGAAATTAACAATGGTTTTTATTTATTTTATTTATTTATTTATTTCATTTTAGAGCCGAAAACGGGTCGAGCCCAAAATTACGGCTTCGATTTTACAAAAAGAAATACATTTAAATTATTTGTATGTGCATAACAATAATATAAAATAAAGAAAGGGTTGGGGAAATAAAGAAGGAGAGAAATACAAAAAATATTTATATAAACAAAAGTAGCAGAGATTAATTAGCATTAAGCAAAAGTTCAGTGATTAGTGCCTGTCATACAGGCTTCGGTAGTGATTGAATAATGTTTTTTTTATTTGGTTTAAGGTATCAGTGAAAATATCGAATTCTGATTTGCAGTTGTTAAATGCAGATATTGCGCGGTATATGGGAGAGTTCATTAATGAGTTAGTTCTTGCGAACGGCTGCAAGAAAGTGTGGTGATGTCTGAGGGTGGTACTCGGTACATTTAAACTAATATTTTTTAGGACATCAGGGCAATCAATGTGATTTGATATTATTTTTTTTAATAGAATTATATCATTAAACGATCGTTTATCTTTTAGAGACAGTATGTTAAAATATTTACATAATGACTGGTATGAAAAATCTGTTAGGAGACATTTGTAGGCTAGATTTTTTAGAAAGAATTTTTGCATGCGCTCAATTCGTTTGATATAAACAGTGTAAACTGGGTTCCAAATGGAACTACAGTAATTTAATAAGCTAAGTACATGGGCTTGATAAATTCTAATCAGTGGACTTGTGCTTTTAAAGAGTTTACAGGATCTCATAATAAATCCTAGTAATTTATATGCCTTTTTACATATATAATCTATGTGTACATTGAACATTAGTTTATTGTCTAACATTAATCCTAGATCTTTTACATTACTGACATTATTAAGAGTCTGCGAGCCAAGTGTGTACTTAAATTTTACTATGTTTATGTTTCTAGTGAATGTTATGTTATTACATTTTGAGTAATTTAAAAATAGTTTGTTTTCTGAGCAATAATTTTCGAAACAGAAAAGGTCATTCAGGGTTTTCACGGGTTTATAAATTTTCATATCATCAGCGTACAAAGAAAAATGACAGTTTTTGAAGCATTTTTTAACGTCATTTATATAAATAATAAAAAACAAAGGGCCCAAATGGGACCCCTGTGGCAAGCCAGATGTCGAGTTGAAAAATTTTGACAAGTGACCACTGACTGATACTGCCTGTGATCTATTTTTTAGATATGAGACTACCCATCGCAGGAGGACGCCATGAACACCCATCTCATGTATTTTTTTTACTAGTATATCAATGTTTATTTTATCAAAAGCTTTACAGAGATCAGTGTAGATGGCGTCCACCTGAATCCTGTCGTTCATATATTCTAAGATGTTTGATGTATATTGTATTAAGTTGGAGTCTACTGACCGATTTTTGATGAAGCCATGTTGTTCGGGTATGATTAATTGCTGTACAGAGGAGTAAATTTCGTCATAGATAATTGTTTCGAAAATTTTTGGGATTACAGAAATTATGGCAATGGGTCTATAGTTGTTGACAAGGGAGCTGTCGCCAGATTTATGCACTGGTACAATAATTGACTTCCTCCAAATAGATGGAAAAACGCCGCTCTTCAGGGATTTTATAAATAAAATCGCTAAGGGGGGCGTGAATCCTGCACAGCAATGCTTAAGAAGACACGGAGGCAGAGTATCATGTCCTGCTGGTTTATTAGCGTTTAATTTCTTTAATCTTTGATACAGACCTGCCTTGTTTATTACATTCTCACTGAACACAGACTTGTCTTGAGCATTACTGAACATGTCACAGGAGTCTTCCTCGCCAGGTACTTCGTATACAGATTGGAAGAATTCGGAGAATAATTCAGACATGGATCGGCCATCAGAAGCAGTTCTTTCCCCGTAATGTATTATATTAGGAAGCTGGGATTTACCTTTTTTTTTATTTTTGACATACTTCCAAAATTCTTTAGAGTTTTCAAGGATATTGTTTTCTGTATTGCTAATACATTTATGATACTCAGTTTTGATCCAGTGTTTTGATCTTGCTCGTAGTATGTTAAAAGTTACATAGTCCAGTGTATTACTATACTTTTTCCACCGTGAGTGATATTTTCTTTTTTCCCTGATAATTTTTATTGTGGCTCGAGAGAACCATGTAGGGAAGCCATTTGTTTGGTTTTTAAACTTTGGGACACGCCTATCTAATATTTCATTTAAAGTAAAATAAAACCTATCTAATGCCATTTCCATGTCTAAATCATTCAACAATGTTTCCCAGTCAATGGACAACAGCTCCCTGTCTATTTGTGCAAAATTGGCTCGTTTGAAATTGAACTTCAAAACCGTGCTATGTTTAACATTATTAGATCTTACTGAGAATGGAAAGCTAAATTCCAAGGAGGGATGGTGTAGATCTTCTTTTACTAAAGCAAACTGGGATCTTGACACATTTAGATGTAAATTATTTGATAAAATTAAGTCTAGGGTATGGTTTTTTTCATTTGTTATAGAATTATATTGTTTAAGATCACAGAAAGAAATTGTATCTACCAGCTGATTAGATCGATTATCTGTATAATTTTTGGGATCTAAATGACCGCTTTGTTCGCTATACACCCAAGAGATATTCGGCAAGTTAAAATCTCCGCATATAACAACAGATTGGTTTAGTTCAGTAAATAATGTTTGAATATTTTCCAAAAAAGTTGCAAAAGAGTCATTGTCCTTAGGAGGGAGCTAAACCGCACAGAGATGAAAGGTGTTCATACCACTACCAACAGTAACCCACAAGTCCTCAGCAGAGCTGTTCCATGATGTCATCTGTCGAGATTGCACATTCTTTGACACAGCCACAAGTACGCCACCTCCACCGTGCTTCTGAGAGGCCGAACTTTCACGGTCGCGCCTGTACACTGCATATCTGTTGTCGAAAAGTTCATCATCACTAATTCCCGAAATCAAACTAGTTTCCGTTAGACACACAATGTCATAATCTGAGTTCAATATATTACTGTAAAACTGATGTGTTTTTGTCCGTAGCCCGCGAACGTTCTGGTAAAATACTGTAATGCATGTATCCATTTTACGAAAGTTTTTACATATTTTTTTTAAATTTATTTATTTTTACTGTTATTATTATTACAATTTTTGGAGATCGCTTACTAATTTTATTGGTTTTGCGGGCGAGTTTTCATTTTTCCGTACGTAGATAGCACAGTTACGAACCCATACAAATTTATAGTTCTTTGATTTAGCGACTTCTTTAGTTTTCGATAATAGTATTTTGTTATTATTTGTAAGATGTTCGTTTATGTATATTTTCTCACCTAATCCCTCAATCTTAAGCCCCCGTTGTCCATTGTTGCCGTATGTTTTTTTCGTCCTCCTTGAAGCTGCCAGAATTTCGTACTTTTTGGAACGTGCTATAAGTTTCACTATTATGTTTCTCGGTTCATTACTGGTATTATTTATGCGCTGGACACGGTGCACTATGCTAAAATCCTCCTTCTTTATAGTACAGTCAATGTCTGATCCGATTTTTTCCAGGGTGTTTATCAAGTTTTCATTAGGGTCTTCGGGGACTCCAGCTATTTCTATATTATCGAAGCGCGATCTTTGCTCTAGTTCTTCGCACCTAAGTTTTGTCTCTGCAAGCTCTTGACTGATTGTAGTAAAATTTTCCCGAAGATCGCGTAGTCCTTGGAGCTTTTCTTCAAAAATATTCATTTTAGCCTCAAATTCAGTAACTTTATCACTGCAGAAATTGACACTGGTGATAAAAGATTCAAGTTTTTCATCAATGGACTTGACGTGAGCAAAAATGGAGCATAAAGAGGGTAGTTCATCGGGTATTTCACCGGTTTCAGCAATGATATTTGATTTATTTGGACTTTGCGGTTTGGTTCGGCATGTATTGCAGCACCATGATATACCATCTGTGGTGAGGGTTTCCAGCATAGTGGATTTTAAACCTACGCATGCAGCATGGAAGTAACTTCCACATTTACCTCCGCACTGAAGCCCAGGTGATTTTAAGGGCGTAATTCTCTTTTTACAATTATGACATTTCATAATGAATTGAAATAAATGTAAACAAAAAAACGTAAAGTTATTGCAGACAAGCTTGAATCAGATGGTATGATTTATAAGTGTGTCACAGTTTGGGTGACGTCACTAATCCGACGGCAGCAACTTGTCGATCTCGGAATATAACTGATTTTATTTTATATTTTTATGTTTGCCTAATAAAAATATTTTTATCAAAGTTTTTACTTCTTATGGGTTAACAGTCAGTTATTAGATTAGACCACAAGAAAGATGATACTTTCAGGCACACACCAATATAACACTTCACCACCAAAACTAAGAAAAACTTATGAAAAGAAAACTAAAACTGAGAGTTAATTCACAGACTTGTGCACGTGTAGTGTACATACAAAATTATTTATTTTATTGTGTCATTATGTATTTATGGTGTCAATAGAATGATGCGATATTGTCAACTTTATTCATTGAATAAATTTATTCACCGATGTCGAAACTGGCCGATTGTAAATTGTATTAACAGTTATAATTTATTGATTTATTTATAAATATTAAATAAATATAATTTCAGGAATAACAGGAATTAGTTTATTTCATTTATTAATTTAATGAAGAATTTTAAGAAAATGGTTTTCTGCCATTTCGGCCCGACCAATTGCATCCTAAAGATAAGGGGTGACTAATAATTTTCGCCAATATTCGTCTTGTATTGTCTACCATATCTTTTCCCCCTGACTTGAAGAGTGCCAAGAAATTCAATAACAAAATTTTATGTAAGGTGTTTAAGCATTAATGCTAACGTGTATACACATTTACATTACATTACTATCGTTTTTAAAGAATTGTCTTAACCTCATAAGAATTTTGAGAGCTTTAAAACACTTATAATTCTTCTGATTTTATATTCTTCACAAATCGTTAACATTAACACGTTCGCGGACAGTACGGCTGTAGCTGTCGAATATTTTTTCTAGCTCAGGTCATGACGGTCTAAACCGTCCTACTTTTTTATTGAAATATACAAATGACGGCTGGGGCAGGTTTTAATTCCATTTAAGTATATGAAAACTAGTATAAACTGGCCTATCAGGAACATACCAAACACAGTAAATGTCTTATTATAAACAAAAATCTAAAAAAGTGACATTTTGGGTACATCTCTTTGTACAAAACTGTCCGCGAACGTGTTAACAAACGCGGCAACACCACACAAATCACATGAATCACATGAACTACACTTGGCGCGTTATTTAAATAAAACATTTTTTAAAAAAAGTATGGTTTTAAGTAAAAAGTATGAGTGAAGAAGAGACGATAGCTGTGTAAAACAATAATTTATCGGCTTTATTAGAATAAAAAAGAATATGAAAGATACTTAAAAAATTTTGAAAACAAAAGTAAAAGGTAACATATTAACAAGAATAAGGAGTGCTTATAAAATGCTGGTAAATTACTTCGTATAGGAGGAGTGCGAAATTCAAATGTGAAGTATATTATTAATACTGGCGTTGCACAAACTTTTTGTGCCAGCAATTTACCAACAGAAAAAGCAGTTTGACGGCAATCGGCCGATGGTTGAATGTTTGCTGAGTATTCACCAAACTTGTCTATTCATTTTCATATCTGTCATATACGAATACCGTATTCTCTGCCGTGTATGTGGCTCCACAGTACATGCGAGCGTCTTCCAGTTCTTTATCTATTCGCTGCGTGAATACCTTAAAGGACCCATGAGCTGTCAGTGCTTGCGTGACAAAGTAGTCGATATAGCTGTGGTTACAGGACAGCCCTTCCAGGATGTTGGGTATGATCCTTTTGGTACACTGTATAATCCCTTTGGCGGTGTTTCACAGCCAAGCCTCTTACCATTTCTGCAGCGTACGTGCTTTGGCTGCCGTCTTGGCGTCCTTCCCTCCGCCTGCCTCGAAGATCTCTGTTTTTTACCAGCAATCTTAGTGGGAACACTCCCGTAATTACCTACAGAGCCACCATTGAGACGGTGCGGTAGGCCGACGCCACTCCTCTCAAGCCCTTGCGTTGCGCCTTCTCAAGTAGGGTGCTGTACTTCTCGTACTTGCGCATGCCACTCCAGATTGGAGCACAGTGTGCAGTGCACGGTCCCAAGCAATACTCTTCTTTTGGCCCAGCTAGGACCTTCTATGTTTGGCATGCGTAAGCTCCCCGTCCTCCTCTCAGCCTCAGCCACCGTGCTCTTCACATGCTACTCGGAGGAACCGTTTGTGCCTAATGTCACACCTAAGTATTGAATGGAAGGCTTGGTCTATATTGTTTGGTCAGCAAGCTTGAAAGTTATGCCTTCCCTTTTCCGTTTTCCTTTCAGGATTACGTCCTCTGTTTCTGGAGCCAATTTGAGTTTGTGGGCCTCCAGCCAGGCAATGATCCCCCGAAGGTTCACATTCACAGCGTGCATTAGGTCTTCCTCGTGTTTACCGTCATTGTCAGTGCCAGATCGTCAGCAAAACCAATACACTTAGAGTCCGTTGAGCCAAGGGTTCTAGGGGGCTTCGTAAATCTTCTTCAGATCCTGGATCGTCAACTTGTTCCGGCGGAATCCAAATTGCATGTCGCTCAGCAGCCCCCTTCCTTTAATTTCACCTTATAACCTTTTTTGAAATAAGACTTCGTAGACCTTCGAAATTGATGAGGATGGCAGATGCTGACTTCCATTCCTCTGGCAATTCATGCTTCGCACCAGCTCGTTATAGATTCCGAGCCTTAATTAATTAATTCCTATCTTAATGACCTTAGTCGGTAGCCAGTCTGGACCAGGATCTTTCTTCGTCTTCCTGCTCTTCACCTCTATCTCGAGTTCTTCAACCGTAAAGGGTACTGTTGCTTTCCTTACTATAGAGTTGCTAGGCTGTTCTTCTCATCTCTGCGGGAACAGGTGCCTCCTCTTCGCGACGACGATCGCCCTCTTGAGGTCATTGCGCGAGTTCCTGTACTCGTTGCTTAGAGCTTCTATAGGTGATTCGCTCTGTCTGGTTCTCGCTCTTGTGAACTTCCTTCTGGCTTGGTGCTCAGTGCTCTGAGTTATCCAATACTGTCTTCCCACCAGTAAGGCAAAGGCCTCTGGTCGTTCAGTCTCAGCGTCACGCTGGCCTTATGTGCTTCCGCCAATGCCTCGGCGCTATTACTGTGGGAGCACCTCTTCTGCACCTCGATCGAATGGTCCTTTGTCATCAGTTTTAGCTCCTGGAATTGGTTGAAACCCTGTTTAGAGCAAACGTCTCTCTGATTACTTACCTCCTCCGTAAGCTCGAGCAAGAGGACATAAACGGCTGTAGCTATTACGCTCGTATCTTTTCTCGTGGAGATTTTTGAGGTCTCCATAAGGTAGTCTGCCTGTTTGTCCTTACTCTGAAGAAGTTCCTCCAGTCCAGCGTATTTCTCCACTAACTTGCGGATCGCTACGTTTGAACTTGCTCCCTCGGGTGCTATCAAGACTGCGTAGCTGCCGTTTATCATCGGCTGCCTGAGGTCGACATTTTATAGCTCCGTCCTATTAAAACATTGTTCAGGCCAGTTCTCTTCCATGCCTCTGTCTAGGTCTTCGTAGCATCCGCTCTGGATTGCTTCTTCTACTATTTTCTTTGAGTCATCACTCCCAGTCTGGGTACTCACTGACTTTGCTACTTTAATGCCCTTCTTCTGAACTTTATTCACTTCCTTGCCGGTCTAGGTGCTTACTGACCTCGATTGTTTGTTGACTACTCTTGACTTGAGCCTGGCGTTCGATTTGGAGGTCATTTTAGCCCCGCTCCTCTTTAAAAATAAACTTAGTTCCTCCGTGACTTTTCTTGGAGCTTTTACAGCGTTCTTAATCTCCACCTTGGTGTGAACATGAACCTGTGTAAGCTTAAACAGATCGTCCGCGGATCTCGCCTCATGATCTATAAGGGTTTTGATTGCTCCTGAGTCGATCTTTGGGGTATCCTCCCTGTTCCTCTCGCCCCGCCTTGGAGTGGATGTGAGGGGCATCAGAACTCCTCTGTCTTTTTAGCTCCAGTTTCTTTATTTTTCGTCGGGCTTCTTACCCCAAATCCACTTCTCCCAAACATCACGAACGGGTTCTGGTTCTCGAGATTGGGCGGGATTTGATAACCTTGTCCATGTTCCTTTCCGGATACCCTCCAATTCCACAAGCAACTAATAAAAAAAAAAAAAATCAACGATTCTTAAAAAAAAAATAATAATAATTTAAGTGGGGTACCTTAAAAAAAATATTTTTCTTTTTTTCGTCTCTCCAAAATTTCGAAATTCGTGTAACAAAAAAAAAAAAGGAGAAAAATCTATTTTTTCACCGCCTGTTTTTTTTTTCACAAAAAAACAAAAAAAAAATTAAGTCAAGTAACAAAAAAAATTTTTTTTCACCCTCTTCAAAATATTTCTAAATCTTCAGTTTAAAAATTCTTTATCCACCATTCCTAAGGACTAAATCGCTGACCTTGAATTTATTCTCGACCGGAGTTTGCGAGGATACACTGAAAATCAGTGAATGTACAGGTTTGTGGACTTAATTGAACTCAATTGAACTTATCCCTTGCGAAAAACGGGTACTCTGGTAATAATTTTATAAATATAGATGCATTATTGTATTTTCCGCTGCAAAATATTCTGAACCGAATGATCATTTGAGGTTATTGTGAATTTAACAATTGTTTACAAATATATTAGATCATGTTAATAGTAAATAATGTATTATATATATATATATCTAAAAGCCTTCTACCATAGTATGGTGTAGGCTAGTTAATAGTAAATAATGTATTATGATCTTTTTAAATTGTTTGAATTTGATTCCAAAAATAATTAACTGTCTTGTATCGCTACATCTAACATTTTTAATGATTTTGTAAAACAAATAATGTCAAATAATTTTCACATTCTTCAGTGCTTCATGTTTATGTCGATAGGTGACTAATAGTGACTTCTCCCTAGCTTGTATTTACTGAACTCGCCCGAACCCAACCGACTTGCAGAGCTAGCGTCAGTTTATATGATCAGTTTATATCTTTTGATATAAAATTAATACGAAACCATTCTGGTTTCGTATCTACCATACCATCGACTTTTTGATTTAAATGTTATATCGTTATGACTGGCCGGTTCATTACCGTATAACCACATGCAGGAAAAGTTTATTCCAGAAATTAATTTTATTTATTTCAGAATGTTTGTCTCAGTAATCAATGCAAATTTGTTTACAGCTAGTGGTGGAACATCTTCCAGTGAATCAGATGAGAGTTGTAAGTCATTAGCCATTAACAAGTATAAAAAACCCACGACAGCAAGGTCATCATATCTCATTAAAAACAAGCGAGTACATTGTGGAGGCACGTCTTCAGAGTTGAAATGCGATCAGTGTGATAAAGCTTTTATATTAGCATCACAACTAATTAGCCACAAACGTATGCATTCTGGAGAGAGACCATATAAATATGATCAGTGTGATAAAGCATTTTTACGGTCAACAGATCTCATTGTACACAAACGAATACATTCTAGGGAAAAACCATTTAAATGTGATCAGTGTGATAAAGCATTTTCACTGTCCTCATATCTCACTAAACACAAACTAATACATTCTAGAGAGAGACCATTTAAATGTGATCAGTGTGATAAAGCTTTTTCATATTCATCAATACTAATTAGGCACAAACGTATGCATACTGGAGAGAGACCATTTCAATGTGATCAGTGTGATAAAACATTTTCACAGTCATCACAACTCTTTTTTCACAAACGATTACATTCTGGAAAGAGAACACAATCATCAAATATCAATAGACGCAAACGCATACATTCTGGAGAGAATCCATTCAAATGTAATCAGTGTGATAAAGCATTTCCATATCCATCACGATTAATTAGCCACAAACGAATACATTCTGGAGAGAGACCATTTAAATGTTATCAGTGTGATAAAGCATTTTCACAGTCCTCATATCTCACTAAACACAAACTAATACATTCTGGAACGAGACCATTTAAATGTAATCAGTGTGATAAAGCATTTCCATATCCATCACAACTAATTACCCACAAACGAATACATTCTGGAGAGAGACCATTTAAATGTGATCAGTGTGATAAAACATTTTCACAGTCATCACACCTCTTTTGTCACAAACGATTACATTCTGGAGAGAAACCATTCAAATGTAATCAGTGTGATAAAGCATTTTCAACTTCAACAACGCTCCTGTCTCACAAACGTGTACATTCTGGAGAGAAACCATTTAAATGTGATCAGTGTGATAAAGCATTTTCAGTATCTTCAAATCTCAATATTCACAAACGAGTACATTCTGGAGAGAAACCATTCAAATGTGATCAGTGTGAAAAGTCAGTCTCACAGTTATCACATCTAGTTATTCACAAACGAGTGCATTCTGGAGAGAAACCATTCAAATGTGATCAGTGTGATAAGTCAGTCTCACAGTTATCATATCTCGTTATTCACAAACGAGTGCATTCTGGAGAGAAACCATTTAAATGTGATCAGTGTGATAAGGCATTTTCAGTATCTTCAAATCTCAATATTCACAAACGAGTACATTCTGGAGAGAAACCATTCAAATGTGATCAGTGTGATAAGTCAGTCTCACAGTTATCACATCTCGTTATTCACAAACGAGTGCATTCTGGAGAAAAAACCATTCGAATGTGAGCAGTGGTAAAGCGTTTTCAGCTTCGTCAGACTTCATTAAACACAAAAGAGTACATTCTGGAGAGAAACCTTACAAAGGTGAGCAGTGTGATAAAGCATTTTCTGTGTCATCAGTTCTCACTAGACACAGAAAAATACATTATGGAAAGAAGTCATTCAATTGTGATCAGTGACAAAGCATATTCAGTGTCTTCAAGTCTCATTATTCACTAATAAATACACTTTGGAGGCAAACCATTTAAATGTAATCAGTGTGATAAATCAATTTTAATGTCAGCACATCTCACTAAGCACAAACGTGTAAATTCTGCAGAAAAATCATTCAAATGTGATCAATATTATAAAACATTTTTAGATTCTCCAAAACTTATTATTCACAAACGAATGTATTCTGGAGAAAAACCATTCAGATATAATGGGTAGTAAATTAAATAAAACAATTTCAGAGTTAACAGTGCTCATTTAAATCACTTATTAACAGTGCAGAAAACCTCGATTGTAAACATTGTAATACGACCTATAAAGCAAAGAGGCGTCTGTAACCTCAACAAGATGACCAGTTGGATCTATAAATACTTTATTAGCAGTTACTGTTGCTTCTTCGTCAACTAGATTTAAACATTTTAAACAGTATTGCCATATATTAATACTAGATATAAAATTATTTAAATAATCATAAGTAAAATTTCCACAGGTGGCGTTTATACTTTTTACCTGTTCTTCTTGCCCGCAAGGCGGTGTAGTCTTCATAATTCCATACTTGATTATTCTGGTCCTCCTGTTCATAATCATGCATATATCTGTGATTTGTTTTTTACGTGTAAAAAGAAAACAACAATGATATGTTAAGCATTTTGGAGCCACATGCACTTTGGTAGTTTCAAGATCTGGTCACTCTAACTATAGTTTTAGATGGTATTAAACCTTTTAGTTAAAATTAGAGTTGTACCTACAATTCAAAAATTTAAAAAAAAAATAAAATTATGTACATTCAAATAATTTCACATTTTGTACATAATCTGTTTAATGATTCGCAGTTCGGCTATCGCACGAAGAGATCTACATGCGACGTTATGTTATATCTCATATCCGAAGCTACAGATAGTAAGGAAAAAGGAAATTTCTGCCTTTCAACCTTTTTCGATATGTCTAAAGCGTTTGATTGTGTTTCACCCAAAATTCTCATTGAAAAATTAAAACAATACGGATTTGACGAAGTTAGCTCTTCTTTGATAGAATCCTTCCTTAGCAACAGAATCCAATTCGTCTCTGTAAACAGGTCCAATACTACTCATCTTCCACTCGATATCGGTGTTCCACAAGGGTCTATTTTTGCATCATTACTATTTATTATATACGTGAATGACTTTCCATCCGCTGTAAATAATAAATGTGTATTATATGCTGATGACACTAACCTGATAGTGACATCTAATTCCTTAGAAAGTACAATTAGTAAAAATAACGCAGTTGTTAACAAAGCCAAACTGTGGTTTACATCAAACGGCCTCATCTCAAATGATAGCAAAACTCAACACCTCCTATTTGCATTGAGAAACCATAATATTGACAACCCAGACTTCGTAAATTTCTTGGGTGCTCATCTCGACCCCACCCTCAAGTGGCATCATCACGTTAGCTCCCTATCCAATAAATTATATAGCACTGTATATCTATTAAGAAATCTTATGGCCTCATTTTCCAGACAAATTGTTCGCATTACTTATTTTGCATTGTTCCAGTCGCAAATATCCTATGCCATTTCAGCCTGGGGACATTCTCCTGCGGCAGAAAGAATCTTTTCCTTACAACGACAAGCTGTAAGAATTCTGACCGAAGTCACTTACTAAAGCGACTGTAGGCTTTGTTTCCATGAACTGGAAATTATGACACTGCCTTTTCTATTTATTTACAATTCCCTATTGTATGCCCACATAAACTTCAATGAAATTGTAACACATCAGCAGGTACATAACTACAACACTCGAAATAAAGGCAAAATCTATCCAACCTATATAAAACTCCAAAAATCAAGAAATAGTACTAACTATTATTCAGTAAAGTTCATCAAAACTGACTGTTTTAATACTTTTAAAAATAACATAAGAAAATTTTTAACAGACAATCCATTTTATTTGTCAATGAATTCTTGTCTTATAAATTTTAACCCGCTTGTTAGCTAGTGTCTCTGAACTCTTGTTTTAATATTTATTACTATATTTATTTATTTTTTCTTCTATTTTAAATTATTATTTTGTGTATATAATGTGTAATTACGACTGACTACACAATTTATGTATTGTAACATAGTCAATAAATTATATTATTATTATAAATTATATTATTATTATAAATTATATTATTATTATAAATTATATTATTATTATAAATTATATATTATTATTATACGGTTAGTATATGACGTATTCGTCCCAAATATTCATATTCGGTCGAATATTGGTTAGTAGTCGACCGAATATTCGTTTAAGTTATGCATGTAAAAAATATTTATTTTTGATAAGAATTTTTATTTTTTATCAGATTTTAATTTATATTAGAGTATGATATGTATTGTAACATTACAAGTTGCCTATCCTCCCCTGACAGATGCGCAGATGACCAATGGCTATTAGGATATACAGTTGACGGCCAACCACGGTTCCAAACACGTTAAACCTTGTTATATCATTTTATTTCATGTTTGTAATTATTTACATCAATAAACAAGTATTACAGTGTGTTACAGTTCAGAAGTGGGATAAATCCAAGCTTAAGTGGTGAACGATTGGTGACAATTTTTAGTGAGTGAAAATTGAGATTGTTTAAGTTTAAGTGCGGAGTACCTGTGCCGATTCGCGACGGACAGCGAGTGGTGTATTGTAAAACTTCAAGGAATAAACATAATTTGTGTCTGTACGACGTACTGTGCGGCAGAAGTTGTGTTGTGCGAGTTACGCGACGAATTGCGAACCGCGTGGTGAAATTTTGAGGTTAGCGCGGGAAAATCTCGTGAGGTTAGCGTGTTGTGTTGGCGCGAAACTGGTGTTCCGGTGCGAAGCTAGTTACGTTATAGACACTGTGTGAAGTTGGTTAACTGTCAAAAATATTTCAAAATGGCGGAATATGACAACTACGTTGACGCGACACAGGATTCGAATAGATCATGTGATACAACAAATGGAAACGATACGACGTCCGCCCAGACGAATAACATGAATGTTAATGAAATGCTGCAATTACTTTTAGCTACTATGTTAAGACGTGAGACTCGTGGTGATAGCGCAAGTCCCAGTTCAACGGAAACAACCCGTTCAAGTGCAAGCAAACTTCCCTTTTCAGAAATCGGTGCGCAAATTCCTAAATTCGGGCAAGCTGGTGACGAATCGCTTGATGTTGAAGTCTGGCTACAGCGAGTCGATGACATTCAGTTAATGTACGAAGTATCAGACCAAACGATGAAAGTGTTGGCAACAAATCGCTTACTAGGCAACGCTCGTAAATGGTATGAATCGACACCTGATATTCATTGTAAGCCATGGGCTGGAATTAAAAGCGAGTTGCGAGATCTTTTTGGTAACAGGATCGATGAAATAGATATTTTAGAAAAGATACGAAGCATGCGTTGGAAGTCAAACGAGTCATTCGAGGACTACTTCCATGCGAAAGTACGCTTAGGGCGACAGATCAAAATGAGGGATGAGGAAATGATCCAACATCTCATTCGAGGGATCGATAATTTCACAGTCCGTACACAAATGATTACGAACAAACATACTTCATTATCCGAACTGCTTTCGACAATGAAGATGGTGTCTAAAGAAATGACACGTACAGATCAAAAGCGATCACATGAACCGTTCTCCGAACAAAAGAAAGTTAGAGACTTTAACCGAGTTAAGACACCCGACAAAACTGGTGTAGTTGACTCTGCGAAAAATGCTGTTAGCAACCCAAGAAATGCGATTGTGTGTTTTAAATGTAATAAACAGGGACACATAGCCCGTGAGTGCCCAGAAAAACGTAAAAGCGACGAGAAACAATCTTCAATCGATGCAACGGTATCCTCAGTGCACCGTATTGAAACTGACAACCACCTATTTCACAAAGAGTGTGTAGTTAACGGTCGAGCGGTATGCGCTATGCTCGACACGGGCGCGAAATCAAACTTGATCCGTGAGAAATTAATCTGCGAACTAGATGTGCAAGTGCGTCCATCTCAAAATGTGTTAATCGGACTAAACGATACACGAGTGATGTGTAGTGAAGTTGTTGACTTAGAAATCCAAATGGACAATGAACATTATGAACTTGAAGCTATAGTGGTACCAGATCTATCAATTCGTGATGATCTACTTTTAGGCAGGGAGTTTTTAACCTGTGTTGAACTGATCTACGCTAATAGTTGTGTAACGATTCGCAAGCCGAAAGTAGAAATGCCTGCTAGTGAGTGTAGTGAATCAGACATTTTTAGAATTGACACTGACTGTTTATGTGGCCCAATTGAGGTTAATGTTGGTGAAGTGGCCTTGAACACTAAACGCGAAATCCGTGAAATAGTGATAGATTCTCAAGATTTCCCGGAAGAAACTTCAAACGTTACCGGTAGTGAAATCCGAACCAAGATGAAGATCACACTTAAAGATGATAGGCCAATAGGGTTTTCCCCTCGACGATTATCATTCCATGAAAAAGAATTTGTTGATGCTGAAATTAACAGGCTGTTGAAGAAGGGAGTGATACGACCCAGCGTTTCGGACTACGCAAGCCCCATAGTCCTTGTTAGAAAGAAAAATAATGAATATCGTCTCTGCGTGGACTATCGAGCCCTTAACAAGGTGACCTTCAAAGATAAATATCCTCTTCCGCATATCGATGACTTGATAAATAATCTAAGTCAGAAAGAGTACTTTTCAACATTGGATTTTAAGAGCGGATTTCATCATGTTTATTTAGAAGAGCGATCTATAAAGTATACCTCATTTGTAGTGCCTGGAGGACAATATGAATACGTTAAAATGCCTTTTGGGTTATGCAATGGTCCTGCTGTTTTCCAAAGGTTTGTGACAGAGATCTTCCACGATCTAGTGGTGAGTGGTGAGATTCAAATATATCTCGACGACATTTTGGTTGCAAGCAAATCATTACAAGAGCATATTGCTACCCTGAAAAAGATAATGGAACGAATAAAAAGAAGCAGATTACAACTTCGCCTAGACAAATGCAAATTTGCAATGAAACATTTGGAATATTTAGGTTACCGTATTTCCAAAGATATGATACAACCTGGTAATGAAAAGACGTTAGCAGTTGAACGCTTCCCACTGCCGACAAACGAGCATGAGCTTAGACGTTTTCTAGGCTTAACAGGCTATTTCAGGAGGTTCATAAAAAGTTACGCCACGATAGCCAAGCCGTTATCCGACTTACTTCAGAAAGACAAGAAGTTCGTTATGAATGAAGTTCAACGCTCAGCATTCGAGAACCTTAAGACATGTCTGGTGAGCGAACCCATATTAAAAATCTACAACAGATATCTAGAGACTGAGCTGCATACTGATGCTAGCGCTAGTGGCCTAGGCGCCATATTACTACAACGACATGAAGACAATAAACTTCATCCCGTGTTTTACGCAAGCTGGAAGACGACGCCTGAAGAGTCTAGGTACAGTAGTTTCAAACTTGAGACTCTAGCCGTCATCAAAGCTATAGACAAGTTTCGTATTTACCTGCTTGGTAAGAACTTTAAAATCATTACAGACTGTAGTGCCCTGAAACAGACTTTGGCTAAGAAGGATGCCAATAGACAAATATTCGGCTGGTGCATCAAACTGGAAGAGTATGATTACACCATCGAACACCGTCATGAACAAGCTGCCGATGAGCTACACGACAAGCTGGTTATCTTACAAGACGTAGACGAAGAAATCACCCGACAAGGTCAGCTGGTCTCAATTCAGAGGGTATCTCCACCTTCTGATCGTGCCCCGAAGATGGCATCAAAGTTCGTGGGGCCCTACCAGGTCAAAAGGGTCCTCGACAATGACAGGTTCGTCGTGGCCGATGTTCCAGGCCACCTCCGTACGCAGAAGCCCTACGAAGGCATCTTACCATCCGAACGGATGAAACCGTGGGTAAACGGAGAATCCTCCTCCGATGAAGAAGACGATCCACCTTCCGATGATGACATCGAGGACGATGTCGTCTCCAGGACGGCCGACTGTAACATTACAAGTTGCCTATCCTCCCCTGACAGATGCGCAGATGACCAATGGCTATTAGGATATACAGTTGACGGCCAACCACGGTTCCAAACACGTTAAACCTTGTTATATCATTTTATTTCATGTTTGTAATTATTTACATCAATAAACAAGTATTACAGTGTGTTACAGTATAATATAAGAAACTAGCTGCAGTACCTTTACTTCGTGCGGTTTTTGTAATATATATTGTTACTGTAACGTAATATATATTTTTACTGTAAGTGAGACATTTCAGTTTCAAGTAGAGTAATTGTTTCTATATTTTAAACCACATTTTTGTATATAATTTTGCTGTCAAGTAAATAATAAGTGCGATCCTTTGTTCTCCATAAGTTGATCCTCTCCCCATAATTCCCCAAATATACATTTTATTAAAAACTTTATTGATCAGAGAGGAAAACTTTCTTTTCTCATATTTATTTTTGCTGTTAAGTAAATGATAAATGAGATATTTCAACCTTATAAGTGACACTGCTTTTCCCTTAAATAATTTTTTTAAAACTTAGTTGAGAATTAAAAATCCTAATGTACATTTTTGATATAAATAATAAGTGAGATATTTAAAGATTTCAGTTTTTTGATGTACCCCCGTAACTCCCCAAATATTCATCAAATTGAAAAAATATAAAGCAGAAAAGATTTGTTTTCTTGTTACAAACAATTTTTGTTATACACATTTTTGCTGTTAAGTCAATAATAAGGGAGAGATAAATTTCAAAAGTTTATCTTTATGGTGTATCCCCGTAACTCCCCAAAAATTAATCTAAATATTCATCGACCAAGGGTATAAGACCAGATAACATTCATTTTATATTTATAAAAACTTGTGCTTTCTATTTGGTTAAACCACTTCACTTCGTTTAATAAATCATTGCAAAGTGGCGTATTTCCTGATAAGTGGAAACAATCTTACATAACACCAATTTTTAAATCTGGGGATGTTAGTGAAATTGCAAACTATCGACCAATATCAAAGTTAACTACATTCGCTACTATTTTTGAAGCATTTATAGTAAAGATTACTAAACCATATATAGAAAACGCAATTATTTTTGAGCAACATGGTTTCTGTAAAGGTAAATCAGTTTTAACTAATATAGTACATCTCACTCAATTTTTAGCTCAAAATATGGATAGCCGGAAACAAATAGATGTAATTTACACTGATTTCGCTAAAGCGTTTGATCGTGTTACTCATGCAATATTATTTAAAAAACTGTCTGAACTAGGTTTTCATGGCAATATCCTAAGATGGATAATTTCATATATTAGTAATAGGTCGCAAGTAATAACAATAAAAGGTTATAAATCTCGTGAAGTTCCGATAACATCGGGGGTGCCGCAAGGAAGTTATCTAGGACCGATTTTGTTCAATATATATGTAAATGACATATCTAAATATATTAAAAATAGTCCATTTTATTTATTTGCCGATGACTTAAAACTTGTAAGACCTATTGTCACCCCGGATGATTGTTATAAACTTCAGGAAGATATTGATAGTTTATTTCATTATAGTAAATTAAATAATTTAAGCTTAAAAATTAATAAATGTAACTGTATAGTTTTACTAGAAAAAGATCTGAATTTTCTTATAACTACTCTATTAATGGAGAGTTACTGATGGGCTCGCGTAGGCGCCCAAGTTTACAATTGTGTAATTTTATTTATTTTAAATGATAGAACACAATTTCTCTATATTTCTTTATGTTTTAGTCCAGCTAGGGCCATCTATAAATTATTTATTGAATTTGAATGTAAAAATAATACAATAGTTGACCGCATTCGACATGTCGCTAAATGTCATTAATTAATTAACCTGTTATCAGAGATAACGTTTTTGAGCGCGAGAAAAAACCACATGTTTTGTTTAACCTAAAAACAGTGTTTTTTCTTCTCGGCTATTTTTCCATGTTTTTTCGAATTTACGACCCGAAATTACAGTGTTATTTAACCCGCGTTTGTCAGCCATACAACCTGACAAATAAAATCAGTGCAACTTATAAATTTTGTGTGAAAACCTCGCATCGGCACCATACCTACGAAGACCGTTGCAACCAGATCAGCTGATATCTTCTACCGAATAGATATCCGTCTCCTCAAAAGATCCAGATTCCAGCTAAGTGTCAAACACTGTTGTTATATTCTGTTTATTTTATCTGAAAACATTTTGTTTTGAAATTTATGTTTTTATGAGAATATTATTTATTCCAGAGTAAGTTCCTTCCGAACTTATTTCATTTACAGTTTATAGTTTATTATTGTTGTTTAATTCTATAGTCTAGCCTTCTGCTGACATAATTTAGTAGCAATAATTTTGTATATTGTTGTGAATTTGCGAATTATTGTTCTAAATATTCAATTAATTGTAGTTACAATTACATGTGCCTTCAGCTGTTTTTTTCTTTAATTGTTAGTGCAATATTACCATTTATTTGTTCAATATTAACTACTAGTTTTTAATTAATATTGCACTAAAGGTTGGTTGACACTAATACACTTTTAAAGTTCATATTTCTAGTGTTAGTTATAAGATTTGTACTGAAATATTATTGTATTGTGTCTGATCAAGTACACTGGCCATTTTTAAATCGCACCATATCTTGCCAGGTGTACTTTACTCTAGTGAGTTGGGTCCACGAGTTTTTGTGTTAGGTACACCGTCGGTAGGGTATCAAGATCACGGGAATACATCGAGTATCGACTCCACCTTACACCTTATTTGTGGGTCTGGATTTTACCCCTTCTTTCCCCAGCTAGGGCTAACTACTCCCTATGTGCTAGTCTCCTAGAACAGCCCCTAGAAGTAGAAGAGTTAAAATCCCCCTCTCTCCTTAAGGTCGAACCGTGTCTACTCAACTCACTGCGCGTGCGTGCACTCGCTACAATATACCACTCCATTTACCGCGCGCTGCGCTACCAACACTTTATCGGTCCTTCGAGTTAAAATCGTCGACCTGTGTAGCTCTGTCGTGACCTACGGTTACGACCAACCGTAGGCGGGCGCTACAGTCACTAGAGAGAAAATCAGTAGTGCGTGATCTAGGTGTAATACTTGATAGTAAGTTATCCTTTAATGATCACATGGATTACATAACGAAAAAATCTTATAAAATGCTTGGCCTGCTAACACGTACTTCTAAATATTTTATAATCCCAAATTCATACAAAATCTTGTTTAATTCTCTAGTCAGACCTCACTTGGAATATGTGTCAGTAATTTGGAATTATCCATATATTATAAATATTTAAGCACTTGAAAAAAAGTTACACTAGTTAGTTAAAATTTTTGGCGCACAGCAACAAAGGCTATTTGCGCGCTCCTCTGAACAGAATTTTAAACGCATACAAAAAATATTTTTCAAATCTAGATATATTTAATATAAATGAGAGGCATCTAAGAATAAAATTATTAAACTTAGCGAATTAAAATTTATTCTATTATACTATTAAGCAAATATTATGTAAATCTATGTAAATAATTATATATTACTATGTTCTTGTGTATATTGGCTGTAAACAGTGGGAACCTATACCAGCGTTTATGCTGTTGGTTCTCCTTAAATAAAATAAAATAAATCAAAATACGCATAAAAATAAAAAAAAAAAATTCATTTTTATAAAACATTTTTTGCTGTTAAGTCAATAGTAAGAGATTTTAATAGATTAAGATTTAGGGTAAAAAATGAGGAAATTTTAGATTTAGGATTGTCCCAAAAAAAAAAACATTAGTCAAATAAGATTTGTTTTCTTACTAAAAACAATTTTTGTTCTATACATTCATCTGGCATCTGTCACTATAGAGACCTGACCTAATCTGCAAAAATCTGCGCACCATACCTGGCTTGAAAACAGCTAACCTTCTTAATCAAATGCTCAGCAACAGACCCTTCCATGTTACCATGGGCAACCTCAGATCCAGGCAAATGAAAATTAACAATGGACTCTCTCAAGGCTCAATGCTGGCCCTACTACTCTTCAGCGTGTATATAGGGTAAAATTGCTAAGCGATATGACATCTGGTGGGATTTTAAGCAACTACAGAAATAGACATTCTATCGCACTTTTTACATTGAGTTATTGAGAAGTGACATTACCGTTGGCGGCGCTGTACTCCATGGCAATATGGCTGTCGTGTATAGTATTCAGCTGTCAATATGATAACAGCGAACAGGTTAATTTAAGCACAGTACATTTGTATTTTATGAAAATGCTAGTAAATATTTGCGAAATTTTTTAATTTTTACGCGCAACACATGTCTTGAGGTGTATAACATAAGGTGGGCATCAAATTACGGTATTTAAAGTTTAATGTCAGTATATTTATTGAAGTGTATTTTGTTGTTGAGCAGGTGTTAAATGCCGAGCATTTAATGTTATGTGGTACATCTGAGTGTCGATCATCTGAATTTACAATATATGGATTATGTTAGTAAATAAGTGCATTATGTTCATTGCCTCATGAAATAAAATTAGTTTTAGTTGGACAGAAGCAGCTAATATTATTAGCTATTATTATTAATATATTAGTGCAGTATAGTTTTTCTGCGACAAATGTAATGAACAAACTCGCATAGTATCAGTTACTTTTTAACTTAAAATATATTCCCATGCCTTCCTACTGTCCATAACCAATTCTTTTCCAATCTGGACTTAATATTAACTTTCCCTCCGTTTTTCTTAAGAAAAGAAAAAATTAAGATGTCCTGTCTTGAATGACAGCCAAAAACACTACAATTTGTTCTACTTTTACAGTTTTTCACAACTTCTATCGACATTCTAACAAAAAATAAATACTACCGTGTGATCATAATTTCTTGTCAGTTACATAACAGTAAACAATGAGCTTAAAAATATCAAAACTTTATTCTATCTAAAATATCTAAAGTATCTCTTATCTAAAAATTCAAATTTAACAAAGAACCAATCAGTAACAATATTGTATTGATAACTTCATGTTGTTCGTTAACTCAATGGCGTGTAGAGAAAAATTAGTGGTTTTTGTTAAGATATATTATTGTTTTTTTCGTTATTATTGTTGTTGTTGATATTATTGTTATTAAGATTGTAATTGGAAGACGATTGTTGATCGAGGTTAGCTCTTAGAGGTAAGTGAAATATTGAACATACATAACCCAATATAAAAATTGAATCTACGTCTATGTGTGCATGTCCTTGGAAATAAATTTGATAACAAAATGTTTCTGTCAACTATTGGATACAACAATGCGCAATGGCGTCGCTATGAGCGCTATGAACAGCTGATTGAAACGAGTAATGTGAAAGTTGTCCATATTTGTTTACATGTTAAATCATCGATTTGCAATGGATAATAAACAGCTATCCTTATTAAATTATTTTAATTTTTTAAGTGCAACACCTTCTTCTAGGTATGTAGTTGAAGGAGAAGAGTTAAACGCCGGACATCTTATGTTGTGCGGAATTTTGGACAAAAATGATGAGCATGTCGATATATGTGGGTTATGTTTACAAACAAGCAGTTTGAGATCACCACCTCACGAAATCACTGGGAAATTAAAATTTAGTAATGATGTTGAAGTTTTAAATATGTCCTGCACCTGTAAAGCAGGAACTACATGCAAACACATTTCAGCTGTCCTATTATTTTGTACCAGGTGGTTAACAAACCAAAATGAAAGAAGCCAAGATCAACTTAGACAAAAAGAAAAAACAACAGAAACCACACACAAAAAAAAAAGAAAAATGCCCTATTGATTGATTGTAATATTTGATTCTTCTTTTTTTTTTGTGTGGTTTCTGTTGTTTTTTCTTTTTGTTCCAGAAACAATATATTGTGTATGGAAATATTAACTAGCACAGATTTAAAATGCCTGTGGTCTAATTTTAAAAAACCTGTCTTACAACAGTATGAACCGCAACCTCTGTTAGAAACTCTATGCCTAAATAAATTGATTAAAAACAAAAGCAGGCACTGAAAGTTCAGTAAAAATGTATTAGGAAAGCTGCGTACAGAATTTAAGACCGCTTGTCCTAATTCTGCATTAAAATTACACGGGTAGATATTTAATTATGTTCGAGAAGGATTTTTATAATTTAGTGTTTGTTTTTTATTTAATGTGTTTAATAAATACTAGTTTGTTATTATCTCTTCCACAACATCAAATTTATTAACAATTCACAAATTGTTTCTCATTTGGAAAATAGTGGAAGTAAATATTTTTGTTACTTCCTTTTCTAGAGTGACAGCCAAACACACAGCAATTTGTGTTATAATAACTCATTATAACATAAAGTTATATAAAAAAGAATAATAATTGCTATCAAAAGTTAATATAACAAACAAACTGCAACACTAACGTTTAAAAGCAACACAAACTACACGAGAAAACACATGTAAACCAGATGTAAACAATAAACTATTCTCGTTTCACCTAGTTCAGTTTTTATCCGCTTGGCGTCACTTCATAGCGCTGTTGGGCCCAATAGGGGAAACTTTTTTACAGTGACTGTATAAAGACAGTGTGGCCATATGAACTGTAGCCGCCATGTTTATTCCAGATTTGTATTGGGTTATATGGAATAAATGTTAATATATCCTAATATATTATAATATTTCTTAAATTTTTAATAGTTTTACGTATTTATGTTTATATATATGTGAATATCAATTTATTGTTAAGAAAAAACATGTATATGGTTCAACATTTATTAAGATAAATATTAAAATTGCCTACCGATGAAGGTATTTTTTTGAAATGTTTGAACAATTAAAAAAATTCTTAAAAAAGGACATGAAAGGAAATAAAAGAGATATGTTTTTATTATTTTATAATTTTATTTGAGGACCTATAAAAACTAAAACATTTTTTTTATAAAAACGGGAGTTACATTTTAATTTGAATCTTTTAAATTTAAGAAAACAAGTTCAAACAAGACATTAGAATTAGAATAAAAAGATAGGGAAAAAATGATGATAAGGTTCTATAAAAATTAGAGAACCCAACATTTCTCTAATTTGAAGGAAAACGCATGTATATATAAAAAAAAAATAGGATATTCATATTAAAAAAGAATAAGCAGAACATGTTATATACCCTGAGTTCCCCAAAAAGAAATTACATAAGAGTTGGCTACGGAAAAATAAAATAATGTACCTATACTACAAGCTTTATGTAACAATAAATAACTTGATAACAAGAGTGATTTAATTAATTCAGACAGTAAATTAATTCTAAAGCTTTCTGTTGACATTATTTTTATTTTCCATAGCCAATCTTTATGCAATTTCTTTTTGAACTCATGGTATAAATGATATATTAATAAAGAAAACTGATGTATATATTATCAATTATGCATTTATTCAACTAAAATTATGGTCAGGTGAAAAATAAAATGAAATCAGCATGGAATAACATTAAAATTAATGAAAGTAAATACTTCTTATAATTGTGAAGCCATCCATTGATTTACTGGCTTAATGTTTTTTTATGTTCATTTAGCCTTTTTTTCCCAGCAATTTTAAACCTAAACATAACAAAACGTTTCATTATTTTTAATTTTAATTTGTGACAATTTAAAATATGTGCACAGTTTACATTATCTACATTACTCATTACTCATCACAAACACAACAATATTCACTATTAAACGTCTAAATATACGTATATTATTTGAAAATATCACTTAAATCTGTTGAAACATAAGCTAAACAAATGTAAACTATATATAATCTGTAACAAAGTTGGAAGAAATATGGCGGACTTCAGCTCGACCAATAGAAAATGAGACCATCGTATGGCCACACTGTCTTTATACAGTCACTGTAAACTTTTTAAGATCGCAGCGCCGTATACGGAACACTCGAAAGCCACATTAAACCGTTATTCGTGTATTTATTTACATGGTGAAAATGAACACGAGTTGTATTTTTCCTGTTTCCCGAGCTTTTTTTTAATTTAAAGGTAATCTACGATTTACAAGATATGTAATAATATACTATTCTAAAGAAATTTCAAGGATATTTTTAGTTTTTAATTGTATTTTTAATTCTTTTTGACAGTCTGTCAATATAATAACAACTAAAATATGGTAAATATATTAGTAAAAATTAATATCTCTGCCTGATAAAGTAGAAGGGCCTTTTAATATATCAACTGATGATTTAGGCAAATTGTGGGTGCGATAAATGCTTTTTTTCAGTCTTTTTTTGACGTAAAAAATCATTTTCCATAAAATGCAACGGGCAAACATGCATGCATGGGCTTGGATATTTGCCCAATTTTAGGTTTTGAGTCCATAAAAACCTACGATCCACTTTCTCCAAACGTCGTTTCAATTGATATTTTTTTCGATTTAGGTAAATTATGGAATGTTTAAGAAGGATTCTTCATTATTCACGATTTACATTGCGGCACACAACAAAATTGATTGTTTTTTTTTCCATGATACACAAAAATAAAACACAAACAACACAAAAACACGTATTTCTCCATTGAACAAAACAAAACAATGTGGCTTTCGTATCTTTCACAAATTGCCACCAGATGTCAGGGCGCTTAGGAAGTTTCCCCTATTGCATAACTGACAAGAAATTATAACCGCTCTGTAGAACATATGTAATAATTTCAAACAGTTCTACAGGCGCCTAGTACAATATTTGACCACCAGACTGCGTATCTCAATTGAGAACTGACACGCTCGGATACGCAGTCTGGTGGTCAAATATTGTACTACGCGACTGTAGTACTGTTTGAAATTATTACATATGTTCTGGTGTTGATTTTTTGTTAGAACGTCATTAGATACATTTTCATAAAATAAAAATGTACTATGCTTAAATGCTTAATAAGGAACAGGTTATCCCTATTAGCATATTGACAGCTGAATACTAGACAATTCAGCCATTTTGCCATGAATTACAGCGCCGCCAACGGTAATGTCACTTCTCAATAGTTTTGTTGTTATTATATTGTTATATTGTTACGTTTTGTTAAGTTTTATGTTATTTTATATTATATTAAATTGTTTTTACTGGTATCAAGTGATAATAAGTGAATATAACCTTAAATTAAAATAGAAGACAAGACAAAAATCTTGTTGAAGTTAAACTATTATTGCTGTGTATCTGAGTATAATTCGTGGATTAAAAGAAATCCATTTCGACCTAAAAAATAACCTAACCTAAAAGGTCCATTTCAAACTAAAAAAATAATAAAAACATGCCTAAAATTATTCTTATTTATTAATATTTGACATTATAATTTTTCACTGATTAACTTGCATAAAAACACGTATTAATATTGTAGCAAAATTACAAAAACCACCAGCAACATTAAAATTCACGTTGTTGCCCATATGATTATTATTATTTTTTTTTTAATTTAAATTGGAAAATCAACAGGGAGATCATCCCCTAGCGATTTTCACATACATTCATACAAAAAAAAAAAAAAAGAAATAGTACAAAGTATATATAAAATTCACAAAACAGTTTTTAAAATTACAAGAGAACTAGATTATACATATCATGAATACAATTACATCAAAGAGAAAAATAACTGTTTTAGAACAAAGTTATAGCAATGAATGTCTATTTTGGAAGTTCCAAGTCTGCCGCAACAGCGCTGCGAGCTTAAAATATTTCCCCTATGTCATTGTCTTGCTTGGAAAACCTTTTTTTTTGTATTCCTGTTTCGAGCAGTTCAGAAGAAGTTTTTAGTTGCACTGTGACGTCAGATGCTCTTGTCTGGACAAGTTTGGTGCAACACAAACGAACAAATCTTGGATCACACAAACGAACATACTTTTAATCAACACGGACTGGTACAAACTGAATATAATTCAAGCAAGTCCAAGTAACCAGAAATATTTTAATAATTTAGAAAATAAAATCGTTGTAAGGCGTTTGCAGTTATAATGTATTTTTTAAAAGATATTTGTTGTATTTGCCTGAAACATGACAGTCATTTACAACGACTTTTCAACAGTTGTAATAATTTAAACTATTATTTAAGGCTGATATTGTTATTTCCGGAAATGGTAAGAACATTTATTTTCATTATTATTGACGCACTCATCAAAATTAAGTTAGGAATGGAATGTTTGTTTGTTATTTTATAAGGATATTGTTATTGATGTGTAGGCAGGGCCGTCGCGAGTTTGTCGGTTCTTGTGCGGTCATTAATGAGACCACACACTGCTAGAATCGAGTACAAATGTCACAAGTGTTGATGAAAATTTGCACATTGCGTGTTTTGGGTTCGATTCTAATGGGGATTGCCCTGTGAAAGTTTGCACATGGGCGGTTTACGCACGCGCGTTGGCCCTGTTTAGATGCCATTGGTGGGGTTTTTATGGGGTAACAAATGAACATTCTTTTCTTGTTTCCATTGAATTATGTCATGAATATCCTGGGACCATTTTGATGAGTATATTTGAAACCCACTAGAAGTTCCAACAGGAAACTTCCAGTTAAAATTTCATGTAATTTTCGTTATGTATATTTCCAGTTGAATGATTTACCCCCATTGCCAATCGATCAATTTAGTTTTCAAATAATTTTTTGCATAGTACTTAATATAAGTAAAATTTCACTAACATTTTAGTGTTTTGAATAATTTTAAAAAGTTTTTAGTAACAGTCCTGTGATACCAGAATAAATATGTACAGTTAAGTTAAAAGCCGGTTAAAAGTTTCATGTATGCAGTATATAAAATAGCAACAGTACGTTTATAGATAGGATAGACCAGGCAATTCTCCATACAATGGGTTTAATTATTTTTAGGTATCCACAGTGTTGCACTATCAGGGAGTTATATGTATAAAATGTCGCAGTAAAGTGAATGATTTTTATGAATTTCGTCAACAGTGTTTGGGAAACAATCAAATATATATAAATTACACATCACAACTGAGTTCTGTATCTGAAACTAGCGGAGTGTTAAGTATTTACTTGACAGATTTCAAAGAACATAAAGAATTGTTGACGAATTGTGAGCAAACTGAAAAACAGTGCAGCAGTACAGACATATTACCAAAATGTGATGAGACTCATTGTGTAACAAATGAGGCCTGGGAAGAGTACTTCAAAAACAGTTACACAGTGAAAATGGAAGAGGAAGAAAACAATGATTACACAGGTATCATATCACTTTGTTTGTTCACATTATAATAAATAAGAAAATATATATGTTTCTTGATTTCTTGTCGAATCTCCCATTTCTCTATGAGCTGCCATGGGTCTTTATTAGTGATGAAATCTGGCCAGTGAAAGCCTGCTATAATTTGCAAACATTTATTAATAAATATTTGTAACTAGCTGATCCTAGTTTCTGTGACTCGCCAAGTCTCGCCTGGGGATAATTAATGTACAATAGTTTAGAATTCGCGCAGACATAATATGGAGAATTAAGGGTATCGTGCCTTGAAATTTTCATATTTTATATAAAGGTGCTGTCATCTTATAAAAGTTTAGAATTACTTATCTAAGTCAGTGCTTGTCAATCTTTTTGTGTGTGCCACACACTATGTATTATTTAAGGTTCATTAAGATTTTAAAAATTGCGCCTATGGCTTCCATTGGTTGTTTTAAGTCATAACTCCGCCCCTCTGATTTCGTGTATTCAATGTCGACAATTTCCACTGGTTATTAAATTTACGCTTTTAAAAATTAAATGCAACATTTGCCCAAATATAACTAGAATTTTGAAAAAATAATTTAAATAAAATAAAAATGTAAAAAAAAAAAAAACAAAAATTGTCTCGAAACCGGATTGAACCCTAGTTTGTAAATTAGAACGCGGGAACGCTAGCCATTACACTATCAAAGCATGCTGGTTTAATGTGTTAAATAAGTTATTAAATATTTTACATGGTCAAGCAAAAACAAAAAAATGCGTTATTTTCAGAAAACATAATCTGATTAAAAATTCCTGTTGTACTATTCCGGTTCACATAAATGTACATTACTTAGAATTTTTTCTGATTTTTAGTTTAAACCATCTGGGCTACAGGGTGTGGGACGAAAATTTAATTACAGAGTGTGGGACAATGCACTGTCTTTATATGCGATAATTGAATCTAGGAAGGCTTTAACATCAGATGTTTTATCACCATTAAATCTTGATGTACATTTTGCAAAATTATCCGTTATACTTGTTTGTGACACTATTGAAGGAGAAGACACTTGTTCACTTCGCGGTAACCTATTCGGATCCGTCAATTCTGTTATTACAGTTAGTAACTGTTCATTTGTTAATGTCACTGTACTCATACTGGGAATATCAGTTATTTCTTCACTAACACTTCTTCTTTTGGGTAGCATTTTGCTTGAAAAATGTAACTGTAACATTTAATTATTTAATTTCACAGTGTTAATGCCTTAGAATCTGTCTAGATGCCGCTTAAATGTTGAGGGTGGTAACTGCAACACTCACACTTAACGACGCACTACGCACTGCATAATCATTTGCACTTTGTTTGTTTAGCCACAACGATAAGCGCCAGATTTTGTAACAGATTTTATTTATTAAATGCTACAATTCGTGAGTTTTACAAAAGTACAAGAAATTATTATGATTATAATTATAAAATTAAAGGACTTGCTCACCAGGAACCATGATGTCGCACATTACCGGTTACCAACAACAAACTCTATTGTTTTTTGTTCTTTCTTCAAAACAATTATATTAGAAATTTGGAGGCATTCAGTTTTTCACAGTTACAAGGTCCATGTAGCGCCCGCCTACGTTTGGTGGTAACCGTAGATCAAGACAGCGTTACACAATGGTCGACGATTGTAAAACTCGAAGGACCGATATATATTGGTAGAGCAGCGCGCCGGTAAAAGTGGCCTATTGTGTCGTGGACGTACGCGCAGTGAGTTGAGTAACCGCCGGGTTCAACCTTAAGGAAAGAAGGGGGATTTTAACTCTTCTGCTCCTAGGGGCTGATCTAGGAGACTGCACAAAGGTGTTGTAGCCCTCGCTGGGGAGAGAAGGGTTAAAGTTCAGGGCCACAAATAAGGTGAAAGGTGGAGCCAATACTCGATGGTTCCCTCGATGACCCCTACCGACGATGTACCTAACATACAAAAATATCATAGACTCAACTCACTGGATGTAAAGCACACCTGGCAAGATACGGTGCAATGTAAACTGGCCAGTGTACTTTGTCGGACACAATACAAATAATATACAGTACAAAACTTATAATTAACACTATAAATATAAATGTGTTTTGGTGAAAACCAAGCTTTAGTTCAATATTAATAGAACAACAAATAAATTTGCAACAAACAAATGGTTAAATTGCATTAATAATTAAAGAAATATCAGTTGAAGGCACATGTAAATTAACTACAATTAATTGAATACTAGAACATTAATGCTTGCAAATTAACAATAATATGCAAAATTATTGTTACTAAATTATATCAGCTGAAGGCTATACTAAAGAATTTAACAACAATTAATAAATCGTAAACTGAAAATTAAGTAAGTTCGGAATGAACTACTCTATCATAAACAATGTTCTCTTATAAACAAAATTCAAAGATATTTTCATAAATAAAACCAGAATAAAACAACAGTGTTCGACACTTAGCTGGATTCTGGTTCTTCCTTGGAGACGGGTGTCCCTTCTGGAGCAGATAACAGCTGATCTGGTTTTCACACTAAGATTTATAAGTTGCACTATATAATTTATTCGTCAGTTTGTAAGGCTGACGAATGCGGTTTTAATAACACAGTTATTTCGGGTCGTAAATCCGAAATAAACACGGCATAAAAAATAGCCGAGAAGAAAATCACTGGTTTTAGGTTATATATACCATGCGGTCTGGAAAACGTTATATCAACGAACAGGTTAATTGATAATGAGCAATCAGCGACCTGTTAATTACGGTCAACTAATGAATTAGATTTGCATAAAAGTGCAATAAATTATGTGTAGATGGCCCTAGTTGGCCTAAAACATAGAAAAATATACAGGAATTATGTTTTTACATTAAATTAATTAAAATTACGAAATTGGGAAAATTGGGGCGCCTAGCGGGCCCAACAGTCCATATCTGAAAATTATTCTAACTTTATAATTTAGATATATTTCAAATAACTAGCATAGACTTTGCTTCTAATCCATTTGACAGTGTATCTATTATTTGCTCGTCAGGATTTTTTTTTTTACAAATTTCTTGCACTTTATCAACGTAAAAGATTGTAGATACTTATTTTCGTGTCCGGGACGTCACGATACATTTTGTCAATATGTTACGGTTTTATCGCTTGACAGTTAGCAGAAATGAGATGCTCCATAGTACAAGTATCATCCGTGTTCGGACAGAGCATATGGTCGTTGCCTTCTACCTGTCCACACTCGTACAATACATCTTCCTCTCGCTGTATGCACTATTTTCTTTGATTGATGAGTTGTATCTGGAAACAGCAGTTCTCATTATTACCATACAAGACATGGAAATCTCAATTAAGAGATTTCCATGTCTTGTATGGTAGATTGTGTCCTGGAGCAAGATCTTTCTTGGGTTTAATCTAGATGTTTCGTATATTTTCTCGCCGTTGTTCTAGATTTTGTGATGAGATGGTGCTTCTTAATCTATTTTCAATAAATTTAAATTTGGAAAAATTTCTTTCACATCTTACTTGTATTACCAGAAATATTAACGCAAATTTGTAATGTGTATACAGGGTATAATAGCGAAACATTATTTTGTTTATTATTAGAGTTATAAAAAAAAACAGTACATAAAAAGTTGTAGGAAACCAAGGGGGACAATCTCCTTATAGCGAAGAAGCTTATAGTTACTTATAGAAACTAAAATTAGGTTACATATATTTTTTAGATCCATTCGGTAGTGTAATTTTTGTTTAGTTTTTTTAATTCAACCATATATACATTTTATATCTTTACATAATAAAAATATTGAGAAAAAATCGATTGTAATTAAAATAATTTTTATTTTTAATATTACAGTTGGAGCTACAGATGTATATCTTGATAACACGAACACAGGAAAGATTAACATCAAGTCTGAACCTGTGGAGACCAGTGGATGTGAAGCAAATACACTAGAGAGAGCAACTGTCGCAAACACTGGTCAGTAGTCAGTACGTCTTTATTGATGCTTATGTAATAATAATAATAATAACTTTATTTACATTTTTTACATAGACCTATGTTACAAATGTAAATAAGAAAATATATTTAAAACCTATTATAATTTCTTAGACCTAATTTTTATACTTATTGACAATTTTATTTATATATACTATTTTTTTATCATTCTGTCCAGCATCACTAAGCTGAAGCTTGTCGCAATGTCTGGACAGAATAATGAACCAATTAACAGACTCAATGATAATAATTACATGTTATTATATAGTAATATACATATATTGAATAAATAATGCAATGGTTTCACTAGGGCATGTGCACAGGCTTTGATTATATATTAGGAATAAGGTCTTCCCCTATGAGGATCTTGGTTTTAGTGTGTTGATAGTACGACGAAAACTGGTTTGGGTTTGTGGAGATGTTGGACTCACATTCTTTTAGGTAATCTAGGTGTCTTATTTTTATTTTGATGTTGACAGCGACCTGGTTTTTGGCACGCAATCATCAAGTATTGTATAAATTATGCAATAAATGTTGTCAACTCCTGCATCAGCATTTTCGATATTGTGGTTTGTTAGTTCCGCATTCCAGTCAGTTGTAATAAGTGCCCTATATAATTTTTCAAAGTCAGCAATTTTGAAGTTGTATGTATTTGTAATTGTTACGTGTTAGTTTTTCTTGTGAAATACTATACTTAATTTTGAAATGTAGGGCCGGATGAGACTTATCTTCACATATTAATGGGTCCAATGAGTGATGTGTCCGGGTTTCCAAATTCAATCCAATTAAAAATCAATTTTTTTCATTTCTGTTTCCAACTTCTTTTTATAAACTGAACACTCGGAGCTCCAGACGGGGTGGTTGACATCAAGTCTCATCTTTAATTTGTTAACTACATATACGCAGTTACTGCACTTTATTTCTGCATCTTCACAACGACAGTTGGACAATTCATGATTGCCAGTACACTTCGGGCATGATGTATCGCTTCTGCAAACCTGGGCTTTGTGTCCATACTTGTTACATTTAAAACATCTTTCAATATTTATTGCGCCATATACTCTGCATCTATCCCAGCCGATATTCACTCTTCCCTCTTCGGTCAGCCTGAAGTAAGATTCACCATCGACTTCCAAGTACGCCATAAATTTATGATCGTTTCGGTTGTCTTTAACGATATGAACAACCTTTACCGTAGCTTTATTGTTCAAACAATCATTTTGAGCTAATATTTTGAATTCTATGTCTTCAGGTTCTAGTTTCTCAGATAGGCCGAATATTTTAACCCTTGGAGCTTTCTTCTTTGGCACGGTTGCTACATAGTCTGTGCCTAACTTTTCTGTAACAGATTCTCTCAAGTTGTCTATTGCTTGTTGGTTCTTACATTCAATTGCTATCCCACCCTTGCTGATATTTCTTACACCTAGAACTGAGGCTGATAGAGGGTCAATGTTTTTCTTAATGGCTTCTTTGGTAATATCACTTCTCTGGTCGGATTTTTTCGGTTTGATTACTAGGACAGGATCTGATTTAACTTTAGATTTTAGTTTGTCAGCATATGACACAGCTTCACTTCGCATCTCGTTGTTTGCTTGAACATCTTCAGATATTTTTGCGATGAGTTTTTCCGTCGCTTCAGTTTTTCTGTCCAAATTCTCCTCGGTCGTCTGTACTTTTCTATCCACAACTTTAAGAGCTTCTTCCTGTTGACATATCTTGTCGTGAATTGCTTCCAACAGATTTTTCATGGACCGTCCCTTACGCTCGATGCAATCTCCGCAGAACCAGCCAATGCACGCATTCGTCGTTATGAACTTCCATTCATTATCTGGAAGACTCGCGCACTTAGAATGAAATGTGCGTTCACATATCCCAGAACAAATCACCAACTTATCAGTTCTCTTCACATCTGCTTTACATTTTACACATGTCGCCATCGACATCTTAAATATTGTTGCACATGTATAATGCTATTATAATAATTGCATATTTGCCAACTTAGCAATATTATCGCAGGTATTTCAACACGTCCGCACTCTACGAAGGTTCAAACGCTAATAAGTTAATATTTAACTACTGAAGTGCAACCTTCAGTAATACAAGAAGACTTCGATAGATTTTATGTATATACGATTGCAAATAAACTAAAACTTAGTATTAAAAAATACTTTCAAATTTCGTTTATTTGAAAGCGAAATTGTTTGAATTGAAAGGTGTTTAAATTGGTAATTTCACATGAGTTAAAGACCTTGGAGTCACTTTAGATTCCAAATTTATATATAATACTCACATCAATAACATAATCCGTGTACCATATAAAATGTTAGGATTTATAATTAGAACCGGAAAGATTTCAAGATTCTTAAAACATTAGTAATATTGTACTTAACAAGTATTAGAAGTCGATTAGAATTTGCGACTCTATGTTGGTCCCCACAATACTTTATGTACATAAGTGCATTGAAACAATTCTAAATAGGTTTATAAATTGTATACAATATATATTTCTTGATTTCAACTTAGAAAGTAGAAGAATATTATTGGACTTAAATTAGTTGTATAAAATATTCAATAATATGATAGACAGTCCAGAATTATTATCTTTTTTTTTAAACCGAATTCCAACATACAACACGCGCACCAATAAACTTTTAGCAATCAATTTTAGTTTAACCAATTCAACATCTAATTCTCCTATCAATCGTATTTCTTTTTCATTAAATAACTTGTCTCGTCAGGATCACTCTCCTAATACATTTTCAACCAACCTTCAGTCATTTAAAAGATCTATAAATTCTCTCCTTGTATAGTATGTTTTATGTTTAAACATGTATAAATTGTTGTAATGTGTGCTTATGTCACTATTTTCTTAATATCATATGATACTTTTGAAATAGTGGCAGTTTTTAATATGTGCCGACAACATCCGTGTTCTTCATAATGGACAGTAAATAATAATAATGTATTTGCTGACCCAGTGTAAAATTGTTTTATTAAGAGTATAATATATACACATGATTTCCGCAGTGGTTCATTAAATGTGTAGGTCTCAATAGAAGAAGGAAAGCATGCGGTTGTAAGAAAATGTGGTATGTTAAAAACTAATAAATAATATAGCGCTATATTGGAGATATATGCCACATCATCTACTAAAAACATGTCCCAGCTACTAGCGAACTGAATAAATATATTATTGTTGTACTAAAATAATTCATTTTAGTATAAATTTAATTTAAAAATATTGTTTGGGGACTGGAAGGAGAAACTCGTTTACATTGAAAACATAGAGTAACTGTTACTGAAAATATTTATATTTCAGAGAGTTTCGATACTCGGAAGACATATATCATATCATCTACTGACGACATGTCCCAGTATCACTACAACACTAATATCATCATCAGTGAGGAGATCGACATCAAGCCTGAATGTGTAGATGACGGTAAATATGAGGAGAGTGCAGCTGAACAAAATACAGGTCAGTCAACAACTTAATATTATTGTGTTAGTTGTAATTTTCCAATAATGATATTTACAGTTTCCATTTATTGAGTTCATTCACACGAGTTCAATAGTTCATACTTTCATTAGTTTGAGTAAGTCCTGTATAAAAATTGGAAAATGGCGGTAAATAAAATAAAGAAAACAAACTACTATAATATCCAATAAATATATGAGGATATAAAACTCGTACGGCTTCTTGGACAATGTATTTATTAATAGAACACAACTTTACTAGATAATACAATAGTTACCTTATGTTAAACAAATTTGTATAAATAAATATGTACCTATTCCTAGTATAATACAAAATGAATGGACAACTTAGGTGTGTAGCATCTAAATGTCTGTGGACAGTAATTTTCTTGGTTAATTTTAAATTAATATTTTTCTTGTTATAAATTTATCTTGAATATCTTTACCCATTTCGTTGAGAAATCATTATATTCATCCATTTTTTTGTAGAAATTATAAAATTATTGTTTAAATTTAAAATTAAATTTAAAATAAATTTTATATGGGATCAATTTACAGTTTTATTTTCATCATTTTCTACGGCGTTTACCGCTATTAATTGTTGCCGTTTGTAACAATTAAAATTGTTTAAATTAAATAATTTCTGATTAATTTTTTACAAGTTTTTTTTTTTTCAACTATTTTTTTATTATATTTTTGAGCATTCCTGGCAACGCTGTACCCTTTGTTAACTGTTCATCCACACTGTAAATTTTTCCCAACTCATATTAACGCACTGTACCTAGAACCTGACTCTACAAAGTCAACCCTTGTGTGTCGTCGTCTGGACCCCTACCCTACCTAGATAAGGAGCGAGCGCCACAATACCTAAGCTCCATGTTGTTATTATTACGTCCATCAATTCAAGTATATCGATAATAATAACTACGAGTATTTATATTTTAGAGAGCCGTGATACTCGGAATTCATATATCATATCATCTACTGACGACATGTCCCAGTGTAACTCCAGCACTAATATTATCGCTGAGAAGGTTGACATCAATGTTGAGTATACAGATGACAGTAACTATGTAGAGAGTGGAGACGAACATGATACAGGTCAGTCAAAAATCACATTTAACACTTAATACGCATAACACAAAATCATAATATATAAAATTTATAATCAACTTAACTGATTTTTTTTTTTTTTAATACATGGGAAACTTTTTATAAGCACCAGTACGCTAGTAGTGCCTGATTCTTCCAAAGGCCTACCGACTAAAAACCATGTTAGCCACTAAGTCCGCAAAGAACTATCCTATGGGACTTACTTCTCAGCGGATAGGCTAGTTCGGCCTAACTAAACCGTCCGGACATCCGCATATCTGATGCAGGTTCTTCTGAGCATCTTTGTGTCCAACCTATCCCCCCTCGGCAAGAGGCGTTCACTGTAGAGTCAGGGAATTGAAAACCATAGTACAGGCGAGGCGAGTGATATGTTCCGAGTGTGTGGAAGTATCCGGTCGCCTTCAGGGGCGCACAAGTACTGCAGTGCCAGCATGGTCGCCCCGGTTGCCGAGAACTGATGGTCAAGGCACAGGGTGTCTGGAGGTCCTCCACAGTTTCCAACTTACTACGCCCCCCCTAAGGTATAGTTGGTGTGGGA
This sequence comes from Liopterus haemorrhoidalis, assembly GCA_963971575.1. Lineage (NCBI taxonomy): Eukaryota > Metazoa > Arthropoda > Insecta > Coleoptera > Dytiscidae > Liopterus > Liopterus haemorrhoidalis. The sequence continues at coordinate 13,768,515 of OZ020626.1, read as the reverse complement.
CACGGATTAGCCCCATGCGGTAGCTGCCGCTACGGCCACACACTTGGTTGGATTCAGTTCCATCCTTTGGCCTTGGACAACTGTGCCCTTGTATCTAGAGATGTAGCCAGCTCTAGTTGGAGGACCAAGACTCCAGCAGCACTGTAGCGGACAATAGTCCAGTGGAGCGGTGCATGCGACGCGCTCTCCTGGTGCAGTCGTACCACTATGACCCTTGGGGGTTGAGCTAAATGTTAGCTCGTCGACCGCAAGGTTAAACAATAGAGGACTCAACGGGTTTCTCTGCATCGCCCCCTCAGTATTCTACTCGCCCTGGCCTACGCTAGCCCACGCTCATGCAAGTGTGAGCATCCGGTGTGTTGTGAGTACACACTCTATGGTGTCAGTGACAATCTTCACTATCCCCGATGACTGCGTTATCGAATTGTTGACAACCCTGCTGATGATTGAGGGAGTTATGCAAAACTATCTAGTTTTGCCTACCTCTTCCCTGTCTCTCTTTCTCTCGTCGGCTTCTTTCTTCTTTAGGATTTCCGTCAGCATCTGCCGTACTGGACTAGTTTATCTGTTATCAGAATCTCCTTGACAGCGGCCATCGCACGCGTTCTTACTCTGTTCCATTTGTCATATACGAATACCGTATTCTCTGCCGTGTATGTGGCTCCACAGTACATGCGAGCGTCTTCCAGTTCTTTATCGATTCGCTGCGTGAATACCTTAAAGGACCCATGAGCTGTCAGTGCTTGTGTGACAGAGTAGTCGATATAGCTGTGGTTACAGGACAGCCCTTCCAGGATGTTGGGTATGATCCTTTTGGTACACTGTATGGTCCCTTTGGCGGTGTTTCACAGCCAAGCCTCTTGCCATTTCTGCAGCGTACGTGCTTTGGCTGCCGTCTTGGCGTCCTTCCCTCCGCCTTCCTCGAAGATCTCTGTTTTTTACATTGCCAGCAATCTTAGTGGGAACACTCCCGTAATTACCTACAGAGCCACCATTGAGACGGTGCGGTAGGCCGACGCCACTCCTATCAAGCCCTTGCGTTGCGCCTTCTCAAGTAGGGTGCTGTACTTCTCGTACTTGAGCATGCCACTCCAGATTGGAGTACAGTGTGGAGTGCATGGTCCCCAGCAATACTCTTCTTTTGGCCCAGCTAGGACCTTCGATGTTTGGCATGAGTCTGCGTAAGCTCCCCGTCCTCCTCTCAGCCTTAGCCACCGTGCTCTTCACATGCTACTCGAAGAAACCGTTTGTGCCTAATGTCACACCTAAGTATTTAATGGAAGGCTTGGTCTATATTATTTGGTCGGCAAGCTTGAAAGTTATGCCTTCCCTTTTCCGTTTTTCTTTCAGGATTACGTCCTCTGTTTCTGGAGCCAATTTGAGTTTGCGGGCCTCCAGCCAGGCACTGATCCTCCGAAGGTTCACATTCAGAGCGTGTATTAGGTCTTCCTCGTGTTTACCGTCATTGTCAGTGCCAGATCGTCAGCAAAACCAATACACTTAGAGTCCGTTGAGCCAAGGGTTCTAGGGGGCTTCGTAAATCTTCTTCAGATCCTGGATCGTCAACTTGTTCCGGCGAAATCCAAATTGCATGTCGCTCAGCAGCCCCCTTCCTTCAATTTCACCTTCTTACCTTTTTTGTAATAAGGCTTCGTAGACCTTCGAAATTTATGAGGATGGCAGATGCTGACTTCCATTCCTCTGGAAATTCATGCTTCGCACCAGCTCGTTATAGATTCCGAGCCTTAATTAATTAATTCCTATCTTAATGACCTTAGTCGGTAGCCAGTCTGGACCAGGATCTTTCTTCGTCTTCCTGCTCTTCACCTCTATCTCGAGTTCTTCAACCGTAAAGGGTACTGTTGCTTTCCTTACTATAGAGTTGCTAGGCTGTTCTTCTCATCTCTGCGGGAACAGGTGCCTCCTCTTCGCGACGACGATCGCCCTCTTGAGGTCATTGCGCGAGTTCCTGTACTCGTTGCTTAGAGCTTCTACAGCTGATTCGCTCTGTCTGGCTCTCGCTCTTGTGAACTTCCTTCTGGCTTGGTGCTCAGTGCTCTGAGATATCCAATACTGTCTTCCCACCAGTAAGGCAAAGGCCTCTGGTCGTTCAGTCTCAGCGTCACGCTGGCCTTATGTGCTTCCGCCAATGCCTCGGCGCTATTACTGTGGGAGCACCTCTTCTGCACCTCGATCGAATGGTCCTTTGTCATCAGTTTTAGCTCCTGGAATTGGTTGAAACCCTGTTTAGAGCAAACGTCTCTCTGATTACTTACCTCCTCCGTAAGCTCGAGCGGGAGGGCATAAACGGCTGTAGCTATTACGCTCGTATCTTTTCTCGTGGAGATTTTTGAGGTCTCCATAAGGTAGTCTGCCTGTTTGTCCTTACTCTGAAGAAGTTCCTCCAGTCCAGCGTATCTCTCCACTGACTTGCGGATCGCTACGTTTGAACTTGCTCCCTCGGGTGCTATCAAGACTGCGTAGCTGCCGTTTATCATCGGCTGCCTGAGGTCGACATTTTATAGTTCCGTCCTATTAAAACATTCTTCAGGCCAGTTCTCTTCCATGCCTCTGTCTAGGTCTTCGTAGCATCCGCTCTGGATTGCTTCTTCTACTATTTTCTTTGAGTCATCACTCCCAGTCTGGGTACTCACTGACTTTGCTACTTTAATGCCCTTCTTCTGAACTTTATTCACTTCCTTGTCGGTCTAGGTGCTTACTGACCTCGATTGTTTGTTGACTACTCTTGACTTGAGCCTGGCGTTCGATTTGGAGGTCAGTTTAGCCCCGCTCCTCTCGTACAATAAACTTAGTTCTTCCGTGACTTTTCTTGGAGCTTTTACAGCGTTCTTAATCTCCACCTTGGTGTGAACATGAACCTGTGTAAGCTTAAACAGATCGTCCGCGGATCTCGCCTCTTGATCTATAAGGGTTTTGATTGCTCCTGAGTCGATCTTTGGGGTATCCTTCCTGTTCCTCTTGCCCCGCCTTGGAGTGGTTGTGAGGGGGTTCAGAAACTCCTCTGTTTTTGTAGCTCCAGTTTTTTTATTTTTCGTCGGGCTTCTTACCCCAAATCCACTTCTCCCAAACATCACGAACGGGTTCTGGTTCTCGAGATTGGGCGGGATTTGATAACCTTGTCCATGTTTCTTTCCAGATACCCTCCAAGTCCACAAGCAACTAATAAAAAAAAAAAAAATCAACGATTCTTCAAAAAAAAAATAATAATAATTTAAGTGGGGTACCTTAAAACAAATATTTTTCTTTTTTTCCGTCTCTCCAAAATTTCGAAATTCGAGTAACAAAAAAAAAGGAGAAAAATCTATTTTTTCACCGCCTGTTACAAAAAACAAACAAAAATTAAGTCAAGTAACAAAAACCATTTTTTTTTTTCACCCTCTTCAAAATATTTCTAAGTCTTCAGTTTAAAAATTCTTTATCCACCGTTCCTATAGGACTAAATCGCTGACCTTGGATTTATTCTCGACCGGAGTTTGCGAGGATACACTGAAAATCAGTGAATGTACAGGTTTGTGGACTTAATTGAACTCAATTGAACTTATCCCTTGCGAAAAACGGGTACTCGGGTAATAATTTTATAAATGTAGATGCATTATTGTATTTTCCGCTGCAAAATATTCTGAACCGAATGATCATTTGAGGTCATTGTGAATTTAACAATTGTTTACAAATATATTAGATTATGTTAATAGTAAATAATGTATTATGATCTTTTTAAATTGTTTGAATTTGATTCCAAAAATAATTAACTGTCTTGTATCGCTACATCTAACATTTTTAATGATTTTGTAAAACAAATAATGTCAAATAATTTTCATATTCTTCAGTGCTTCATGTTTATGTCGATAGGTGACTAATAGTGAGTTCTCCCTAGCTTGTATTTACTGAACTCGCCCAAACCCAACCGACTTGCAGAGCTAGCGTCAGTTTATATGACCACGGGATCTGGCCGAAGTTTGCGATCTAATATAGTATAGAGAATTTAATTTTGCATAACTTTTCTCTCTTGAACTTTTGATATAAAATTAATACGAAACCATTCTGGTTTCGTATCTACCATACCATCGACTTTTTGATTTAAATGTTATATCGTTATGACTGGCCGGTTCATTACCGTATAACCACATGCAGGAAAAGTTTATTCCAGAAATTAATTTTATTTATTTCAGAATGTTTGTCTCAGTAATCAATGCAAATTTGTTTACAGCTAGTGGTGGAACATCTTCCAGTGAGTCAGATGAGAATAGTGAGTCATTAGCCATAAACAAGTATAAAAAACCCACGACAACAAGGTCATCATATCTCATTAAAAACAAGCGAGTACATTCTGGAGGCACGTGTTCAGAGTTGAAATGCGATCAGTGTGATAAAGCTTTTTCATATTCATCACAACTAATTATCCACAAACGTATGCATTCTGGAGAGAGACCATTTCAATGTGATCACTGTGATAAAACGTTTTCACGGACATCACATCTTGCGGAACACAAACGAATACATTCTGGAAAGAAGCCATTTAAATGTGATCAGTGTGATAAAGCTTTTTTATATTCATCACTACTAATTAGGCACAAACGTATACATACTGGAGAGAGACCATTTAAATGTGATCAGTGTGATAAAACATTTTCACAGTCATCACACCTCTTTAGTCACAATCGAATACATTCTGGAGAGAGACCATTTAAATGTGATCAGTGTGATAAAACATTTTCATATTCATCACACCTCTTTTGTCACAAACGATTACATTCTGGAGAGAAACCATTCAAATGTAATCAGTGTGATAAAGCATTTTCAACTTCAACAAGCCTCATTTCTCACAAACATGTACATTCTGGAGAGAAACCATTTAAATGTGATCAGTGTGATAAAGCATTTTCAGTATCTTCAAATCTCAATATTCACAAACGAGTACATTCTGGAGAGAAACCATTCAAATGTGATCAGTGTGATAAAGCATTTTCAGTATCTTCAAATCTCAATATTCACAAACGAGTACATTCTGGAGAGAAACCATTCAAATGTGATCAGTGTGATAAGTCAGTTTCACAGTTATCACATCTCGTTATTCACAAACGAGTGCATTCTGGAGAGAAACCATTCGAATGTGAGCAGTGGTAAAGCGTTTTCAGCTTCGTCAGACTTCATTTAACACAAAAGAGTACATTCTGGAGAGAAACCTTACAAATGTGAGCAGTGTGATAAAGCATTTTCTGTGTCATCTGTTCTCACTAGACACAGATAAATAGATTATGGAAAGAAGTCATTCAATTGTGATTTTGCATATTCAGTGTCTTCAAGTCTCATTATTCACTAATAAATACACTTTGGAGGCAAACCATTTAAATGTAATCAGTGTGATAAATCAATTTTAATGTCAGCACATCTCACTAAGCACAAACGTGTAAATTCTGCAGAAAAATCATTCAAATGTGATCAATGTTATAAAGCATTTTGAGATTGTCCAAAACTTATTATTCACAAACGAATGTATTCTGGAGAAAAACCATTCAGATATAATGAGTAGTAAATTAAATAAAACAATTTCAGAGTTAACAGTGCTCATTTGAATCACTTATTAACAGTGCAGAAAATCTCGATTGTGAACATTGTAATACGGCCTATAAAGCAAAGAGGCGTCTGTAACCTCAACAAGATGACCAGTTGGATCTATAAATACTTTATTAGCAGTTACTGTTGCTTCTTCGTCAACTAGATTTAAGCATTTTGAACAGTATTGCCATATATTAATACTAGACATAAAATTATTTAAATAATCATAAGTAAAATTTCCACAGGTGGCGTTTATACTTTTTACCTGTTATTCTTGCCCGCAAGGTAGTGTAGTCTTCAGAATTCCATACTTGATTATTCTGGTCCTCCTGTTTATAATCATGCATATATCTGTGATTTGATTTTTACGTGTAAAAAGAAAACAACAATGATATGTTAAGCATTTAGGAGCCACATGCACTTTGGTAGTTTCTGGTCACTCTAACTATAGTTTTAGATGGTATTAAACCTTTTAGTTAAAATTAGAGTTGTACCTACTATTCAAAAATAAAAAAAATAAAATTATGTACATTCAAATAATTTCACATTTTATACATAATCTGTTTAATGATTCGCAATTCGCAGTTAAGCATTTTGGAGCAACATGCACTTTGGTAGTTTCAAGATCTGGTCACTCTAACTATAGTTTTAGATGGTATTAAACCTTTTAGTTAAAATTAGAGTTGTACCTATTCAAAAATAAAATTATGTACATTCAAATAATTTCACATTTTGTACATAATCTGTTTAATGATTCGCAGTTCGGCTACCGCACGAAGAGATCTACATGCGACGCTATGTTACATCTCATATCCGAAGCTACAGATAGTTTGGAAAAAGGAAATTTCTGCCTTTCAACCTTTTTCGATCTGTCTAAAGCGTTTGATTGTTTCGCCCAAAATTCCCATTGTAAAATTAAAACAATACGGATTTGACGAAGTTAGCTCTTCTTTGATAGAATCCTTCCTTAGCAACAGAATCCAATTCGTCTCTGTAAACAAGTCCAACTCGACTCATCTTCCACTCGATATCGGTGTTCCACAAGGGTCTATTCTTGCAGCATTACTATTTATTATATACGTGAATGACTTTCCATCCGCTGTAAATAATAAATGTGTATTATATGCTGATGACACTAACCTAATAGTGGCATCTAATTCCTTAGAAAGTACGATTATTAAAAATAACGCAGTTGTTAACAAAGCCAAACTGTGGTTTACATCAAACGGCCTCATCTTAAATGATAGCAAAACTCAACACCTCCTATTTGCATTGAGAAACCATAATATTGACAACCCAGACTTCGTAAATTTCTTGGGTGCTCATCTCGACCCCACCCTCAAGTGGCATCATCACGTTAGCTCCCTATCCAATAAATTATATAGCATTGTATATCTATTAAGAAATCTTATGGCCTCATTTTCCAGAGAAATTGTTCGCATTACTTATTTTGCATTGTTCCAGTCGCAAATATCCTATGCCATTTTAGCCTGGGGACATTCTCCTGCGGCAGAAAGAATCTTTTCCTTACAACGACAAGCTATAAGAATTCTGGCCGAAGTCACTTACTAAAGCGACTGTAGGCTTTGTTTCCCTGAACTAGAAATTATGACACTGCCTTCTCTATTTATTTACAATTCCCTATTGTATGCCCACAGAAACTTCAATGAAATTGTAACACATGAGCAGGTACATAACTACAACACTCGAAATAAAGGCAAAATCTATCCAACCTATATAAAACTCCAAAAATCAAGAAATAGTACTAACTATTATTCAGTAAAGTTCATGAATTTACTGTCTGATAATTGCAAAACTGACTGTTTTAATACTTTTAAAAATAAAATAAGAAAAAGACAATCCATTTTATTCTGTCAATGAATTCTTGTCTTATAAATTTTAACCCGCTTGTTAGCTAGTGTCTCTGAACTCTTGTTTTAATATTTAGTACTATATTTATTTATTTTTTCCTCTATTTTAAATTATTATTTTGTGTATATTATGTGTAATTACGAAAGACTTTAAACAATTTATGTATTGTAACATAGTCAATAAATTATATATTATTATTATTCGGTTAGTATATGACGTATTCGTCCCAAATTTTCATATTCGGTCGAGTATTGGTTAGTAGTCGACCGAATATTCTTTTAAGTTATGCATGTAAAAAATAATTATTTTTGATAAGAATTTTTATTTTTTGTCAGATTTTAATTTATATTAGAGAATGATATGTATAATATAAAGAACTAGCTGCAGTACCGTACTTCGTGCGGTTTTTGTAATATATATTGTTACTGTAACGTAATATATATTTTTACTGTAAGTGAGACATTTCAGTTTCAAGTAGAGTAATTGTTTCTTTATTTTAAACCACACTTTTGTATATAATTTTGCTGTCAAGTAAATAATAAGTGAGATCCTTTGTTTATAGGTTGCTCTCCCCATAACTCCCCAAATATACATTTTATTAAAAACTTTATTGATCAGAGAGGAAAACTTTCTTTTCTCATATTTATTTTTGCTTTTAAGTAAATGATAAATGAGAAATTTCAACCTTATAAGTGACACTGCTTTTCCCCTTAGCCCCAAACTTAGTTGAGGAAAATTAAAAATCCTAATATACATTTTTGATATAAATAATAAGTGAGATGTATAAGTATATACGTTTTATCACAAATCTGTGATCTGCAGAGCTGCAGAAACATGTTTTTTAAAAGTTATAATGTTAACTGTAAATATATCCGGAAAATTGTCATTTTTAATAAACTTATTTAAATTAAAACATATCCTATTAATTGGTGAATTATATGCTGAATTTGATTTATTAAACGGCAAACATAAAAATTCAGAATCCCGAGTATGGTATGCAGGTGTTTTAAAATTAAATTGTTCTAAAAGATCAGGACAGTCAATAATATTATTAATAACTTTGTAAGCAAAACTTGTGTCTATAAGAACACGCCTCTTTTCTAAAGATAAAAGATTTAAGTTTACATCTTTAAATTTATAATTTAAGTAATTAAAAAATTTGTTTTGCTCATTTTCTATACGTTTAATATAAATAAGATATTGCGGAGACCAACATATCGTACAGAATTCAAGTTGACTTCGTACTAGAGACGAGTATAAACAAAGTATAGACTTGTATGATTTAAAATCTTTGCTCATCCTAATAATAAAACCTAACATTTTATAAGATTTTTTTATAATGTTATCTATATGAACATCAAATATAGCTTTTTGATCTATCGTTAAACCAAGATCTTTTACTAGATTAACTTTTGCAATAGTATCTCCGTCAACATCATAGCTAAAGTTTATACAGTTTCTATTGCGTGTAAATGTGATTTGAAAACATTTATTTATATTAGTTTTTAAATAATTATTTTTTACGTAAGCTGCTAGTCGATTTATATCTTCTTGTATCGCACAACAGTCGTTTGTGCCAGACACCGTTTTAAAAATCTTTAGATCAGCAGCGTATAGAAGAAAATGACATTTTGTAAAGCATTTGCTTATGTCATTTATAAAGATATTGAAAAGTAATGGGCCTAAGTGACTTCCCTGGGGGACACCGGAAGTAATACACTATACTTCCGATTGATGGCCATTAACGACAACACATTGATTCCTTTCCGCGAGGTACGATCTGAACCACTGCAATAGGTTACCATGTACACCGATTGAGCTTAATTTATTTAGCAAAATAATGTGGTCAATAGTATCAAAAGCTTTACTAAAGTCGGTATACACAGCGTCAACCTGAATACGCTGGTCCATAGTTTTTAAAATGAAATCAATGTACAATGATAAATTAGTTTCGACTGACCTACCCGGAAAGAAACCGTGCTGCTGTACAATTATATCACTCTTTACAAATGAGAATAAATTCCCATATACCATTTTTTCAAAAAAAAAAATCAAAAATGCACAATTTGGAGATTGGTCTATAATTTTCAATTAAGGTTTTTTTGCCATTCTTAAAAACCGGTACAACATTACGTTTACCAGCTGATATAGTTGATCAAGAAACATCTAAACCATCAACGTCAGACAATAATTTTTTATCAAAATTAAAAGAAAATATGGCAAAACTGAAACCAAGACTAACTTCTGAACATGGTAAGAAATCAGTTTTCGTCCATCAAGCTCTCCATACCTGTTCACACGTCTATCTAAGGGTTGATACCGTTCGTTTATCATTGCAACAACCGTATACAGGACCTCACAAGGTAATGGAACGAAATGAAAAAACCATGGTCATTGACAAAAATTGTACTTCAACTAGAGTCTCTATCGACCGTGTTAAACTTGCATTTCCGGTTGAAGATTCTAAACCAAAAGAAGACAAAATTTAATTCTATTTTCTTTGTAGACTGTTTTTATCAGAGGTATGAAACTCATATACACGGCCTTGAAACGGTTTTAAGTTATATTCCATCCACCGACAGCGCTAAAAGCGTTTTTTTTTGACCAACATTTTAAGAACACTTCATTATCGGCAATTTGCGGCAATTGTTTTTGACATTGTAACGATAGGTGACAGTAAATTGTGATTGTGACAGCGATGAATTTTATAAGAATTTTTTAAATATTAGCCCCACTTTTTTTATTTTCAAATGGTTGTAGTGTAATTAATAATATTTTAAATGGTAAATGCAAAAGAAATAGTGTAATAAAAAAAATGGCACAGACTAAATTTAATATGTACAATAAATATAAAAGTAAAAAATAAATACTTGTTTATTTATTTCATATGCTTGCTTGCAAATAAAATAATAAAACTTAATGCTTACTGAAGTATTAACTTTTAACAATTGTAATTAATTTTAATTTTAGGAAATTAATTAGTAGAGTTGTAAATAAATTAATCATAATTTTCGGCTCAAGGCAATCTTTAATTTTCTACCAAAATTACATTTTATTTTTCCATTTTGGTAGAAAATTAATGATCGCGCGATTCATAGCAATTTAAAATATAAAAATATATTTGTGTGCACTGCGGGTTGCATACTATCTAATCCTAGTTCATATTACAACCAAGAATGTCGCAACTATCGTTGTCCAAAGCCGTAACGTGGGAGTCCGCTATCTTCCTTGTTTTATAATTTGTGGTTTTTATATCGTTCCTTACATACTGTAAGTCACTAGGGAGATACTCTTGTAGTAGGCTTTGCACTTGTTATTATTTTTATAAATTTAGGTAATTATTATGAGGCGGCGTAGAAAAAAGAATGAACTGTAAAACTGTAAAAAAAATATATGGATTGTAATTTTTTAAACTAAAAATATAACTTAAAATTTAATAAGTTACTTTATCATTTTTATTTAATTTGGTTACGTAATAACCCAACAGAGATATTTAAAGATTTAAGTTTTATGATGTACCCCCGTAACTCCCCAAATATTCATAAAATTGAAAAAATATAAAACAGAAAAGATTTGTTTTCTTGTTACAAACAATTTTTGTTATACACATTTTTGCTGTTAAGTCAATAATAAGGGAGAGATGAATTTCAAAAGTTTATCTTTAGGGTGTATCCCCGTAACTCCCCAAAAATTAATCTAAATATTCATCTACCAAGGGTATAAGACCAGATAATATTCATTTTATATTTATAATAACTTGTGCTTTCTATTTGGTTAAACCACTTCACATCATGTTTAATAAATCATTGCAAAGTGGTGTATTTCCTGATAAGTGGAAACAATCTTACATAACACCAATTTTTAAATCTGGGGATGTTAGTGAAATTGCAAACTATCGACCAATATCAAAGTTAACTACATTCGCTACTATTTTTGAAGCATTTATAGTAAATATTACTAAACCATATATAGAAAATGCAATTATTTTTGAGCAACATGGTTTCTGTAAAGGTAAATCAGTTTTAACTAATATAGTACCTCTCACTCAATTTTTAGCTCAAAATATGGATAGCCGGAAACAAATAGATGTAATTTACACTGATTTCGCTAAAGCGTTTGATCGTGTTACTCATGCAATATTATTTAAAAAACTGTCTGAACTAGGTTTTCATGGCAATATCCTAAGATGGATAATTTCATATATTAGTAATAGGTCGCAAGTAATAACAATAAAAGGTTATAAATCTCGTGAAGTTCCGATAACATCGGGGGTGCCGCAAGGAAGTTATCTAGGACCGATTTTGTTCAATATATATGTAAATGACATATCTAAATATATTAAAAATAGTCCATTTTATTTATTTGCCGATGACTTAAAACTTGTAAGACCTATTGTCACCCCGGATGATTGTTATAAACTTCAGGAAGATATTGATAGTTTATTTCATTATAGTAAATTAAATAATTTAAGCTTAAAAATTAATAAATGTAACTGTATAGTTTTACTAGAAAAAGATCTGAATTTTCTTATAACTACTCTATTAATGGAGAGTTACTGATGGGCTCGCGTAGGCGCCCAAGTTTACAATTGTGTAATTTTATTTATTTTAAATGATAGAACACAATTTCTCTATATTTCTTTATGTTTTAGTCCAGCTAGGGCCATCTATAAATTATTTATTGAATTTGAATGTAAAAATAATACAATAGTTGACCGCATTCGACATGTCGCTAAATGTCATTAATTAATTAACCTGTTATCAGAGATAACGTTTTTGAGCGCGAGAAAAAATCACATGTTTTGTTTAACCTAAAAACAGTGTTTTTTCTTCTCGGCTATTTTTCCATGTTTTTTCAAATTTACGACCCGAAATTACAGTGTTATTTAACCCGCGTTTGTCAGCCTTACAACCTGACAAATAAAATCAGTGCAACTTATAAATTTTGTGTGAAAACCTCGCATCGGCACCATACCTACGAAGACCGTTACAACCAGCCAACCAGATCAGCTGATATCTTCTACCGAATAGATATCCGTCTCCTCAAAAGATCCAGATTCCAGCTAACTGTCAAACACTGTCGTTATATTCTGTTTATTTTATCTGAAAACATTTTGTTTTGAAATTTATGTTTTTATGAGAATATTATTTATTCCAGAGTAAGTTCCTTCCGAACTTATTTCATTTACAGTTTATAGTTTATTATTGTTGTTTAATTCTATAGTCTAGCCTTCTGCTGACATAATTTAGTAGCAATAATTTTGTATATTGTTGTGAATTTGCGAATTATTGTTCTAAATATTCAATTAATTGTAGTTACAATTACATGTGCCTTCAGCTGTTTTTTTCTTTAATTGTTAGTGCAATATTACCATTTATTTGTTCAATATTAACTACTAGTTTTTAATTAATATTGCACTAAAGGTTGGTTTACACTACTACACTTTTAAAGTTCATATTTCTAGTGTTAGTTATAAGATTTGTACTGAAATATTATTGTATTGTGTCTGATCAAGTACACTGGCCATTTTTACATCGCACCATATCTTGCCAGGTGTACTTTACTCTAGTGAGTTGGGTCCACAAATTTTTGTGTTAGGTACGCCGTCGGTAGGGTATCAAGATCACCGAGGGAATACATCGAGTATCGACTCCACCTTACACCTTATTTGTGGGTTTGGATTTTACCCCTTCTTTCCCCAGCTAGGGCTAACTACTCCCTATGTGCTAGTCTCCTAGAACAGCCCCTAGAAGTAGAAGAGTTAAAATCCCCCTCTCTCCTTAAGGTCGAACCGTGTCTACTCAACTCACTGCGCGTGCGTGCACTCGCTACAATATACCACTCCACTTACGTAGCGCAGCGCGCGGTGGGCAGCAACACTTTATCGGTCCTTCGAGTTAAAATCGTCGACCTGTGTAGCTCTGTCGTGACCTACGGTTACGACCAACCGTAGGCGGGCGCTACAGTCACTAGAGAGAAAATCAGTAGTGCGTGATCTAGGTGTAATACTTGATAGTAAGTTATCCTTTAATGATCACGTGGATTACGTAACGATAAAATCTTATAAAATGCTTGGCCTGCTAACACGTACTTCTAAATATTTTATAATCCCAAATTCATACAAAATCTTGTTTAACCCTGGACAGACACACTTATTTTTTTAGACGTTAAAGACACAGTGGGGTTTGGCAGACCCTATATATGTTTTTTTAATTTAGTTATTTATTAGAACTTTTTTTTCACCCAATCATTTTCATAAACTGTAAATAATGTATTTAAGATAGCAAATACAAAACAAAATCATAAATAATTGTATTTTTTTGTCAAAATACGATAATAAAATATTACACATTTTGTAAGTTATAATGTTTTTATTAAGATATAAAAAAATTACAATTATTATAAAATAAAAATACATAATACAATAATTATTCTGTTTGGCATTGAAAACATCTGTTTGACCTGTGTTCAAGGCAGTATTGCTTTCTGCACGACAAACAGAGAAATTGGGTCTTTCTGTCCCTAGAAACTAATTTACACAGAAGATATTTTTTGTTATAAAATGGAGCACTTTTACAGAACGGTCACAATACAACTTTCACTAGGTTATACTAGACTGAAAATGAATTTACATTGGGGTTGAATTAGGTACAATAGCTTTCAAGCATGCGTACGCAGATTTTTATACCTGCGTGGGTTTTAGAGACCCCACTGTGTCTTTTCAGGGTTAATGCTCTAGTCAGACCTCACTTGGAATATGTGTCAGTAATTTGGAATTATCCATATATTATAAATATTTAAGCACTTGAAAAAATGTAAAGAATTTTTTTATTTTAGATTGAATATGCTTACTGTTACATATTCAAATAGGCTAACTACATTAAATATGGTTGCCTTAGAATCGCGAAGGAAAATTACAGATCAGATCTTTTTATATAAGGTGCTAAATAACTTTTTTTCTACTGAAATAATCAACTACATCAAATTTTTAGTTCCATCAAAGAACCTAAGAATTAAAACATTATTTTTTGTTGATCAGTGTAAAACGAATTACTACTACAATGTTCCTCTGAACAGTAAGTTTAGTTAGTTAGTTAAAATTTTTGGCGCACAGCAACAAAGGTTATTTGCGCGCTCCTCTGAACAGAATTTTAAACGCATACAACAAATATTTTTCAAATCTAGATATATTTAATATAAATGAGAGGCATCTAAGAAAAAAATTATTAAACTTAGCGGATTAAAACTTATTCTAATATACTATTAAGCAAATATTATGTAAATCTATGTAAGTAATTATATATTACTATGTTCTTGTGAATATTGGCTGTAAACAGTGGGGACCTACACTGGCTTTTATGCTGTTGGTTCTGCATAAATGAGGAGATTTTAGATTTAGGATTGTCCCCCCAGTACCTCCCTATGTATTCGTCTAAATGAAAAAAAAAAAAAAAACATTGGTAAAAAAAGATGTTTTCTTACTAAAAAAAATGTTGTTCTATACATTTATTTGTGAATAATAAGTGAGATATTTTAAGTTTTTTAATAAAAAAATGTAATCCCGAAATACCCCTCCCTTTATTCTCCAATAAAAAATATAATCTATGTTTGAATCGAATAGATTTAGGAATGGGAAAAACATCTGACGTATTTGTTGACTTGACGGCAGCGTATGACACTGTGGAGACCTGGCCTAATATGCAAAAATCTGCGCACCATACCTTGCTTGAAAACAGCTAACCTTCTTAATCAAATACTCAGCAACAGACCCTTCTCAGATCCAGGCAAATTAAATTTAACAATGGACTCCCTCATGGCTCAGTGTTGACCCCACTATTCTTCAGCATGTATATAGCTGATATGTTTATGACCAAATCTGAAAGGTTTGGGTATGCAGACAACTGGGCGTTAGCAATACAACACAGATACATGGAAGTGACTGAGAGCATATTAACACGAGATTTAACCACCTTGGCAAAGTATTTTCGTGAATGGAGGTTCCAACCTAGCACAACTAAAACAAAGGCTTCTTGTTTTCACCTCAATAATAAACTGACAAACAAAGAACTACAGATATTTCTCCTTACAATAAAATTTTCATTCTACCTTACAATAAAAATTCAAAATACCTGGGACTTTGGACAGAACCCCAAAAACATCCCACAAATACTGCTGCAAAGATCCGAAGTAGGAACAATATTATCCAAAAACTTTGTGGTACAACATGGGGCTCTACGGCCTCTACTTTACGTACTTCTGCCCTAGGATTGGTGTACTCTGCAGCTGAATACTGTTCCCCAGTTTGACTTAACAGCTCTCACACTCACAAAGTAGATGTAGAATTAAACCGCACTATGCGAATAATATCGGGTACGATTAAGTCAACTTCTACATACTGGCTGCCCGTACTGAGCCATATCCCACCACCACACTTATGCAGAGAACATGCTCTTGTCAGTATATACCAAAAAGTACAAGATAACCAGCAACTCCCCATCCACTCACTGGCTGATGGCATTGCGATCAACAGACTGCGGTCTAGGCATCCCCCATTTATAAAAGCCAAAAATCTGCAAGAAACCAGCTTCAACTTTGCAGAAGCTTGGACTACAGAATGGGAAGAAAAGGCACCGTTTCGTGTTCTCAGCTTACCGTGCATAACTGATAAACCTCCAGGCTTCGAACTTATTTCGTGCATGATATAAGTCCGAAAATTTGGTCCGGCTTTAATAGAATTAGAACAGGTCACTGTTGGTACGTCACTTTGGAACGTCACTTTGGAACATAAACAGGACGAGCCCAGTAAAATGTTCGCAAGTTAATTACAAAAAAAAAAATAATATAAATACATCACATTATAAGTTTGAGGTAACACATAAGTTATACAATAAAAATAATAATAATTACAATAATTACAGAGTAATACATGATAGAATTAGTTTTGAAGCTTTAATTTGATAGATTTAACAAAAGTATTAATGTTAACATTATATATTTCTATGTTAGAAAAGAGATTGTTGTAAGTGGAACAGAGACGGACAATGGGAGAATTTTGGTAAGAGTTAGTATTAGCAAACGGAATACTAAGTAGAGATAAAGCACGCGTGTTATACGTTTGAACATGAATGTTAAATAAGATAGAGAGATTTTCACAAATTAATAAGTTATTAAGGATTTTAAACAAAATTTTCATGTCCGATAAATTGCGACGGTCCTTTAGAGTTAAGAGATTAAATTCTTTACAATGATGATAGTAGTTGTTTTGAGGATTGCAAGAATTTCTTATAAATGACAGATATTTAACAAATTTCTTTTGTATTTTTTCTAATTGATTAATATAAATTTCATAAGAAGGATTCCAAATGACAGATGCAAATTGAACATTACTTATGACGTAGGCGAAATACAATGACTTTAAAGCAATTATTGATTTGAAATGTTGAGTTGATCTTATTACAAAACCTAGCATCTTAAAAGACTTAGCTGTAATCTTGCTTATATGTTCGCTGAAGGTTAAATTTAAGTCGAATAAAACTCCCAAATCTCTTACAACGTCGGTTCTAGAGATAACAGTACCTTTGAAATTATAATTGTTTATTAAAATATTTTTGTTCCTGGTAAAAGTAATTGAAGAGCATTTTTCGAGGTTGAGAAATAATTTATTCTTGTTACAATATGTAAAGAGACTATCTACATCAGCCTGAAGAAGTTCAACATCTGATGCTGATTTGATATCACGAAATATTTTCATATCATCCGCAAGGTACGCAGGTATGCGGGTCTCGTTCCACAAATGGGGCAGAGCATCATCTTCACAGTGCGATTGTAGCGCCAACAGGCAAACAATCCACCACATCGTGGCAGAATGCCCTTTGAGGACATACGCTGATCAAACTACCGAATTCCTGAGAGTGCAGTTGAATTTATATTTAACTCAGGTATTTGTTTGTAATTGATAATTGACTGTTAGCTTATTTCTTATTTATTGTTACTTTCATAGTTATTATTATTATTTTCTTATGTTTACTGTGATTTGTACATTTTATATGCCATATAAAATAAATAAATGGGAATAGGTTTTACTCTATCATCGTACCAAATTAAGTGAAATATATTCAGCCATTTTAACGCGAATCTTGGACAGGCAGACAAAAATTGATTTTTTAGGATATTGTTTTGTTGTAACAGCGAGAAATCAGTCCTCGTGGTATTGTGAGAAAGGATTCAGGCAGAAGGTATCAACAAAAACATATTGATGGTACAAGACGTTTCTATTTAATTTTGCACTCCAGCAACAATTAAACTTTACACCAGCTCACACACATGTTCATTACTCACTTCATACAGAAAGTATACAACACACTTCCTATTCCTGTTGCGCGCGCACCATGACTCGTTTGAACAGTGACAAGCCCAGACTAACGGACGCGAAAACCTTTCTTCCTATCTTAAACAGTTTCATAATCATCTGAAACGTGTAGAAACCAAATATAAAGCCGAAAATAAGTAGAGTCGATTTTGGGCAGTGATAGTATACAAACATGTTCATAAGCGTGCTTAATCAGTGTGTCATAACAAACCCCCATACAAACGTGCACTGAATCTTATACAACACAGGACAGTGTTAACAATTTTAATTATATAATATATATATATATATATATATATATATATATATATAGTGTTCAATAAAAATTAATAAAGGCGCATCTGCACGGTCTGCCGGTATTGAAAATGCTTAACAAAGGCAAACGGGGCGCAGATCATCTTGCGCCATCAGTTACTGATGTGTTACTGATATTGAAGACAAATTCGTACTATCTACTTCACCAACAAGCAAGGCAGTTAAGCGAAACTGATTTTCTTTCACAACCTTCAACTTTGTCTCCTTGTCAGCCGACCTAAAATGTACCGAAATATTACCAGAGCTCTAAAAAATAACTTTTGCCAACGACCGCATTAGAATAAATCTATCAGACAGGAGATTTCCGACCACAAAAACCAATAATCTAATAAATTACTATATTTCGAAACTGCTAATCAAAATGCTACTCGAAACCACTGTAAATTTTATATTTTTTAAAATATTAAAAATATTCTTTCATCATTGACCAAAGTAATTATTAATACCGAATTATCCATTCTAAATCTACTAGTTCTAAAAATTACAAGATAATTAAATAAACAAATAAAACCCTGACTTATAGTACCTATCTGTAGCACTCACAAATAATAATGATTCAATTCAATTCAATTCAAATTCAATTCAAAAATCTCTTTATTTACAAAAATACAAAAAATACAAAAATGAAATATTCATAAATTAGAGACTAGCCCCAACACTTATACAGTTATAACAATATTAAATTTTATAATAAAGGGCGAAACACCACTTATACCCAAGTTGGTATGTGTGTGGTATCTGTTTATATTCACTTACACCATTAAAGTTAAAAGAATTGAGAGAGAATATACAGGATCTTTCAAATAATTGGTAACAATTATATAAATAATTTAGTTTTACATAATTTTAACGAGAGAGGAAAAAAAGACTATTTATTGAGGGGTACTACACAAAATTTAACTCAGATGTTAAATAAATTATTTAAGTCAAGGGTTGTTAATTTCTTAATCCAAATTTTTGCTTGCTTTATGAACGGCTTCCCAGTTATATTTAAGTTAATCTTGTATTTGATGAAATATGCTTTTAAATTGTTGTAAATTTTGGGCCGAAAATAGGTAAAACACCTCTGTCCAATTACTTTGTTTGTTCTACAAAGTAGTGCCTGACCAGAATTTCTAGTGTTATGCTCATGTGAAATTAATTCAATAGGATATTGAGTTATATATGAGTTTTTATTATAATATTTTATAATTGATAATATATATAATTGTCTAATACTCATGATATCTGTTTCGGAAAATAATTTCTCAGAAGAATATAGAAGTGGTTTATTAAATATAATTTTAAGAATTATTTTCTGGGTTGTTGAGAGTCGTTTTAAGTGGCAATTTGCTACACCACCCCATCCAATTAAGCCATAAGTAATAATAGATTGAGCTAGAGAATAATAAAAAGTTAGTAGCATTTTAATTGGGATATATTCCCGGAGTTTTTTAAAAATAAAAATAGTTTTTCTTAAACGATTTGTTAGGCTCTGTGTTTGAGTATCCCATTTTAGATGACAATCAATATATATTCCCAGATATTTAATTGAGTGTGTCTTATATATATATTCGTCACAGGTACATCCAGTTACGTCACAGAAATCATTTTTGTGTGTTTTGATATTATCGTAATTAGGCTGCGTTGCTTTATTGCAACTAAATGGGATAAAAAAAGACTTCTTATGATTTAGAGATAGAATGTTCGAATCCAACCAGTTTTTTACTATTTTTAGATCTTTTTCGGCCATATCTCTACACATTTTCCATGTTGGGGCTTCTATAAACATAACTGTATCATCGGCATATGATAAGAGTTTACTGTTTAAGTTTTTCTGTCTTAGTAGGTCATTTATGTATAATAGGAATAGGGTAGGGCCTAAGACACCACCTTGAGGTATACCACAATTAACAGACAATGATTCACTAATAGAGTTTTTTATTTTTACGGTTTGTACCCTGTTTGTCAGGTAGCTTTTAAATAACTGATACCCAATTCCTCTAATACCATATTTTAGTAATTTCTGCAAGAGTATTGCATGATTCACGGTATCAAATGCCTTTGACAGATCAAGAAATATGGCTAGGCATGGTCTGGACAAATCTAAGCAGCTGTAAATATTTTTGATGAGCAATGATATTGCATCTTCGGTACATTTATTTTTCATAAAACCGAATTGATTGCTTGAAATGATATTATTCAGTTCTAAAAAGGATACTAAACGGTTGTTAACTAGTTTTTCCAATATCTTAAAAATACAAGAAATTATGAATATGGGTCTATAGTTGTTTAATTCTGTTTTAGGTCCATTGTTATGAACTGGATGTACCTGAGCAGCTTTTAATTTGTCAGGAAAGTGGCCTGACAGAAAGCAGTCATTAAATATTTTACATAGAGGAATTGATATTTCTTTACTAATGTTTTTTAATACTTTCGAGTTAAGAATATCGTTTCCTGGGCTCGTATTTGTTTTCATTTTTGATATTATATTTTCTATTTCATTTGGAGTGCAAGGATTTATGAAAAATGAGTTTTGGTTAATGTTAATATCATTTAAAAAATGATCTTGTTGCGCACTGACAGGTGTAATTTTTTGTGCTAAAGTATTGCCAATATTTACAAAAAAGTCGTTGAATTTGTTTGAAATATCATGTTCATTTTTTATTTTAATTCCGTTTAGTGTTATTTCTTTGATATCATTTTTTACTTTTGTTTTATTTAGCGACTCATTTGCAACCTGCCACATTTTTTTAGGATTATTCTGTGCATGATCTATAGATTTTTTGAAATACTGAATTTTTAGAATTTTTATTAAGCTAGGAATAGATTTTTTATAGTTTTTGTAAGTTTCTTTAATATTGTTATTGTTTGGGATTAATTTAATTTGTTTGTATAAAGAATCTCTTATGTTAATAGATTTAATCAAGCCGTTTGTGACCCAGGGTTTACGCTTGCGTTGGCTGAATTTAGTACTCTTAACAAAAGTACATTTTTCGATTTCAGAGTCTATTTTCGACAAAAATTTATCCAATGTGTTATTTATATTATCACTAGTTATAATTGTAGACCAGTTAGTGTTATTAAGCGTATGTGTTAATTTATTGTAATTTATTATTTTTCTAGTAAAATTTTTTGATCCGTTAGTTTTGTTATCGTTATTTTTAATGATAGTTTGTAAGTACACTGGGTTATGATCCGTGATTTTTGATTGCAAGACGATAGGAAATATGTTTGAATTAATAAAATTGCTTTTGAGAAATATATGATCCAAACAAGTTTTATCGTGTGTTGGGACATTAATACAAGAGCGGAAACCGTACTTGTTCAACATCTCAGTATAATCTTGAGCAGCTGCGTATGAGGTGTTCAAAATATCTATATTAATATCACCAATTAGGATTTCTGTGGGGTTTTTGCAGTATTTAAGGATATACTGGTCAAGAATATCAGTGAATTGTACATTGCATAAAGGGGGTGGTTTATAAATACCTGTAATTCCAATTTCATGAGAGTCAACTTTTATATCTACTCTTATCAAATTGTAATTATGATCTATGTTACTATCAATAATTTCCACAGAATGAGAAAGTGTATTTTTTACAAATATAAGTACTCCATCATTCTGATTAAAATTACTACTATTATAATAAGTGGAATAGCCCTTTATCACAAAATATTCATAGCTAGGTAAGTTCCATGTCTCTGACAAAACCACAACATCAATGTTATTATCAATTTCACCTAGAAATATATCTAGTTCATCAAGATGCCAAAGCAATGTTAATTTTGATAAAATAGGCCATGCAATAGTAAAAATTGAATCAAGAAAATATGGCCAGCTCAATGCTATAGATGCCAAAGCGATGATCACACCAGGAACTATTGCAAGGTGGAATATTTATAATAATATCGATGCGAAAATTAAAAATAATAAACTGCTTGCACTAAAATGTCAAAGTTTAGAAACTATATACAGGAAAAAGTATTAAGATTTCAATTCTTAAATTTGTTTTCTTACGCGTTTCTTATTGTAGCAATGGAACTAATCAAATTTTTCCTTACTGCCCTTAGAGGGCCATTTCATATGCAACGGTGAACGTCCGGTCTAGTCCAGGGAACCCATTCCAAAGTCTGGCACAGCTAGTGTCCCATATTGTTTCTGTTCCCAGGTCTTTGCTTCAAAGTATGGTACAATGATGCTATTTCTTCCCATAAAATAATAGTAGATGCAAAGAAAAAAGTGTTTTTCTCTTGACTCCATGACAAGACGTTCTGTTGAGTAAACCGCACGGACTGTTGTATACTGAAATTAATTTAGTAAGGTTGTTATAGTATATTTTCGAGTATTGGGAAATTGGAAGATTTTAGTTTCAGTAATAACTATGAATGATACGAAAGACAGTGATATTATTAAAGAAGAGATTAATGTTAAAACAGAATATATAGATACTGATGAACATGAAGGGAAGGCTGAAATAAAGCATACGGCTGAATGGGAGAATGGTTAGTAATAAGCAAATTTATTCAGGGTACTTCAGCAATGTTTGTTTAGTGCACATCTAA